>CM046458.1:11822845-12395345 GCA_025506515.1 Flaveria trinervia | reverse complement strand
TTATATCAAACATTGCATTTCACATAGTCTTGCATCAAAGATCAAGTCAAACAATTGTCATAAAAGATGAGAAAACGTAAATTAATTTGATAGGAAACATTCTACAAACCGTACTATTTTTCCATTGATTAGGTTTTGTCCAACCAAGTTTTGTTAGTATATTTTTTATGAGACAACATAGCCGGTCCATAATATAGATTTATTTTCTAAATCTTTAAGGTACCAATTTAGTATCATCCTTAAGTGTATTATTAATAGGATATTGTAGACGGTAATTTATTTGATATAAAGTATTACAAATGATTGTTACTAACAAACGGAATACACCATAAATCTTCTATTTGTGATTTTGCGTGAACTACATATAATATTTGTATATTGTTTGTAGAACGGTCTAACTCATATACTCTTTAAAAGTACTCTTAAATCTATATAAATTTCCATCATGAGAATAAAACTCAATCACTTGAATATAAAAATATTTACTACACACCATGATCATTTAAAAATAAAACATCTACTACACGTCATGATAGGACTACTCGGATGTTTGTATATGTACATGTGATTAGTGTTTACCATGTAATCTCTCTAATAAAAAGAAGGTTGTCTTTCTAGATATATTTGACATTAGATATAAACTATATAATCATTACCAATCCAAACTTATTACGTAACATGGTGCAAATTGGAAAACTATAATATTTTCTTTTGTTGAACACTTGAACGTATCATTATCAAGTCAAAGTGTGGTAGATAGATTTGTTGGACACTTGGCAAGTGTGTGATCGTATCATAAATCCCCCACCCAACAGCCAATCAACTTTCAGCCAGACCAGTCAAAGATAATCTTCTTCTCAGCCATCCAAATAAATTTCTTGGTATTTCATAATAAATGCAATCATAATGCAAACTTGTCAATGTCCCAAAAGTTTGGCTAAGTTTAAATTCTAACTTATTTATTATTTTTTATATTTTGATTTTAATATATATATTTCCAATTATCTGTCATTATTCGTCTATATATATCACAACAAACCACGTATCCCCAATATCAAACTCTATTTTACTTATAAAAGTGGGTCTCTCTCACACCATCTACAAACAGGAATATGGCGAGACGCTATCACAACGGTTCAAAGCCACCACGGCATCCATCTGTACCTTGTATTGATGTAGTTGTAGCAACTCCATGTGCTGCTTGTAAGATACTAAGGAGAAAGTGCGTCGATAAATGCATTTTGGCGCCTCATTTTCCACCGAATGAACCTCATAAGTTCACTATGGCTCATCGTGTTTTCGGTGCTAGCAACATAATCAAGTTATTACAGGTAATAAGATTGTGTACTATATGCTATTTTCTTGAGTTGTACTTGGATATTCTTTTGAGAGAAACCAATTTTGTTAGATCCATCAAAGGCTATGAAATCATTGCTTGTACTAAAGTCCTTAACTATTTGATATAAAATTTAGAGTGATGGATTAGAGTGAATTAGTTGTTTTGTAAAATCAAAAGTATGTTAGACAAATGTGTCACTTGTCATTTTAAAAGACTATGATTTTATTAATTAAATAAAGTTTTCATGGATTTTTTTAATCTTAATTTCCTTATCTTAAAAAAATGAATGTGGTGTTTATATTATCTATTTATCATTAATTGTAATGGCAGATGGAATATTATTGATTGTGGAATATTATTATTTTCTCTATTCTTGTATTTTTCTAGTGACTAAAAATTTCAGTGGATATATATTCAATATTACGTTTGCTTTCAACAAATCAGGCAGAATACTTAATGGTGTACCATTTATTTTGTGGGGTGTATAATTCTTCTCTCCATTATATTATAATAAAATAATATATTAACATATAACCTTCCGATGTATTTAAAATATTTCTTAACTTTATTTTTACATAAGTAAAATCTCTCTAATACTGAAACTTCACAAAAGAAAAAACGCATGTTTGAAGATTTATTCATATGAAAAGAAAGTTTTAGTTTGTATTTAAACTGTCTATAGTTTAATAATATATAAATGAAATATATTATGTTAAATGTAAAATGCATAAATAAGTTAACAAAATATGAATTATTATTTGAAAACAAAAATTAATAACCTTCAAGTAACTTGAACAGAGATTGAGTTTACTAACTATATATAGAATTATATAACTAATTTTCACATTTACAGGAATTAGAAGAATCTGAAAGAGCTGATGCGGTTAGTAGCATGGTATACGAGGCTAATGCAAGAATCATAAATCCCATTTATGGAAGTGTCGGAATCATATTTCAACTTCAAAACCAAGTAAATGAACTTCAAACACAACTAGCTAAAGCTAAAGCTGAGATATTCAACATGAAATGCCAACACGCCGCCATGGTTTCCAACGATATGTGCCAATCTACACAAAATATATCCCCACAAATTTCTGATGAATTTAAACATGATTTAGATGAGAGCTTTGAGAGTAGCAACACTTCCTATTTCAATAATGATCAAGACTCATTTTGGGACGTTATTTGGGCATAAACATGCTGTTTTGGACTAGACATCTGATTCTATAGTTTAAAATTTGAGGGAATCTTTAAATACTAGATGTTAGGAATAATGTAATGACACTTAGTTTTGTACAACCCAAGAGAGGAAACTAAGTTTATACAATGTATGCTTGTGATAAGGGTGAGGTAAGTCCATCTTTCCCCCAACCCAATTTTCAACTCTTTTTGCACATCCAACCTCAACTAATCTAAACTTATAAAAAAAGTTTAAAACATTGATATCATTATTTTTTCTTACTTACAATTATTACTCCTATGTAATTTTAGTCGTATATTATCTTATAATATCGTTTCATTATTAATAAACTTTTATTATGTTTAATATGTTATTTGTTCACTACGTATTATAACATGTTAAGAAAGTTAATAGAAAATATATTCGGATGATAGATTACCAAGGATGGTTTTTTCTCGTCGAATTTGCCCTTAGGGGTGTAAACGAGCCGAGCCACTCACAAGCTACTCGAGATCGAATCAATAAAAAACTCAAAATGAACCGAGTTTTATTGAGCCCGAGCCGAGCTCGAGCTTGAATAAAAGCTCATTTAATTATCGAGCCCAAGCCCAAGCTTCACGTATCGAGCTCGAGGCGGCTCACGAGCCTAAACGAGCTTTATATATATATATATATATATATATATATATATATATATATAATATAATCTTTAATTTATTAAATACATATATAAATAACTAGTTTTCCCACTCGCGCTACGCGGCGGGAGTTTTATCATTTTCGTCTCGTGCTACGCAGGGTGAGTCTGATAATTATTGTTTAGTTTGTTGAAATCATATAAGCAAATAGCAAAATCGTTTTTGATAATACCAATATCGGGAACAATACTATTCGCTCATAAATGATTCGATCCGTCTGCCAACGGTTCCTACACTTTCTATAAACTACGATATCAAAAAAATACTCAATTTTAAATATACACTTTCTATAACCTACGATATCAAAAAGAAATACTCAATTTTAAATAAAGCAAATAAAAAGTTTGATTCACCACTATACATCTATGGTGACTACATTCACTATAACTTACAATACCAATAAATACTCGATCTTAAACAAAATAAGACGAAAATAAAAGTTAAAAAGATAAACCATTATAATAAAACACACGTCTACATCAAAATTTTAAAGTTACTATTCGTCGTTGCATTTTTAAAGTGTATACTAATAAATTATTTACTTGCAACAATTTGTATAATTGAATAAAATATAAAATAATACATTGAATAAACTACAATTAAATGTTTAAAAGTAAAAGTTGCTAAAAATAAAAAAATAAAAAAATAAAAAATGTTGTGACCAGAATCCAAAAGTAGAAAACTTTAGTGTAGCTCCTTTTTAATATATGTATAATATTTATTATACATAAAGTTATGATAAAAAACAATTAAATAGTATCTATAATATTATTTATAATATATATATATACTTATAAATTTATTTGATCTAAATTAAATACAAAAATATTAAAAAAAATATTTTAATAAATAAACGAGCCGAGTTCGAGCTTGAAATAGTATTAGCGAAGCTCTAGTTTTAAAAATAAAGCTCAAAACGAGCCGAGCTCAAGCTCGAGCTCTCTTAACTCATCACAAGCCGAGCTCGAGCCCATACAAGCTCGGGTTCAGCTCGGCTCGTGTGCACCCATATTTACCCTTTTCCCCTACCTCTGGATCCATTTACAAAATATTTTTTAGAGAGTATTAAGATAGTAGGTTTTTTTAAGGTGTTTTGAGATAGTATATAAAAGTGTAAAAAATATAGTTGCCACCTATTAAATAATAGTGATTTCTATAATTGTTTATACTATATATAAAACATATGATAATGGTATTTTAAGATACCATTAAATTAAAAACACTAATCTCACTCAATGCATAAAGTACAATCATTTTTAACGGTAAAATAGTATTTTTAACATTATTTACAGATTACTCTATACAATTAGTTACATAATAACCTTATACTTACTGTAAATACATAAAATTTTACATTATTTACCATAAACCAAAAAAACTTAATTTGTTTTAAGATTTCTTTTATATCTTTTAATCTATCATGTTTACAAAATTTTTTGGTATTACAATCGTAAATGTGTAATTTTTAAACGTTTTGATGTAATTTTTTTGCTGAATCGATCTGTATTTTGTAAGGTACAATAAGCTAATGCGCAAATGTTCAAGTCGTCATGCAAAATCCATTTATTTGGTGTTTTAAATTTTAGTTTAGAAAAAATATAATAAACTTTTGTAAAATTACTATAAGAATAACAAAAATTAAAAACACGTATCGGATGTAAAATGTTGTTCCGCCGCATTGCGCGAGTAACCTTCTAGCTTATATAAAACGTTCACTATTTAAAATAAAGAGATAAGTTTGTCATTAAACATTTTTAAGTTTTGAATACGGATTTCAATATTTATATAAAACATTTTTAAATAATTACTTTATAACATTATTTAGAATTTTGAATTAAAAACTATGTAATATGTTATATATTAGCATTAAGTATTTCGCGCAGCGACTGGGGGTGTAAAACCATGTAAGCAGCATCAATGTCAGTGTCCATCAAAATTTGAAAATCCCGTATTAAAAAATAAATAAAACTGAAAAAACGAACAAAAATAGATTTAACACTACTGAACCACGCACGTGATACATAAAACATTAAGAACAATAAATAAGTCGATCTAAGACCTATAAGTTGCGACAAACTGTTAAACTGGAAAAAGAATAAGCATAACAATGTTAGATCACACACGCACTATATGACGTGTTAACTCTCAAAATTTTAAACGAAAAGTAAAAAAAAAATTTATAAAGATGAAAAGTATAGGGGATCAAAATTGAAAGTGAAAAATTAAAAAGAGTTAGATTGTAAAATATGTAAAGTATTAGGTTTAAAATAAAAATATATTCATAAAAATATGAATATAGTAGCAAAACTAACCTGTGCTATGCCGCTGAAAGCACATATGTTAAAAATATTAGTATGCTCGTTAGTATATTCACGTGTTATTTTGAATGAATGGAAACAATATAAGAAATCATACCGCAAGAGAGTATGCTTGAAAACATATATTTAAAACTTTAGAAGCTGTTATCAAATATTTACTCTCTTTGCTGAAGTTGTTAAAAAAAAATCATTGCCCGTACAACACACATAAAGAATTGTATATGCTTTATCATCTAGTACAACCTGCTTCAGCATTTGTAGTTAAAAACCCATTAAACCTAAGAATAAAACTTCTTAATGCATAACACATTCGATAAGCATGATATACAACAACATAAAATATAAACCACTTACAAACTACTAATATATAAATATGTGATATATGAATCCTTATTACTATAATATACAGCTTTGTATTTATATGACCTTGTACTAACTAACGCAACATATGTAATACATAAAATTTCTAATATACTAATTAATAATGTATATAAAGTGGTTTTAGGGCATTCACAGCCCATTTCTTATATTTCTGTGAGTATGTTTCTTATATTACATGGTATGGTTATAAGTGGTTGTGAGTGAAGGATATGATAAATTTACTGTTCAATTTGTATTTTGGGGAATGATTGTTCAAAACCATATAATGATTTTAATATATTTTGAGAGAGAAAAAGTAATGATAAAATTAAAAATAAAAAAAGAATATTAATTTTTAATGTAATTATATAAATAAAGATAAAAAATAAGCCGTGAATAATGTCATTTATGTGTTTCGTATTGAATTCAATTCAACCTTTTGGTCTATAGAATTTTAATGATTAATGTTGATGGTTTTTGGCTTACCTTTTCTGAAGGCAACCTGTAATCTTTATTTCCTTTTATTATTAAATGTAGCGGACCCTATTATCACATATATCTCCATTAAATCCATATTGGTATTATACTTGTACGAATAATGACAATCTAAACTGTAAAAAAAATGAATGTTTTGCAGGTTTCTTTGAAAAAATTAAAACTAATATCACAACATAAGTATATAGACATACTATTTTATTATTAGCTTTACAGAAAAAGCTATTGAGGAAGTAACCCCGAAGTCAAGTCATGACCATAACTAAATCGAGTAAATATGATTCATAGTAAAAGTATTGATAGGGTGCTAGATTAGTGCAAGTCAAACAACACCTAAAAATAATATTAACTAAACTTCATACCATAAGAAATTAAGTTCACCAAATTAAAATATTAGCCATCAATCCTTCTTCAGTTAGATTGCTTTAGCTACATGATTTTGTGCATAAATATGACTTCCTCTTGTTTAGGTATTCAGAAGCCTAATTTGGCATAATTATATATGCAAAATTAGTAGGTGGTTAATATGCAAGATCACAACCAAGCAGAAGAGTTAAGTAGAGCAGTATATGAATAACTCACAGTTTATGAATCATGTTTTGATATGCAACTGATTGATGTCGAAGCCCCGGTCAAAGATAAAGAGCATATACACCCAAGATATATATATATATATATGTATATATATATATATATATATATATATATATATAGGATAGCAAGTTTGTGGTTAACTTATGACTCAGATTTATTTAGAAACATGGAGCATAAAATCTGAAATTTGATTTATTTAGAACTGGTCTGTTCTTATGAAAATTTAAATAGTCACTTGAGGGTTCAATGTTTAATTATCAAGTAGCAAAGACTTTTCAATGTACTTTCATTGTACTTTTTATGCTAATAAATTACATAGACATAATGTACATCACCAACACATCAATTAGGTAACAAGTATGGTTACATTAACTGCACATCTACTACACGTTTAGAGTTCCTTTGAAATGGAATGATACTCTACTACTATAGTGTGACCTGAAATATTTTACCTTCCAATTCTAATTCATGATAAATGTCAAGCATTTATAACATCTATTACAAACCAAGGTCTCTCTAAGATGGAATGCGATCAACGGAAATTTCTAAACATGAATTGCAATTGTAACTGCCTTAGAAAATGTTAATACTAACATAACATGATCTGCACATGCTAATGTATGTGATCACCCAAATATCTGTGTAACAAACATAGATAAGTCCTATAAGCCTTAACAAGATCCTTACACTAGTTTTGACAACAAATCGTTTAGCCAAACATGATCTTCATGTCAACTAAATGATTAATTTCAACAAATGATGTTGGTTTTACACTCGTGAACTTCAAAATCATCCCCAAGTATACTCTTGTATCTCCCCCAGGTCGGAATAAGTTGAATAATTGCTGAATTATCCTTTAGGTCAAGCAAAAGTTTAAGAAAACACACACATAACCGCATGCTGGCGTATGGGGAGACAACCCAAGAGTATGGGACGCCACCTCTGAACCTTGTTTTTATTTATATCTGGAGATTGCGATAATGTAACATACAGAACCTTGTTTTTATTTACTGTCATAATGTAACATAATTTATCATGTGTAAGTTGATGCGATATATGTACATCCGGAGATTGCTACGATGCACGTAGTTATTTCCGCTTTTAATCGCTCTTGGAAGTGTATGCAAAATTTTCCGCTTTTAATCGCTCTTGGAAGTGTATGCAAAATTATTAATCTGGTCATATTACCGTGGCAACAATTGTGTTAATGTTACGTTGTAAAACTAAGTGGAGTATAGAATCTCTATGTTGGCTCTATTATGTGAGTTGCAATTGAAATTCAAGCATAAACAAGTTAAGTTTTGCAAGCAGGTTAAAAAGTAATTTATAAGTAAGCCTGCTAAAAACAAACTGGCAACAGTTGGTAACTTGAACAGAACAATCAGCTGATAACGTACAAAAAAATGTTATAAGGCTAGCTGGTTAAGAATAATGCAACCATTAGGTTAAGAAGTACTAACATTGAGGTGGATGACCAACATATTGTCGATTTTGAAGCCTTAGCTTCGAAAACCAGACTAGAACTCCCGACTTTGAGAATCGGACTCAAACTCCTGAATTCTAAACTCCGCTTTGGCTGGCTGCCCTTAACAATCCGACTCGAACTCTAGATTCATTGGCTTTTAAATGGAGTTAACAACAATGATGATTTCGATTTCGATTTCGAAGAGACACACGATAGATTTCCTGATTTCAAAAAATCTATCTATTGGTAATTACATAATTTCATTTCAATCTAGTATATAGAACTCCAACTAAAACCATACACCTTGAGGCCTTCTCGGTTTTGTCTTTGAAATTCAACAAGAATTTTTTTCGTATGTCTGAATACAACAAGAATTCTTTTCGTATGAGTAACCAAGTAAAGAAACAAAAGGTACTACTATCCTATGTCTTATTAAAGGTAATACGCGAACATTAAAAATTACTAAAAGCATCAAAAGAAAATAAGTTAACAAAGAGCACACCTGTAAAATTAATGAAGTGCTCTTAAGCGTCATTTCCGAAACAAGAAAAAAGTGTACATGAATTATTGTCTTTTAGAAACTCATAAAAGCGGTTAGGAAACCAAATTTTGTGCTTGAAATTCAAGTTTAGCACTATATTTAAAAGTCTTTTGATGCTCTTCATACATTGAGCATAAATCTTCGCTGTATAGACTTAGAGTTTAAAGTATTCAGCAAAACAAATATAAAAGGTCATGTCTTTTTTCCCATTAAAGCGGAACTCACAAAAACAAACAATAATGAACTTGGATTGTTTTGATGGATGATTACACAATGTGTCGGAAAAAAATAGAAATCCAATTTATAATGAAATATGACACAGAAAAGATAGATTGTTTTCACAAAAAAGTAACTATTGGTTGAAAGTAAAATCAACATTCAGATTCTGAATGTTTTTAAATCATGCTTGCTTAATAATAACAAATAAAGCCACATCCAAGCATATATTGATATACTTGAGTCATGAACCCAACTTCTCTTTGCTTGCTTCGTAAGGCATAAAAGCATCCAATCTGTATGATAAAAAAACAAGTACCTTGGACTTTCATCAATCTATGGTTTTGTAACAAGTGTATCAGTAATAGCATCAGCAATGTCGTAAACTAGCTATCAACCAAGATTTATAAACTCATCTTCAAGTTTAGCAAGCATGATCGATCATAATCCTAATTTCAACTGCATGATTGTTCGCATCATCAATTTATTTAACTGTATAAAGGCTTCGATCACTACTATTAATGAAGCAGAACCCGAACCTAACATTTCCACGCAAATATTGATGTAAAAATAAACATCCTAACATTTCCATACAAATATTGATTTTACCTAAATGATGAGTAAAATCATCAATCAATTTTGTAGCCACAAATGCACAGAAAGATGCAACTCTCAGGAATATAGATGATAGATCCAACATCTGATCCAAATATTGACCTTCCACCAAGAAAAAACACCTGCAGAGTAAATTAGCAAACCAATTGATCACCAAAATTGCACAAACTTACGAAACTCAAAGCTCTAATTAACTATTCACATATATGGAGCACCTCATTAACTCTATCATAGTGCACTGGCTACAAATTTCCTAAAATGAAGACCGTGTATACCAATTCATTGTTCTCATCCATCATTAGTACCTATTGGCTATTATTTCCTCACACACTCTCTCCAGATTAAAATCATCAAATTTCATAGTTATAATTTGTGACACCCGGCATTTTCAGGTCACTTTCTGATCAAAACAAACATGATTTTCCGATCATATATTCAAGCATTTAATGTTATTTACTCAAATGCATCGTTTATTGCACAAATATTCACGAACATTTCACGTAACGGTAATTCGATTAATTGTCGAATCGCACACGCGTCCGTCCTCGAAGGTTGGTGATTTTTCAAAATAATTTTCAAACAATCATAATTGGTGTGAAATTATGTGTTGTATGATTATGTGATTGATTATGTAACCTGATTGTGAAATTGAGAATTTTTTGACATTTACGCGTTTTCGCACATTTTCGGCTTTTAACGCCTAATTATTATAAAAATCCCTTTTAACTAGCAAAATAAATATTATTACATGTTATTAATGTTTGTTTGATATTATTTGAGCATTTGGTGGTTTTGGTGTAGAAAAAGTTCAATCACGTAACGTTAAAACGATATTTATAAAAGACAGGGGGCATTTATTTTTTAAAAAAAAGTATCAAACCCAACCCCCCAACCCTAATCACCATTTGGCCGTCCCCTTCCCCTTTCATTTGGGTCAGTCCGGTCAACTTTGGTCAACAAAAGTCAACTTGGTTAAACTTGTCAAACATTTCTCGAACACGCTAATAGTTACGTTTTTTGGATACAACTGGGTTCATCTTAACCATTTTATACACATGCTCATGGAGATACATTTGTTAGGTAATGATTAGCTTTTGGTTGTTACACTTTATGTTTTTCATACGCATCTAAGATGAGTTTTCACGGCCCCACTTTTACTTACTTTTCTTTTTAGGGGAGAAGCATGCAAACTATTCTTATTTATCTGGTTTTAGTATTATTGGTATATCGGTTGTTACCGTAAGGCAAATATTATCACGTAAATCCTTACACACTCGAACCGCTAATAAAGGGTTAGCGAGGTATTTTTAAGTAGTACTACTGGGTTTGACAATCCCCACTCGCGTTAGTCGCACTAACTCAATTGGAGGTCGAACAGGTGATTAATTGACCTAGAAACTTATCGTTGTTCTGTGAGAAGACATGGTAGAAGAAAAAACAACTCACAAACAGTCAGTTTCAGTTCGAAACTCTAAGTAACTCGATATATAGACTAGCTACCTATGGTATACATTTGTTTACTTTCTACGAAACTAACGCTCAAACATATTTACTTATTTAAACCTGTGAACTCACCAACTTTGTATTGACATACTTTAGTATGTCTTCTCATGTTGCAGACACGCTTAAGACTAGGGTTGCATATATGAGGCTCATGCATCATCTTTATCATTTGAAAGCAAGTTCATTTACATTTACTATTTTTCGGCACTTTGTTTTGCATATTTATTACTTATGGTTTTTCATAATTGTGTTTTACTCTGATTTATAAGAGATAGAAACCATGAATTGTGAAGGAAGTGAGTGAACATACAATGCTTCTTTTCATGTCTGGTAGGTTCGAAGAACCTCCGACGTATCGTCGTCGTCGTCACGACATTCGCTAGCTTTGGTGTATCGTCTTCGTCGCCGTCATCTCTGTAAAAGGTATGAAGGTCAATGAGACGAGCACCAGTGGTGGGTTACTAACTCCATTAATGGGACAAATTAATGCGTCAAAAGAAACGACAAATTTGAATATTTTTAAGACAAATTTCAAAAGTAAAACTACATAATAATAAATTAAATCATATATTAAAAAAATTATTTCAATTTTATTTAGTTTATTATTTTTAAGGTAAATTGTCATTTTGTCCTTGTGGTTTGGTGAAAATTATCACTTTCATCCAATAGTTTGTTTTTTCGTATTTGAGTCCCTGTCGTATATTAATCATTTTACATATATGTTTTTATTTTTCTTCTTTTAAACTTGATTTAATATATCATCTTTAAATACATTGTTATTTTAGTCATTGTGGTTAGGACATATTTATCAATTCAGTCCAAAAAGAACCACCATATCACCACTTGTCACAAGAACCATCAAACCATCGCCACCACCCCATCATAAAGCCATCAACACCACACCAGAGCACCCATCACCACCATGCACACCAGATCGTCGCTATGATATAAACCCTAGAAATTAACAATCAATATTGAACTTGTAATGTAGCGCTTTGAAAACACATATCAAACCCTATTAATATCTCTATAATACTTGTTTTTAAGGGTTTCATATGCATTTTCAAAGGAGTTTGTTACAAGTTTGAGATTAATGGTTGGTTCCTAGGGTCCATATGGTAGTCGTGATCTAGTGTGAGTGGTGATGGCGGAGATCTAGTGTGTACTGGAGGCAACGATCTAGTGTAGTGTTTATGGTGTTATGATAGGGTGGTGGTGATGGTTTGGTGGTTCTTGTGATGGAGTAATGGTGGTTTTGTGACGTGATGGTGATGTGGTGGTTCCATAAAGGGTGGTGGTGATATAGTGCTTTATGACAATGTGGTGGGTTTTTTTGGACTGAATTGACAAACATACTCAAACCATAGGGACTAAAATAGCAATGCATTTAAAAGAGATATATTAAATTAGGTTTAAAATAGAAAAATAAAACATATATGTAAAATGACCAATATACCACTCATTAGATGAAAGTGGCAAAATTTGTAAACGACAAGGATTATAATGGCAATTTACTCTTATGACAAGATTTGTAAATGACAGGAACCCAGATGCGAAAAACCAAACTATTAGATGAAAGTGATAATTTTCATCAAACCATAAGGACGAAAATGACAATTTACTCTTATTTTTATCCATTATTTGTGATTGTTTTGCGACCGCAATAGGATGGTCGCAGATGTTGAAGCCGAATGGGACAATCGCAGATGTTGCGACCACAATCAGACGGTCGCAAATGTTGCGACCGTAATCGGATGGTCGCAGATGTTGCGACCGTTCAACCACTAGATCTTGTTAAGTCTTTAAATTCGCGATCATTTTACTACCGAATCTTCTTTAGTCGTTAAATTTGCTACCGTCTTGATTCAAGTAGCAAAACGGTTGCGAACTTTGCTACCGTTTTTTCAGTCGCAGATTATGATAGCAATTGCCTAGTTTTCTAGTAGTGCATATTTTATCACTAAGAATTGTAATTGTCTTATGAACATGCATGTTTATAACATCTTTTTCTTTCTTTCTTTCTTACAATAGCTCAATTCCTTCATTTGAATCATATCCGGTGACTTTCATTTATGGTGTAGGGTATGCTTTTGTTTTTTTCTATAAAGTATGTGATTGGTTTCAGTTTAAGGTTTTAATCTTTCATAGGTTTATACTTATCTTTCAGTTTTACATTTATTTAGGTTTCTTAGCTTGATGTTTTATGACCTTGAGGTCATGGCTTCAAGCCATAGAAAGAACCTCTTGCATGTGTAGGGTGAGGCTACCCATATCAGATTGTTAAGCAATTTGGTCTTTTTGCGCCCCTGCACAAAGCAGGAGCTAAGTCAAGCATCGGTACGCTTTTTTTACATTAGTTGCTCCTTTAATTTCAGTTTAAGGTTTTGATTAGAAATTTTTGACACCAAACCTTAAGTATTTTTACTAATGCAAAATTATTATAATTTAAACACATTACGTCATTATCTAAACTATTAAACAATTCATCTAAAAATTAATAAACAGTTCATATATAGTTATAATATTAGCGAGAGTTAAAGAAACAACTAGTTTGATCACTGATCTGATTCTAAACAATTCTATTGTCATTATCAACCTAAGCTCTCAATTGTTCATTTTATGTCAAAATCTTGTTGTTAGAGACGCGTACCACTAGTCGTCTCCTGTCCACAGTTACACCCCTTTCAAACAACTGTAAATCCGCAATTTAACTATTTGTTTTCAAAAAATAAACGTATTAATTTCATGTATTTGAAATTTAATATAGTTTTATCTTTTCATTAAGTGACCTAACCAAAGCCGAATGAATCAATCAGGAAAAAAGGTTCAAACAACTTAATTGTTTTTTTATTTTAAATAATGTTTAGCTCAAATGGTTAAGATAAGATATTTTAAAATCTCATTAAGATTTTGGTTTATAGTCCACCTATGATTAAAAAACAAAGGTTTCAGCTTGAATCAGGTTTTCTCACACATATGATAATTTTTCTTTTAATGATAGTCTCGAGTTATTTACTCAAATAATAACATGATCGGGTAAGTTAGTAAGTCAGTGCCTCATCAACAATCCTATTAATAGCAATGTTTTTAGAACTGGATCGGACGTCAAACTGAACACCCTACTAGTTTGGTGGTCGGACCGGATTTAACTATATTTATATATATATATGTAATTAAATATAAGTAATTTATATATGATTATATATGTATTTTATAGTTATATATAAAATTTAATTATATTTGTATATCCAACATACTATTTTATGGTTTAACATCACGTTTTATCTATTAAAATAAAAAAAATATCAAAAGTCAGTTCGAACCGATTCGGTTTTCCGGCCCGACCACCGGTTCGTGACGAACCTACCAGTTCGGGATGAACCTGCCGGTTTGACCAGACAAAAACGAAACATAACAGACCGGACCAACCACCCGACCGATCCCCGATCGAACCGGTCGAACCGGCCGATTCGATCCCGCCTCAAAAACATTGACTAATAGTAAATAAATTTTTTTAGGATTTTAGAAAAGGAACACTAAATTTTCTCTCTCAAATTAACCACAAGCAAGAAGAAATAGAGAGATTCACGGTAAAGGGGAGGAGAATGAAGCGACCGTCACGGCGGCGATGGTGACGGAACGATGATGATGATGATGACGATGACGATGACGATGACGATGAAGGAGGACGACAGTAGCTTAGTTTGAGGGGGAACAATGAATTCAGTGTATGTCGATTTCATCCTCTAATATCTTAATCAAATTTAGGGTTTTCTTTGGCCTCCTTAACTTTAATTTGATTCACTTATTGAACTAATATATGTGTGGGTTCAAGATTCTCATTTGCATTTTTTGTTGGTTCATTGAGTTGTCTTAGTATATATTTATGTTTAGAGTTAACTCCTTGAGATAGAAGCTATTCTTTTTATTCAAAGTTTTATAGAGAAGATTCTGCACAGTTAGAACTTTTGTGCATTGTCTGTAGATTGATACCTATGAATTACAAGTCTGTAATCTTTAACATATAAAAACTATCACAAATGCATTTATTCTTTATAAAAGGATCATTTATGATATACTTTGTGTATTTGTAAATGAATTATGAAAGATGAAAGTAAGTGTGTGCACTAAGGGTTAGTTTTTAGCTATATTGTTTTTGAATTTGATATTTTACTGTCTAAGATCTATGTAGTGAATATCTGAATCTCAAATCATCTCATGATCTCTTTTACTATGAAATCTGTGTAATCACACATGGTTAGGGTGAAGGGGATTGCCACTAAATCTTGTCTTAGTTTTCTTTCCACTAGATGCAATTCTTTTGTTTGTTTGTTTGTTGGTGAAGGGGCCATCTGTGTTGGAGTAATATGTTGGTGAGGTAGATCATATGAATTCATTGTCACTTATAACTATATGATTAGTTTCTTCTGAATAAATTAATAAGAGTAGGCATGGTGTTCCCAGCTCTGCATTCAACCTACAAGTCAATGTAAGCAAAGATTATTCCGAACACAATTTGAGATTTCAAGTACTTAAATCACCTAAATTGGCATGATTATAGTTGTATGGTTACACTACGAAATTTAGAATTATTTACCATGCTAGTATGTTCACGGTTGTTGTTATAGAAATTAAGTGATTTTCTTCTTTTCTTTTTGCAGCCAAGCACTGTTGCAGCAAATGAATGACTATGATTCATTAAAGGAGAACTTCTGTTTATGGAGGGCTCACATGAAAATGCTGACATATAAGTCTGCTGACTTTATGACATGTACAAGAATTGGAGTTAAAACATATGTCGGAGATTTAATCAATGAGGTATTGTGTTTGTTAATGTTGTTTTCATGGATTGTTTACAAAATATATCATATCTAATAGCATTTGTGTGCGCTTTAATATCACTTTGATTTTATGGTCTGGCACAAATAAATCAAGCAATAAACACAACATATGTAAAACCATATTGTTTACAAAACCGGATCATTAATCATGCGTACATCACAAAACAATGTCTAATGGACCGTGATGGCAAAAAAACCAATGCTCGACTGATCTGGATGAGACGGGGTATGAGATTGGTTTTAAAAATTTTCACCAACATAGGTTTTGGTATCCCCAGCTGACTCGTCTTGTTTTGGCCGGTTGGGATGATTTGACAGCTCCATTTACTCCCCTGTAATGAATAATGCAAAACTTCCATCCAAATGCAAAATACTTCTCAAGTATTAAATAAATTGTTTTATGTATAAATATTATCCTGTAAATAAACTAAATTATAATACAATAGAGAGTAAGTTATATATAGTATATAAATACATTCCTGACACAAGTATAATTAAATTGTAATACAATAGAGAGTAAGTTATGTATAGTATATAAATACGTTCCTGACACAAGTATAATTAAGGATTGTTCTCAAAGATGCGTATGATGCCCTCAACACGATAACTGTTGAGACACGTTTCTCATCGTAGGACGACACTTAGGATCTGTGAGAATGCATGCCTGTGCTACATTATAAACAAGCATAATTTTCTTTTCAATCGACTTATCAATCGGATAAGGGAGTCGTTTGTCCAATATATTTTCCAGTGTTGTACTATTGCTAGTAAAATAGTTCATGGATGATAGGAGCTCTTTAGGATGCTTCCCACCAATTATCTCAAGTACCACAACCCCAAAGCTATACACATCACACTTTTCTGTCACAGTCATGTTATTGCCAAGCTCTACATGATCATATATACCATAGGATCATTAGCAAAAGTTCAATTGCATATAGACCAAAATAAACATAAGATTATGTATAAATACCTGGAGCGATATATCCCCATGTTCCTGCGGTTACTGTATGGTTGGAGGAATGAGGATTAAGTAATCTGGCTGCTCCAAAGTCAGCAATGAATCCTTCCATTTTTGAGTTCAAGAGATATTGGTGGTTGATAGGTCTCTATGAACAATAGGAGGACTGCAATCATGATGCATGTATGCCAAAGCATGGGCTACATCTTTGATAATGTTCACCCTAGTGATCCAGTCCACTTGAACAGCTAACTCACAGTCACTTAAGGCGTAAAATAGGCTCCCTTTCTCCATGTACTCATATACAAGGAAGTTGCATTTGTTATGGAGACAAAAACCATAAAGTTTGACAATGTTTTTGTGTCTTAGATTAGTTAACACTCGGACTTCATTCTTGAAACTCTTGTTGAATGCAGGTTGCTTGGCTTCATAACGGTGAAGTTTTTTCAAAGCAAATATTTTACCGTCAGGCAATTTGGCTTCATAAACACTACCATAGCGTCCGGTTCCGATGCAGTATTTGAGGTCAAAATCCTCTGTAGCAGTGATGAAGTCTTCATATGCAATTGTTCCATCGTAATTCAATACCGAGCACACATCTCCATGCTTTTTTGTTTCTTGCTGGATTTTCTTCTCGGTATCCTTGCAAAAATTGTAGCACAAGTAAGCAAGAAGCAATGAGCAAAGTACCACCATGATGGGAAGAAAAATAGTCAAATGTTCAACTGGGTATGTGATGAAATCATTAGCAGTGGTTTCTGATAACATGAAAAGGAGAATTATAACAAGATGAGTAATAGTATGCCCCATTAAAAAAATGTTGCAGAGGAAGAGGTGGAACATGGATTAGTTATCAATAATCAACGATCTAACAATTTATTAATATATACTCAAAGCCGTTTACTTTCAAAGTCAAAGTCAACGTGGAAATTTAGTAGAATATAAGATGGCTTTCACATTAATTTTCATAATTCATATCTTTTTAAATTTTGTCTCATTCTATTATGTGGGATAAGTGGCTTGAAATTGATCGATCGAATGGGAAAACCTATATTTAGTATCTTCTACACAAAATGTAAATTAGATTGTAAAACATTTTGGCTGCTTCTCGATCCTATGTAAATGGGGAGTTAAGTAAATCACCTCGCACCCCTTATTATTGTATAATCTAAACACTTTGGTTTAATTATTTTTATTAGATATGTAAATTTTTAGGTGCAAGTAAATAAAAAATGTGTTTCATCTAACAAGTGTAAGAAAGAATCATAGCTATATTTTTCTTGATCATATATTGATTTGTAAAAGAAAAAGTTGTTAGAATGATATTTTAGTCATCATCATTTTTGTTAAAAGAATTTTTTATTCTTTCAATTTTTTTAAACATTCTTAACTTCTATAGACAATATTAGTTTTCTTATAAATCTTACAATATAAAAGCAAAAGTTTTTTTTGTTTCTTTAAACAAGTACAAAACCATCAAATACAAAAATTTAAATAAAAAATAAAGAAAACAACCATTTGCAGCTCATTGTAATTTGTCTGACATTGTGTCTTTTTTGCACTTCATATGGTCTTTTCTATTCATTAGTGTGTTTTACTTAACATAATTATATTTTACTAAAATAACGAGTTTTTAAAAACAAAATTGTAAGATTAACACCATTGTGTATTTTTTAATATGTAAAACACAACGATAAATATAAAAATAAGTTGTTTAACACACTGAAAACAATAATGAAACAATACAAATGATTTAAAACGTAAAACACAATGATAAATATATTATTCTGTTTTTTTTTCTCGTTATTGTTTCTCGGAAAACCATTGTGTTTTATTAATAATAAATTCTAAAAAACACATTGATAAAATGATATTAATATGTACTTCAAACAAAATGATAAAATAATGATGTGTGTAAAGTAAATATATTTTAAGTAAGGATTTTTACACAATTAAGTTTTAATTTAAGAAAACGATTATCACTCTTAACCCAACTACACACAATAAACAAGTGCACCTATTGTATAATAGTATAGTTTTAGGCAAGAATCAAGTATCGATCATTGGACACAATGACTCTCAATATTAAATCATCATCACTATTTAACTGATCAATTGAGTTTGAATTTGTGAATATTAAAATTAACAAAAACAATTAGCAAATTAAACTAGTAAATTAAGAAAGTAAAGACGAAGATACACAATCAATTAAAGATACCATTTGGACTTGATTCCACTTAACATAGAATTAACAACTAGCACAAACTTGAGGTGAGACCATTTTTTACACATGATACATGGAAGTAGCCTAAACCCCCATTCAAGGATATTAAACATATAACCATTCAGACAACTAGAACGATAAACACACAATAGCCACCTAAAGTTACGCCATGAAGAACTAATGATACAATTATGTCAATGTTAAAGGTGAATTAAGCTTCCGTTAGGGTTATCTAATTCCACAAATTTTTAAAAAGTAAACACATGACAAACACCTCAACTTACGTAAAATAAACAAAACTATGACTACCATTCAACTCATGAACATCAAACCACAATTACAAAATAATTCATAACCAATAACAAGAGAGATTTATGACATGCACCATGGTTTTCTCAAACATAAGCATAAGGATGCATATTTACCTAATTTTACTAAACCCCCAACTTTCATTCACCAAATCACCATTCTTAGTCTAATGTCACAAAATTACATACAAAAGATGTAATCATATGCATAAATCTTGTAAGAATATGAGGTTTTTCAATATAACATGCTTACAACACCCACAAGGTTGCATTAAACTAGAACAAATACACATAATCATTGAAGAATAATCAAGTTTCATCATGACATTAACATAAACAATACCAAGAATCATGTACAAGTTGTTAAATCATGCTAAGTTTCATCTAATCTAAGTGATAACAAGAGTTTAGCCCATAAGACTTATAAAAGACAAGCCTAAACTCAAGAAGATAGAAGAACTCATAATAGATCTAGAGGAATTCAAATCAATTTTGAGTGAAAATTGGGTGGATGATGTTAGATCCTTCTTGAAAGTATGAAATCGTCAATCTTGGCCTTCAAATATTCCAAAAACTCTTAAGAAATGCTCGAAAACACCTAAGGGTTTGAGGGAGGCTAGGGTTTGAAAGGAAATGCAAGTTATGTTGTAAATGAGGGGTATTAGCGTTATAAACCTGTTTTCTGCCCGACTGAAGTGATATGATCATATTCAGCATAAAAATTAGCTATTTGGAATTTGACAGCTTATATGGCTATATTTAGCTTCAATATGGTCATATCAAAAGCCTTTTTCCTCTTGAACTTCTTCAAACCTTGGATTTTCTTCAAAAAATCATCAAGCTTCATCCGAAAACTACAAAATTCAAATAAAACACAAATAAGTGTCTATATTATGAATTTTGTATCAAAATTGACTTGCAATGCAAAAAAAATATATATTGTAAACATGTATATTTATTATCATATCAAATAACAATAAATTTATATAATAGATTAAAAACATTTATAAAAGTAATATGAAATGATCTAGACGCAAACCACAATGATGAAAAATGTTTCGTATAGTGATCTAACATATTTGACACAATGACCAATATAAATTAAACACAATAACCTGACGTATTTGACACAATGAACAAAATATCATCATCTTTAAATTCAATAAAAGAACACATATTTAGCCCAAAATTCCTCTTAGCTTTTTTAGATATATTAAGTATCATTTTTCACTATAACCCTACCTAGTTTTTATATAGTAGCGAGTTTAAATCGAATTTTGTTCTTTAATTTGTACAAAAGAAATTTATTGATATATGTGACAAGTTAAAAGGTGTAACAAGTGAAATAAAAAATCGTGCTATGATTAGTTGCAGGACCGGTGAAGGGGGTCACTTACAACACAACAATACAAAGAGGAGATTAACCAAAACTTAATCAAACAGTGAACTAGATTAACCACAAGAAAGACACTAAGAACACAAGTAATGTAAGAGACAGAACACAAGAGCACAAGTATATGGTTTTCAAGAATGCAGTATATTGCTTTCTCTATGTTCTATTACAAGTGTTACAAAGCATGAAGGAAAGATACAAGAACATGAGATACTTATACTACATCCTACAGCCGGTCATACTATGAAAGCCAGCTGGATACAATTGACTAGACTCAAAACAAAATCAATTGCAGAGTCAAAAGGCAGATTGCCTTTTGACTAGTGACTATGACATGCCATAGCTCACATCCTTATCTATTACAAAAAGGATAAAGTACATGAAGTAGAAAGTTACAGACTCAAGACCTCAATGTACAATTACCAAAAGTATGGACCTTTTCACCAACTCATACAAGTTGGTGACTTTACAGAGATGTAGTGGAAAGGGGTCCAACTTTATAGAAAAGTACATCAGATAAAGCATGTTACTAAAAGTCTTCGGAAGAAATCTAGCTTCGAAAGACTTTGTCTTTGAAGCTTCGGAAGACTTCATCTTTGGCTTCGGAAGATATTGGTCTTGGCTTCGGAAGATTTCACACTTAGAATATTTTTGTTACATGTGTGAAACTTCCGAAGCATTCTTCTTCAGTACTTGTGCAACATGCATACATAAAGACTTTGGTTGTTTCAGCCTCTATATATATTCTTTACAAACTCCCCCTAGGCTGATGCTACCAAAACTCTTAAAGACTTCAGATATCAACAGTCCCCATCAGGATGATAACCAGCCCTTTTTTCATAAGATGATCAGGATCCTTCAGACTATCAAAGTATATTCTCATGTCAAAGAGATCATGCAGAGGCAACTGAAACATGTCTTGCCAAGTGTAGACATTCTGAATGCCATGATCTCTGATGACATGCCACCTTTCTGGATTTGTAGTGTATGTCCAGGACAAGATGGGTCTTTCTGATGCAATAGGAGCTATTGGAATGGGAGATGATGGAGCATCCTCTGGCTGCACATCCTCAGGATGTTTTGACTCATCCTGAGGTTTAGAAAAGGATGCAGTCTTCTTCTTCTTTGGCTTTGATTTAGAAGCCATTCTTTTCTTTCTCTTTACAACTTTTAACTGAGAAGACTGGCCTACAGTACTAGATTGATCTTCATTGTCTTTCTCAGTTAGGTCTTCTACTCTCATAGGTTCATATTGAGAGTGAGTCTGGCCCTGCTGTGGATCAAAAGATGAAGCTTGCTGAGATTCAGCAGGAGGTCCAGGTTGTGATGTCTCTGGTTGTTCAACCTTAACCTCCACTTCAGGTGGGGTTGACTTGGAGAGGGAATGTAAGTCAACCAGCTTGAACTTGAGATGGCGTCTTTGGAATGTAAGTCAACTAGCTTTAACCTCCACTTCAGGTGGGGCTTGACTTGTGTGTGTGTATGTAAGTCTTGAATAAATCTTCTATAGTAGCCCGCCAACCCAAGAAACTACGAATCTCAGATGACGTCTTTGGAGACTTCCATTGCATCACCTCCTCCACCTTTGCCGGGTCCACCATAATCCTATCAGGATTCACCGCATGACCCAAGAACTGAACCTCGCGCAACCAGAACGCGCACTTGGAGAACTTAGCGTACAACTTCTCCTTTCTCAACGTCCCCATAACCTCCTGAATGTGACCGACATGCTCAATCTCGCTCTTCGAATAAATCAGAATATCATCAATGAACACAATCATCGATTTATCCAACATTGGCCGACACACTCGATTCATTAGATCCATAAAAGCAGCTGGTGCGTTGGTCAAACCAAATGACATAACAAGGAACTCGTAATGACCATAACGCGTGCGAAAAGCTGTTTTAGGGAAATCCTGTTCCTTCACTTTCAACTGATGGTAACCAGATCGAAGGTCTATCATTGAAAATCAACTGGCACCTTGAAGCTGATCGAACAAGTCATCTATTCTCGGTAAGGGGTATCGGTTCTTTATCGTCAACTTGTTTAGCTCGCGGTAGTCAATACACATCCTCATACTACCATCTTTCTTCTTCACGAATAAGACCGGAGCACCCCAAGGAGAGATACTCGGTCTAACAAACCCCTTATCAAGCAACTCTTGCAACTGCTCTATCAGCTCTTTCATCTCAGTCGGAGCCAACTGATACGATTCCTTGGCAATAGGTTGGGCACCCGGTATCAGATCGATCTGGAACTCGATCTCTCTGTCAGGTGGCACTCTTGATAAGTCTTCTGGAAACACGTCTGGAAAGTCACACACAACCGGTACATCAAACAGTTGTGGTGCTGGCGTATCCACATCATTTACATAGGCCAACTAGGCACTACATCCACGCCTCATGCACTTTCCCGCCACCGCCATTGAGATCACTTTCGGAATCGTCGTGACCCGATCACCATAAACCATTAACGATCTTCCGTTAGGCGCTGTCAATCGAATCATCTTCTTGCGACACACAATGTTCGCCTCGTAGTCCACCAACCAATCCATCCCGAGAATCAAATCGAATCCACCTAAGGTTATCACAAACGGTCTAACCGGACACTTATAACCTTCCAATTCCACATCACATCCTTCTATCACCTCAAAAATTCTGGTGGACTTACTGTAAGGCCCCGTTCCCGGGACGCTTATAGCTGGTAAATCATTGCACATAAAACATATACTTTACATTTAATCATACCTAAAACATTGCAGCGGAAACATAAAAATAACTTTTCATATCATTACAATTGCTTTTGCAAATTAATACAAGCGTCCATTCAAAATATTTTTTGATCGCATTACAATGCAAAAATAATCAAAAGAATGCCATCCAAAAGTGCTGAGTAGCCGACCCGTGTCATCCTCAGCAATCATTACCTGCCAACTGGAAACACATAAAAGTCAGCGCTGCTGAGTGAGTTCTAGTTTTAAAATAAAACATACATTTCCTTGGTTAAAACCGTTCTTTACTTTCATGCGATCATACATCATACGTACACATAGATAATATTATTATTATCTTCATTATTCGTTCTTTCGTCATTACATCTTTTCCTTTCATCAAAACCATGAACTTTACCCTTCATGCTTATGGTACTGGGCCTAAGCCTATCGTAGACCTTCATTCACGGTGCACAACACCTCTGGCCACAGTACCTAAGATAAAGTTCAGGTATACCATTGTCATGTGCTATGCCCTTCATGCTCATGGTACTGGACCTAAGCCTATCATAGACCTTCATTCACGGTGCCCAGCACCTCTGGCCACAGTACCTAAGGCAAGCAACAATGGTTCCATACAAATGGTCAATCACAAAGAAAGACCCCGATGTGCATCCTCTTGGGGTAGCGAACCCGCACACCGTTGGGCTAACACCATTTAATGGCGTGTCCCAACATACAAGGCTTGCAAGACTTTCTTTACTTTCATTCATTTATTAATGCATGCATTTATCATGTTCCTCTTTCATTATCTTTCACTTTACGTTACATAATACTTCATTTCATTCATCAACATTCAACGTAAAGTCACGGGAAAGATAAACATACATCATAACAAGGAACATCAACATACACATTCATCAACATCATACAGGGTAATATCATACATACATAACATACATCATGCATAATCATATAACATCACACATCACATCAATCACGCACACCGCGTCATATAACCATACGACATCACCCATCATCATCATACATCATGCCATCCATGCTTATCACAACATCAACAACCCCAACGGTCCGAGCCCACGCCTACACTTTCCCGAAAGTCAGACAACAACCTATGGCTATTTTAGCGTATGGGCCCTATTCAGTCGCATGGTCCTCCATACGTCATGAGAACACTTAGGAGAATGAGCATCCAGTCGCATAGCCTCCAATCACATGCTTCCCATGCGAATGAACCTCAGTCACATGACATCCGGGCATATGGACCTCAGTCGCATGACCTTCATGCGGATGGCCCTTAGTCATACACCTTTCGTGCATATGAACCTCAATTGCATGACTGACAAGCGTATGGACTCCAGTCACATGACCTTCAGTCGCATGACCTTCATCCCCATTTCTTTCAGTCGCATAACCTTCATCCGTATTTCCTTCAGTCGCATAGCCCTCATGTGTATGACCCTCAGTCGCACTACTCACGTACGAATGAACCTCAGTCGTACTCCTTTCGTGCGTATGGACCCAGTCGCATGCCATTCGGACGCATGGACCTCCAGTCGCATAGCCCTAGCTGGGTGCAGAATGCAGTTCATCCCGAATTGCTGCCGCCATGTTCGACCTCAAACTCTTCCAAACCTCTTTTAAGCTCAAATCAACCATTCTAAAACTTAGGGAAGCATACCACGACACCATTCAAGCACAACCAAGCCCGAAATCAAGTCCCACCCACATCAATCACATACACATAAGCATACCTTTGGATTTAACACCCAACTTTTCAAAAACGGGTTTTAGATGTGTTCCAGCCCCAAAATCAGTCGAAAATATGTAAAAGAGGGGTCCTAGAACTCACCTTGACGACCTCTTCGAGGAGAGCTCGATTCCACCCGCTATACTTCGATTTCCACGCTCGAATCCACACGAACCAAGCTTTTTCTCCTCTTTTCTCCTTCTCTTCTCCCTTGGCTGAGTTCTTGGCAAGAATGGGGAGGGTGTGGCTGCCCTCCCCTTTTATACCCTCACTCATCCAAGTTTCTTCCCGTTTTGGCAAGTTTGGTCCCTCGACTTTGGACTTTATTTCTTTTTCTTCTTTCGTCAGAAAATTTCCGGGTGTTACACTTACCTATGGTAGTTTCTACATCAAAGGGCGCATCAACATGTCTACTACTAACAGGCAGCTTAGCACAGAAAGCAACAGAAATAAAACTTTTACTAGCACCCGAATCAAATAACACAAAAGCTAAAGTTTGGTTTACTAGAAACGTACCTGACACGACATCAGGGTCCGTTCTAGCTTCCTCCTGTGTCATAGTGAATGCCCTGGCCCTCGCCCTTGGTCCTTCACCTCTAGTTTTCTTCACCCTAGAACCCTCAGCCCTCAGCTTCTTACAATCCCTACTCATATGACCACTTTCCCCACAGTTGAAACACCTCATACCCCCACAGTCTCTAGCCATATGACCAGGCTTCCCGCACTTGAAACAGATGATTGACCCCCACTTGCATTCCCTCGAATGCTCTTTCCCACATTTGCCACACCTCTTCGATCCTGCCCCTGATGTGACCACACGACGGTCATCCACTCGTGCCTTCTTGTTACCCATCGAGGTATCACCCCAACCAAACCTCTTCCCATTCCAGTTCCAATCACCACCACTTTTCTTGTTCACCTCAGCCACCACCTCTCGCCCATCATACAATCTTCCTGCCAAATCAACTACTGACCTAAACATGCTCAGTCGAGCAGCGATCATATGCTTATAGATATCCGCCGGCAAACCCTGAACATACCTCTTGATTTTTCGTGACAAGAGTGTCACTTGGTCTGGCACCAGATGTGCCATCTCATTGAATTTGGTGGTGTACTGCTGATGTGTCATCGTTCCCGCCTCTAACTGTAGGAAATCCCTTTCCACCTTATCTATTTCACTACGAGGATAGAACTCCTCGATCACCAACTTCTTTAATTCTGCCCCACCTCATCCTCCCGATAGCCTTGCTACCCTCAGCTTGGACAATATTGTCCCACCAGCACAAAGCTGAATCCACGAAAGAGTGGGCGGCAAACTTCACTTTCTGGTCTTCCCGACATTCGCTGATATTTAGAACAGCTTCCATTTCTCTCACCCATCGGTGAGCAGCATCAGCAGTGCTGTTACCATCAAAAGTAGAGGGCTTGCATCATTGAAATGCTCCATAATTACAGCCTCGTGCCACCTCCTGCATGGGCTCTTCTTCCTCCTCCTCTTCATCATTGGAGAGGACCGTTTCAGTCTCGGGCTGTCTCCTTTCGCTCGTAGGTCTACTTCTTTCCTTCCTCTCCCCCTCCCGTACAACTTTGATAACTTCGGTCACTACAGACAGTAAGATTGTCTGCATGACCCGGTGGACTTCCTCAACAACAGCCTCCTTTACTGAGGCTCTCAAGTTGGCGCTCTCATCACCACCCTCCGGATGAGGGGTTTCAGGTTCTTCATGAACCACCTTTTCCACTCTGATTCTTCCCCTCTTGGGTCGCGGTTCAGCACCACGACCTCCACCACATGAAGCTTTCGAAGATCTACCACCGGCCATTCACACGCACACTGAAAGATTCAAACACCAACACGGTCATTCAAGGGAACAACTCAGTTTATGTCAAGGATAGTAAGTCTCTAATTACAGTGGCCAGTTGTGATTAGCCACTTACTTTACTCTTCATACCCCAAGCATTACCTGTCCTGACTACATTAGTATTTAAATCTACAAACAACACATAACCACATAACATATGCACATAATACTGGTTAACATTATGAAAATACCTGATGGCACACAGCTACTCAGATTGGCATCCCTTCCCTTTCAGTCCCATTTTTAGTTTAAGTTAAGGTTTATTT
This sequence comes from Flaveria trinervia, assembly GCA_025506515.1. Lineage (NCBI taxonomy): Eukaryota > Viridiplantae > Streptophyta > Magnoliopsida > Asterales > Asteraceae > Flaveria > Flaveria trinervia. Next base: position 12,367,684 of record CM046458.1, on the reverse strand, counting down.
TGAAATTTTACCCATTTCACTTAAACTTTGACTCTGATACCAACTTGTAAGGCTCCGTTCCCGGGACACTTACATCTGGCCAATCATCGCATATAAAACATATATTTACATTTATACTTCATAAAACATCGCAGCGAAACATTAACACACCCATTTCATTATAAGCACTTTTGCAAAATAATACATTGTTGACTGGTTACAAAATAGCATTGTTTGCATACATCACAAAAACATCATATTTCTATCAAATGGATGCCATCCAAAAATGCCAAGTAGCTACCCCATGCCATCCTCAGCAATGCTCACCTACCAACTAGAAAATGCATAAAAAATCAGCGTTGCTGAGTGAGTTCTAGTTTTATAATAAAACATACTTTCTCTTTTGTTTAAAACCATGCTTCACCTTCTTTCAATCATACCAGGCTTTAAAACGTGATCACACATCGTATGTACACATAGATAATAGTTATTATCTTCATCATCGTTCATTTCGTACTTTTATTATCTTTCGTTTTCATCTGGATCCTGTCATGTGCTTAACCCCCCTCTAGAGCACCAAGCAATTCATCTAGGGTTAAGCGACAAGGACCCCATACATATGGTCAATCACAAAGATTGAACCCTGTGTGCATCCTCATGGGGTATATAACCCGCACACAGTTGAGCAAACAACCCCTGGGTGTGAACCTCCATTCATTTGCTTAATCACATGGATTAAGCCATAGTGTGCATCCTCATGGGGTAGCTAACCCGCACACGGTTGAGCTAACACTCCACATTGAGTGTGAACCTCCATACATTTGCTTGCAAGAGTTTCTTACGTTCGTTCTTTCATTAATGCATGCATTCTTCATTTCGTTCCTCTTTCATTATCTTTCACTTTACATTAGATAATACTTTTCATTTCATTCATTACATACATTGTGAAGCCATAGAAAGATAACATATAATAAAAGGAACATCATCAGAAACAGAGCATCAACATTCATACATAACATACATCATGCATAATCATACATCATAACATGCCCATCATACCATCTATGACCTCAAAAAGTCAACTTACATAGCCCCCGGGAACCTCCCAAGTCAAAGCCTACATTTCCAATTTTCCCCAAAAAGTCAGAAAATATTCTAAGTGTTCATCCGCATTTCCCTTTTTGTTCATCCACATTTCTTTTTGTTCATCCGCATTTCTTTTTGTTCATCCGCATTTCTTTTTGTTCATCTGCATTTCTTTTTGTTCATCCGCATTTCTTTTTGTTCATCCACATTCCTTTTTGTTCATCCACATTTCTTTTTGTTCATCCGCATTTCTTTTTACACTTATGCAGTTTTCTAAATTCAAGCTTATGAATTACTGTTTGGGCACATAAGCAGTCTAGGGCACACTTATCATCATAATTCGGTCCCCAAACACCATCTATCATGCTCTAAGCTTAAACCATACATTATAAGCCTTAGAAACACAACCATAGCATCATCAAGCATGAACATAGATCAAAATCACACCATACTCGCAACATACACACATTCCACATACGGGTATGAAACCCAAGTTTTATAAAAAGTTCAATCATGCATCTCCAGGCCCAAAATTAGTTAAAGCATGTAAAAAAGGGGTTCTAGAACTCACCTTTTTAGCTCTTGAGTATGGCTTCTCCCAAACTCGTTTGCAATTGAGTTCAACCGCCTAGAAACCCACTAAAAACACACACCCGAACACACACAAAACACACATAAGCATACAACCAAGACAAGGCCAGTTAAGAACACTTAAAAACCATGAATTTCTTACCTTGAATTCGACTTTTTAGCTCTTGTTCTTCAAAATCCGAATCTGAACTTTCTCTTTCTAAAAATCTGATGATTTGGGGTTGTAAGAAGAGAGTGGGTAGCCATGCCCACTTTACACCCACTTTTCCAACCTTTTGTCCTTTTTGACACTTTTTACCCCTCAACTTGGGTAAAATATCTTTTCTTTCTTTCTTCACTTTATTCTTTCTTTCTTTCTTTAAGTTTGAAAAAAATAACTAGGTGTTACATTTCTTCTTCTATATCTACCTGAGATTCTTATTGAACCACATCCTCATATGCAGGGCTTTCTTGAACTGGGGAAAGGGTAGGCACATGCTTGTACAATCTTTTCTTTCTTCTGTCTTCTTTGATTTGTACTAAAAGCTCTGCATCTTTTGCCTCCTTCTTCTCCCTTGACCTTTTCAGGTCAACCAGTTCATTTAACTCCTCCAAGGGGAAAGAGATGACATTGTCTATGTCATAGTTCCTTGTCTGTAGATAATTTATCCTGACTGCCCTTAACTCATCACTCTGAGTATCTGGTCTGGGGGCAGCCCTGATTGTAGTCAACATGAGTCTTACAAACTTAGAAGAGGAACTTTCTCCCCTCAGCTTCCTTTTCCTCTCTCTCTTCTCCTCCTCAATCTCCTCAGATGTCATTTTTCTTTTTGATTTGTCACTCACAGACCTTTGTGACTCAGGGTGGAGAGAGCTTTGGCCTTCATTGCTTGATGCAGCTTCTAAGCTCTGGCGAGAGAGAGGTTGAGAATCACCTTCACCAGCAGGTGTCTCAAAAAGGGCATTGATCTCTGTAGAAGTTGTTGGTGATAAGACTGGGCTCTCAGGTTCTGTCACTAGGCCTTCAGTCAAGGTTTCCCCCATGAAGCTAACCTTAGGGTATGCCTCAACATCTAGTTGATCGATGACATTGCCTGATTCCCACAGTCTTATTCTTAGGCTGAACTCTGCAGTGATCCTGTCTTGGATTCTTTGGGCCAACTTGTCAGCTTATCTTGATTGGCTTGGATTGACAAGTGGCATGTTGACTAAATCCAGACTATCATAATAGTTCAGGGTTTGAAAATTAAAGATCTCTTGCTGTCCTTGAGCTTTCATGATGATTAGGGCTCTCCTGTTGATGTCATACCTCCACCCAATGATGTGATTGGAAGATGGTGGAGATGACATGGCCCTTGGTATCCCTTCCTCAAACAAACTCTGTATTAAGGAGTCTATTGAGTCCATATCAATATGAACTTGAGGAAGTTGTTAAGTAGGCATAATTACAAGTGAGGATGGTGAGTCCTCAATGTTCATACTCCCCGAGGAACTCCCAGGTTCTGTAGTAGTGATGACTTTCTCCTCTTTTTTGGTAGCATCACCCACTTGCATAGGTGAGCTAGGAGTTAGGTCAACCACCTCCACAGGTTCTTATGTTCCTGGGTGAGGTCCTCTTAAAGGTCTCCCAGCTAGTTGTTCCTTAAGATATGAAATCTCAAGTTGCTAATCATTGACCCTGTTCTGCAAGGTAGTCCCTTGAGATTCAAGGTGACTAACCTTGGAGACTAAATAGGTGCATGTTTGAGACAGTTTTTGCACCTTTAGTCTTAAATTCCTCTCATCTTCATTAGAAGAATCATTGGGGGATGAGATGATTGGACCAAAGTCCTCACTCTCACCACCAGCTTCAAGTTCTTGGCTGCTGGATTTCCTCTGCTCACTTGCAATCTCAGGTTGTCACCTTGAGTAATAAGCTCTAACACCTAGGTTGTCACCTTGCAATCTCAGGTTGTCCTCTGCTCACTTGCAATCTCAGGTTGTCACCTTGCAATCTCAGGTTGTCACCTTGAGTAAATAGGGGTTCGTTTGGATTTTCTTTGGTAGGTGATGGTGATTTGTGGTTGTGTAGGTGGTTGAGATGTAGCAAGTATGGGTTTAACACTAGCTGGTGCTACTAGGTTGTCACCATGAGTAATGAGCTCTAACATTTTTGGGACCAGGGTTGTTTCTACCCCCAGAGAAGCCAACATTAGGCTTTCTTAGTATTTTAAAGATGTCGGGCTTCATCTGTCCCAATTTAAGAATGTTACCTGTTCCCCTTAACTGTGAGACCAGCTCACAGTTAACAATGTACTGGACATATCTAGGAAACATGTAATATTCTAAGGAGTCTAAGTTGGCAAGTAAATTAGTATAAACAAATTGAGTATACCTGAACTTGACCCCCTAAATCATTCTATGGATAATAAAGGAGAGATCCTCAGGAATCCGGTCCCATCCACCATGCTTGTTTGATAAGCTGTGGATAACCACATGGAGCAGGAATCTCCACTGGGATGAGACCTTCCCTTTCCTGAAGGTCTTGACAGAGTAATCTCCCTCATACCCCATTTGCTCAAAAGAATGATTGACAACTTCTTTTGGGAAGAACACCTCACATTCTTCATCATCCAGCTGAAGATGCATGTTGTTTTTGGCCGGAGTGATGAAGACTGTTCTCCCCTGCACTATGGTAGACAGTGCCTTCTCCCCATCCACAACGACCTCTTGGCAGGTCTTCCAAAATTTGAATAGATGATCCTTATAGAGTGGAGGATCAATGGTTAGGGAGGTGAAGTAGTTGGAAAAAGCTAAGAAACGACAAACCTCTGAGAAATGAGGATCTTTCTCAGAGCTTAACAGAGCAACCTGGTTGTGTTTCCTGTGTAACTACATGGTAAAGTTCGGGTCATTTATGTGCACAAGGTTGGTCATTATGAGGTAGCTTAAGGATGAAGAAAGATAGAAGAAAGAAATTTCAGAGAGAAATTTGGCGTTTTAGGTTTAGAGGAAGAAGCAGATGATAGAAAGAGAGGGAAACCGTTAGGTTTATATGTGAAAAGGATTTCAGACAAAGTTTAATGAAAAATGATAAACTTTAAAATCTAGATATCGGTCCCACCTATGAAAAAGTAGTTTACTTTTGCTCAAAAAGTAGTTTTCTTGGAAGTCAAAAAGCTTCCGAAGGTAAATTATCTTCGGAAGTTTTAATGAAAAAGCTTCCGAAGTTAAAATGACTTTGGAAGAATTTTCTAAGAATTTTGAAAATTTTGCTTCGGAAGAGAAATTAAGAATTGAATGCTTTGTACACAAAAGAACAAAGCTTCCAAGATTTAATTTTGCTTCGGAAGAAAAAGATCTTTGAAAACATATAAGTGCCAAAGAAAATTCTTAAGCTTCGGAAGATATTTTAGAAATTTCTTCCGAAGGTAAAATACTTGGGCAGTTATTTGTTTTAAAAGCATAAATTTCTTCCGAGATAGCACTGTTGTTGTCTATATGAATGAGAGTCTCCTTGAAGTTGAACCCATAGTCTAGCATCTGATTTTGAATCCAAAGCACTTGAGCACAGCAACTTGTAGCAGCAATGTATTCAGCTTCAGCAGTTGATGCAAAGACACAGGATTGTTTCTTGCATTGCCATGAGACAACCCTTCCACCCAGAACTGACATCCCTTAGATGTAGACTTTGCAGTCATGTTGCAACCACCATAATCACTATCTGTATATGCATACAAATTGAAGTTAGGATTCTTGGGATCCCATAAACCAAGTGTTGAAGCACCCTTAAGGTATCTTAGAATCCTTTTGACTGTGATAAGATGAGACATCTTAGGGTTGGTTTGATATCTTAAATAGATGCAAGTGGCAAACATAATATCAGGCCTGCTAGCAGTTAGATACATAAGAGACCCAATCATAGCCCTGTATAAGTGTTCATCTACACATTCCCCCTCAAGATCAGGTCCAAGGGAGTGGCTTCTAGCTATGGGTGTCTTAGCAATCTTACTATCAGTCGTGTTAAATCTCTTGAGTATGTCTTGAACATACTTTGACTGACTAATGAAGATGCCATCTTCAACTTTCTTCACTTGAACTCCCAGAAAGAAATTGAGTTCCCCCATGGCACTCATTTCAAATATGTCCTTCATCAGCTTCTTAAAGTCTTTGCAGAGCTTTGGATTAGTTGAACCAAAGATGATGTTATCCATATATACTTGAACTAGCAATATGTCATTTCCCTGTCCTTTGATGAAGAGAGTTCCATCTATAGTACCTCTCCTGTATCCATGTTTGTAAAGATACTCAGATAGTGTCTCATACCACTTCCTGGGTGCCTGATGCAGCCCATAAAGATCTTTGTCAAGCTTGCATACATAATCGGGATGATCAGGATCTACAAAACCAGGTGGCTATTTGACATACACCTCCTTATCAATCACTCCATAAAGAAAAGCACACTTTACATCAAGTTGAAAGACCTTGAAGTTCTTGGATGCAGCAAATGCCAGGAATATCCTAACAGCTTCCAGTCTTGCTACAGGAGCAAAGACACCTGTAAAGTCAACCCCTTTTCTTGTGTATATACTTGAACAACAAGTCTAGCTTTGTTCTTGATGATAATGCCTCTATCATTCTTCTTGTTCCTAAACATCTATTTGGTTCCAATGGTAGTCTTCCCATGAGGAAGAGGACAAAGGTTCCAAACTTCCTGTCTTTTGAATTGAAGCAGCTCCTCTTGCATAGCTTCAACCCAACTTCCATTCTTCAGAGCCTCATCAACTTTCTTTGGCTCTATCTGGGATAAGAAATAAGAGTGGAGACAAACATTTGCTTCATGGGTTTGTCCTCTTGTTGTCACCCATGTGACAATATCTATAATGATGTTTGTGGTAGGGTGGGACTTATGGATCCTTAGCTAAGGGATCACAGCAAGTTGCTGAGAAAGATCTAAATTAGAGAAATTTAGATCTAACATAGAAGTTTCACCCACCACATCAGCACACTTATCAAGAGAGACTTGATCCAAGGAATGTGTGACATCATTTATGTTGTCATCTATGGAGTGGTTATCCGTATCAAGAAAGTCTTGATCACTTTCACCACTACCATCATTGTCTTCTGTAATTTGTGGAGCCTCTGAGCTGGAATTTGAAGGCATACCAGATGTATCAGTTGAGTTTGTCATTATATTGCTGATAGAAACCTCATTTGCAGAAGTAGTTCCAACTGGAGCTGAAGATGTATTACTTGAAGGTCTTCTCAGCTCAAATCTTGGATCAGGATCACCTGTATTTAAATTTTCTGTTGATCCTAAAACAGTCTCATAAGATTTGTTAAAATAGTTGGTAATTAATCAAGATCAAAGAGCCAATCAGGACCAGAACCGGCCACACATGGTGTGTGTTCATTAAAAGTCACATTGGTTGACTCCTCAATAATTCTAGTTCTGAGATTGTATACTCTGTAAGCCTTAGCTTGGGAAGAGTATCCAATGAAGTGTCCATCATCGATTTCTCAGCAAATTTGGCAATTTGATCCTTGGTATTCAAGATGGTGCAAGGACAACCAAATGACCTGAGAAAACCAATGAAATGTTTCCTCTTGTGCCAAAGTTCATAAGGAGTCTTGCCATGAGTTTTAACTACTAAAACTTTGTTCTGCACATAGCAGGCAGTGTTGACTGCCTCTGCCCAGAAGGTGATAGGCAGCTTAGAGTCAGACAACATGGTTCTTGCAGCTTCAATCAGTTTCCTATTTCTCCTCTCAGCAACACCATTCTGCTGAGGAGTCCTGGGAGCACTGTATTGTCTTGCAATACCTTTTTCATCATAGAATGCATCAAGGATTTGGTTCTTGAATTCAATTCCCTGATCACATCTTATGATTTTGACCTTGTGATCAGATTGACTCTCAATCTTCAAGATGAAATTCTTTAGAATCTCAGGAGTCTCATCCTTAGTTCTAAGGAAGAAGACCCAAGTGAATCTTGTAAAGTCATCTGTGATCACTAAACAGTAAAAGGTCCTTCCTAGACTCATTACACTGGTGGGGCCAAAGAGATCCATATGTAACAAGTGTAGGGGTGCAGTGATGGAGTTCCTTTCCTTAGGCTTGTGAGATACCTTATATTGCTTCCCTTTCAGCCATGCAACACAATGATCATCACTTGTAAACTCTTTCTTTGGCATTCCAATTACCAAGTCATTCTTAATAAGTTTATTCATGTTTTTAAAGTTTACATGGCACATTCTTTTATGCCATAGGAAAGACTCATCACTATTGGCTTTAGACAGAAAGCATAAAACTTCTCCAAAGGGAGATGTTTCTTGCAAATCCATCTTGTACATGTTCCCTTTCCTGGGGGATCTAAGTAGAATATGTTCATGAGGAATGACCACCCCGAGCTTGAGAACAATGCACTCATGCTCAGTAAAGAGCATGTTATGACTGTGATCACAAAATTAGGATACACTTAGAAAATTGTACCCAAGCTCCTTGACAAAGTTTACCTTTTCAATGCTGAGCTTACCATTTGTGACCTTGCCCCTTCTTGAAATGTAACCACCTTCATCTCCTCCAAAGGTAACTGGCCCTCCAACAATCCTTTCAAAGTTCTGGAGTAGTGACCTATTGCTTGTCATGTGCCTGGAACAGCCATTGTCAATGATCCAGACATTTTTGTTTGTCTTCAGTTGTCCCTGCACAAAGAAAATGATTAGTTACATTTGGAAACCCAAGCCTTACTTATCTTGGGCTTATTAAGAGAAACATAAGGTAATGCAACAGTAATAGATCCTATGGTTGTGCTAAGAGGATCTTGAGCTGTTGTTGATGGAAATTTTCAGTCACTTGGTCTTTCTTAGACTTCCACACCACCTTTGGAGTCTTGGACTTAACCTTCAATACTTAGGAAGCTTTTGATACTTCGGAAGTTTTGATGACTGGTCCTTTAGAAAATTCTACAGACACTGCAGCAGACTTCAGTGCTTCGGAAGTATTCATTCCTTCCGCGACCAACTTTTCTTCCGAAGGCAATTTTCCACTTGCCTTCTTCTTAGATTTGGAGCTTTTGAAGGAAACAGATTTTCCTTCCGAAGCCTGAATCTTCTTAGAACTCTTGGAAGTCTTTGGTTTGATCATGTGAAGAGTACCCTTAGGATTGTATGGATACTCTTAGAACTCTTGGAAGTCTTTGGTTTGCCACCCTCATCTTTGCAAATGCTGAGACAGTCATTTTGGGCTGGGGACTGTTCTTGGAGTTTGATGGTCTATGTTGTGTAGCAGTGGTACATAACCGATCAGTCTTCTTCTTGGTACTAAGATGATTTGAACAAGAACCAGAACTCTTAGCAGAAGAGTTTAGGTTGATGTCTTCAGTCTTTACTACTTCAAACCCTGCAGAGATAAACACTTGTTTCTACTTGGAGTCAAAAGTAGCCTTGATCTCTTGAGCCTTCCTTGCTTTTCTTTTGTTCTTTCTGATCAAGTTCTTTCTCATTGACTTGGTCATGACAGTCTTCTTCTTCTCCTCAGAAGGATAGTGACCCTTCTTAGAGCCCTCCTCTTCACTCTTCTTAGAGGAATTATTCACTATCACATCTTCATCCTCTTCAGTCAAAAGACCTATAAGAGGAAGCTCATTTTTACAAGTTCCACACCTAGGAGATCTTATAGACAAAATTATGTGTGGAGGAGCTATCTTATTTGATCCTAGTCCCTGCTTGTTTTGATAGCACACTTTGTTATGCAAGGATGAGGATATCATGTTCTTGAAGGTCTCTTCTTCAAGAACACACTTGTCTGCCTTGGCTTTGCTGATCATAAGCTCAGCCTGGCACTCAGTCAGCTTGGTTATGAGATCCTTGATTTGAGTCCTAAAATCTGTATGCTCATGTTTTAGAACTGAAATTGTTTTCTCTAAGTCCTCTATCTTCAGTTTATAATCATTTTCAGACTTTCTAAAATCAGCTTTTAAAATGTTTAAGGACTCAAGATCAGATCTCATCTCCAAGTTATAGGACCTGTATATATTTACTTTAGCAATGCATTCAGGGGTACAGAGATGTTCCAATACCTTGGCTTCATCATGATCTGCCATTAGTGCTTGGTTTGGAGAAGCATCTTCCACCTGAAAGCTCCAGTCAAAGCATCCTTCTTCAATAGCAACAACAGCCTGCTGCTTTGGCATCTCATTTTGGGGAGCTTTGTCAGTGTAGTTGGGTCTGGACTGTGTTTGGCTACCATTTGTTCTAGGTGCCTTACACTCCCTGGAAAAGTGGCCCATCAAGTTACAGTTGTAACACTTGACTTTGCCTTTGTCCAAGCCAAACTTTCCACTGGTTGCATTGCTTGGAAACTTCCTTCCAGTCCACTTGTAGAACTTCTTGGCTCTGTGAGTGAGAAGAGCCATCTACCAACTATCTCCATGTACTCTAGATCATCTGGATGGATACAGTCCAGGTCTTCAAGGGTGAACAGAAAGCTGCCACAACTTTCATCAGAAGACACAAATGATTGAGAAGAGCTTGTCTCTTGGAATAAGCTTCCTTGGGTGTAGCTATCTCTTGTTGTCTCTAGGAAGGTGATGAAAGGACCCTTTGGTGAGTTTCCAGGGTAGCATATGAGATGATATAAGGGTTTTATGCTATCCCTTTCAACCACATGCAGGGCTGAACCCATTTGATTGTTGGAGTTGCCAGATGAACCTTGCATGTTCATCTCCATCTGGTAGGCACTGAGAATCCCATATAACTCTGTCAGAGTAAGAGTTTTTAGATTCTCAGTCCTCTTGATCACCACACAGTAGTGTGTCCATTGCCTAGGAAGTGAGGACATGAACTTCCTTACAATGTCCCTATTCTCAAGAGGAACTCCTCCATCCATAAGGGTATCCACAATCTCAACATACCTGAAGTATTGCTGAGTCATGGTTTTACCTGTTTTGAAGGTGAAGTTTTCAAACTGCTGCTTCAGGAGATCCTTCTTGTTCTCCTTGGCTTCAGAGGAACCCTCATAGATCAGTTTTAGTGCATCCTATAGCTGCTTGGTTGTTTTGCACTTCTTGAAACCTCTGTATATTGAGTTTGGAAGAGCAGTCTAAAAGGCTATCATGGCTTTTCTATCAATCTTTACTCTCTTCCTATCTTCATCAGAGTAGTTTGCCACAGCCTTGGGGATCATACCAGCACCTTGGGGATCATACCAGCACCAGTAGCAGAGGGGGTGCTAGGTATGTAAGGTCCATTCTCAACAGACTCCCACATTCTTGAGTCTAGAGACCTGATGAAACCTTCCATTCTCAGGCACCAGGTATCAAAGTCATCAAGAGTGATCAGTGGGAACTTATTCATGGTTCCAGTTTCCATATCAGTTTTAGAAATGGCTGCCATTTGAAAAGTTTAGTATTTGTGTGTGTGAGGGATCTTAAGAAGGTAAGATCTTATATCAATAGCCTAGAATGCTCTGATACCAAATGCAGGACCGGTGAAGGGGTCACTTACAACACAACAACACAAAGAGGAGATTAACCAAAACTTAATCAAACAGTACACTGGATTAACCACAAGAAAGACACTAAGAAACAAGTAATATAAGAGACAGAACACAAGAGCATAAGTATATGGTTTTCAAGAATGTAGTATATTGCTTTCTCTATGTTCTATTACAAGTGTTACAAAGCATAACGGAAAGATACAAGAACATGAGATACTTAGACTACATCCTACAGCCGGCCATACTATGAAAGCCAGCTGGATACAAATGACTAGACTAAAAACAAAATCAATTGTAGAGTCAAAAGGCAGATTGCCTTTTGACTAGTGACTATGACATGCCATAACTCACATCCTTATCTATTACAAAAAGGATAAAGTACATGAAGTAGAAAGTTACAGACTCAAGACCTCAATGTACAGTTACCAAAAGCATGGACCTTTTCACCAACTCATGCAAGTTGGTGACTTTACAGAGATGCAGCGAAAAGGGGTCCAGCTTTATAGAAAAGTACATCAGATAAAACATGTTACTAAAACTCTTCGAAAGAAATCTGTCTTCAGGAGTGGAGCTTCGGAAGACTTTGTCTTTGAAGCTTCAGAAGACTTTGTCTTTGAAGCTTCAGAAGACTTTGTCTTTGAAGCTTCAGAAGACTTCATCTTTGGCTTCGGAAGATATTGGTCTTGGCTTCGGAAGATTTCACACTTAGAACATTTCTATTGCATGTGTGAAACTTCCGAAGCATTCTTCTTCAGTACTTATGCAGGATGCATGCAGAAAGACTTTGGTTGCTTCAGCCTCTATACATATTCTCTACATTAGTTATAACGCGTCAAAGCTTAAGTTATTTCATATTATAACTACTGTTTTATATGTTTCATGCTTTTAAAACATAATATTTTATGAGATTCTAATATACTGTTATAACACACTTATCTTCAATGACATTTTGATATAGTGTTTATTTGAAATCAACCCAGGTTAAATTTAATATATTCTTAATTTCTTTCCCTACAAACTTATCTTTTTTAAAGTCTAGATAAATATGAATATTTCTACCTACGTCTCGACTTTTATTTAAAACCAGACCCTCGCAACACACGGCCATAACCCAAAGGTTGAATGACAATGAAACGTTACGTAATAGACATTGTTTGAAAGCTAAGAACTTAAACTAAAATCAAGAAAAGAATCATCTTAATTAGATGAATTATGAGGAAGATATGACTCTACGAACATAGTCCAACATTCTACCTAAAATAAACAACTTTGTCCTTCGATTTTGTTTATTATGTTTGGAGGACCAAACGATGTCAGATTGACGTGATACCAGTTGGGTTAGTTAGATGACTCTTTGAACTTATTTTTATACATAATTTTGTTCGTATAACCATGTTATGACCAATATAAAATGTCTTATTTTTTCTAACAGTAAGCTATCCAAAATCTCAACCTTGTACTTTGTACTCTAAATTCATAATTTTGATCATCATAGACCCGAGACCTAGACCAATGCTTATTCCATGAACCATTTGACCAATCCATTAAATTAGACCCTTAAGTTATTAAAATTTTCATTCCTAATTTGAGTAGTTATGTTTTTGATCTTCCAATTCATGATTCTAACCTATCAATGCATAGTTCCTATTCCTATCACGTCTATCAATTAGTAAACATAGTTTACGTTTCTAACAAAAGATTTTTAACCCAAGATGTTTAGTAGGTCCAGATTACACAAGTTTACATTCCCAAATAAATACATCTAATGAATACAAGAACAATAATAACTAGGGTTATACCGGTTTGAAGATCCAACACCTAAAACATTTGGATCTTCATGTTCTAATGCACAAAACCATGAATAAAAGATTATTAGATAATGATTTAGATGTTAGATGATAAAAACATTAAGAACATAATTAAATAGACACTAAATCATCAATAGAATGATTTTTCTTACCGTAGCACATAGTAAACCAAGGTTTTTAACAAGATGAATTTGCTTGAACACCAAAAATTGATCAAAAAAGGGGAAGATGATGATGATTCACGATGAAGATGCTTAAGAACAAAGAACAACCGCATGTTGTGGCTAGATTTTGCAATAAGAGAGAAACTTGGTGGAAAAGTTTTCATAAATGAAAAACAAAATAAGAGGGAGTCCTTGTTATTCTTGATCGAAAAAGGCAGGGGCAAGGGCTCCGAGCCCTTGGTTCATCCTGTCCAATCACATCTCGTTCCAATCCCCATGTCGTCCAATTTTCACATTTTTAAAATTTACTCATTTTTACGATTCCAATGGACTATCATTCGCTATATAAATTATTTAATTTATATTTTAGTCAAATTAAGTGTGTTTAATAGACTTTAGACAAAGTCCACTGGCGTTTGATTTTTGTTGTACTTTTTAATTTAAATTTTGTATTTTTACGTTTGTCAATCCTTAATTAAGTCTAAGACACATAATTGCCGTGCAAAATCCAATCCAATGAATGTCTCACGGCAGTGGCGGACCCAGGAAATTAATCATGGGTTTCGAAATATTTTTGGTTCCATGTCTATAAAAATGGATTTATTATCAAGTCTGGTCGTTATATTTTTCTGTTAGATTGAGTCGGGTCACTGGAATTTTGGTTGAGTTGCATCGAACATTGAAATATTTTTAAGTTTTTGAGGGTAGTTATAAGATGGTTAATTAAAGATTTCTTTTATTCCTTTAATAAATAAACGTTGGCACAACAACAAAATATTGTGCACTATAGCTTAAGTTGACACATTAATGAAACATACAATTAATTTAAAAAATCATACTATTAAATTACCATAATAAATAACATTTAAAAATTATTAAATATTGGCATGGTGTCGTATACTAACATATAATTAATTTGTTTGAATATAAAATAAAGTATTTAAATTATTTAGTTTTCAAGAAATATCATGTAATTTATTTTGTATATTCAAGAAGTACCATTCAATGCAAGAAGCATCTCAAGAAAAATCATTTAAGTTTGAGTTAATCTTGGTTTTCGTTCTTAAGTTTTGCAAATTGTCTCCACTTGAGTACCAATGTTTATTTTGTTTTTATTATTAACCTAAGTTTTGCAAATCGTTTCTATTTTTGTCATTTTGACTAACGGTGTTAACATTTTCTGTTAGATAATTTAAAAATGACCAAAATATCCCCAAGGGCTATAAAAATATCACAAACTCACCTTTTAATTTCATCTCACTCTCCTTTCTTCTTTCTCCATAACACCATACACTACCACCACCACACAACACCACCACCACCGCCACCACACATCACCACACCTCACACCCACACCATACACCACTGTCACCACACATCACTACCGCCATACATACTACACACCACTACCATCACACACCATCACACCACACATCATCCATGAAAACATTGTCTCCTTCTGCAAAATAAAATGCTATTACACCTAAGAGGTAAGCAAGAAAATTTCATGTTGTTATGTGTATTCAATTTCTCAATAACTCCAACCATATAACCTCTAATAACATTGAAAAATCATTGCATATTAAAATCTTGCTAATTTGATTCGATTAAAATCAAAATAGAGAAAATCAAACCTTTCAAACAATAGGGTCGAATTTGCAAGAGCATCTAACCCTTTTGAATTAGTATTTTTCTGAAGGCATTCACATCCACCAATAAACCTTGCCTATCTGATTCATCTCCAGATATATCCATATAAATGAATAGAATTGTGAGATATTGAAAAGGAAAAACATAATCAATCATTTGAAGAGCAACTAGGTTAGGGTTAAATTGGTCATGGGGTTTGGTGGTGTATATTGGATGGTTGAGGGTGAGGGGGAGTACCCTCCGGTTCGTCTTGAAAGCTTGGTGGCACTGGTGTGTAGTGGCGGTGATGTGTGGTGGCGGTGGTGTGTGGTGGCGGTGGTGTGTGGTGGCGGTGGTGTGTGGTGGCGGTGGGTGTGGTGGCGGTGGTGTGTGGTGGCGGTGGTGTGTGGTGGCGGTGGTGTGTGGTGGCGGTGGTGTGTGTGGCGGTGGTGTGTGGTGGCGGTGGTGTGTGGTGGCGGTGGTGTGTGGTGGCGGTGGTGTGTGGTGGCGGTGGTGTGTGGTGGCGGTGGTGTGTGGTGGCGGTGGTGTGTGGTGGCGGTGGGTGTGGTGGCGGTGGTGTGTGGTGGCGGTGGTGTGTGGTGATGGTGGTGTGTGGTGGCGGTGGTGTGTGGTGGTGGTGGTGTGTGGTGGTGGTGGTGGTGTGGTGGTGGTGGTATGTGGTGTGTGGTGGTGGTATGTGGTGTGTGGTGGTGGTGTGTTATGGCAGTGGTATCTAGTGTGTGTGGTGTTGTGGAGAAAGAAATATGAGGGAGAGAGTGAGATCGAAATTGAAAGGGATGGGGTATTTTTAATATCCTTTAGGGGTGTTTTGGTCTTTACAAAAAATCTAACTGAGAATGTTAACATCGTTAGTCAAAAGAACGAAAATAGAAACGATTTGCAAAACTAAGGCCAATAATGGAGACAAAATAAACGTTGGTACTCAAGTGGAAACAATTTACAAAGAGAAGAACAAAGAAAAAGAAAACGTTTGTACTGAAGAAAAAACACTATTAATATACGACCTACACACAACCTCTTTCCAATTAATATTCTTTCTTTGTTGTTAATTATTCTTTACTCGCAGGAAAATTTTCTCAATGCAGACTACTCAAACAAAAAAGAACAAAGAGAAGAACAAAGAAAAAGAAATGTCTTGCTGTAAGGCCTCATTCCCGGGACGCTCACAGCTAGTCAATCATCACATAAAAAACATATGATATACATTAATTTAATTAAAACATTGCAGTAGAATGAATTTAAACCATTATTCATTTCATATAAATAATCGCTTTTGCAATAATACAACAGTATTAACAATTACAAAACATCATTTGTTCCCATTACAATGCAAAAACATCATCGGTATACAAAATGGATGCTATCTAAAACAAGCCAAGTAGCCGCCCATGCCATCCTCAGCAACAATTACCTGCCAACTGGAAAATGCATAAAAAGTCAGCGTTGCTGAGTGAGTTCTAGTTTTATGAAACTTATATTACCTTCCATTCGTTAAAACATTTTCTTTACTATCACACGTGATCACACATCATACATACATCATGGTAATAGTTATTATCTTCTTTCATCTTTCGTTTCATACATTTCGCACGTTTCGCACATTTCTTACTTATCGCACTTTTCGTACATTTATTATCTTTTCACTTCGATCTAGGTCCTGTCGTATGCTTAACCCCCCCCCCCCCCCCTTGAGCACAAAGCCATATCATCTAGGGTTAAGCGACAAGGACTCCATATCACACATATCGCATGTATGGAGTAGTCACATAGACTAACTCCCCTTATGTGTGAACCCTTAAGGGTTAGCCAAGATCGCACGTCATAAACACACGTTGAGCTAAAAACTCTCAATGAGTTGTGAACCTACTTTCTTTTGCTTGCAAAACTTTCATTCGTTCATTCACATGTTCCACTTTCATTATCTTAAATCTTTCACTTCATTAAGATAATACTTTACGTTCACTATCATAATCACACCACGTAAAGTCACATCATAATACATAATAAGGAACATAAGAAAACATATCATACATAAGCATAACATCATAAAGCATCATCATACATAACATATACCATCACACATCATCATAAACATCATGCATCATACATTCACATTCATAAACATATACACAACAAGCATAAGTCATCATAAAATATAACTGATCCTCCACGGGACAGCGGGGGTTCGGAGGTGGCAGCCCTTGACAGCGGGGTCCTAGGGGCAGCAGACCCAAGTGGGGTCCAAGGGGCAACGTCCCTGGCTGGGGTCGCGCTGCCAGGTTAGCATCAAAACTTTTTATTTTAGAACATTTATATAGCACATTTTGTTATAGAAAAATCGATCTTATGGTTAAAACCCCTTAAAATCTTGGTCATTTACACCGTATATTTAGTATGCATTTTCAGTACCAAACGAGTTTAAAACCTTTAAAATAGGGGATCTAGAACTCACCTGGACTCAGTGAGTAGCTCCTCAATCAAGCTTTCAAAACAAGGGTCGCACTACACAGCCTGTAGATAAGTTAACACTTAAAGAAGTTAATTTCTACCTAATTTTGCTGCCAGATTAGCAATTTCGCTAGCATCTTCGCTGGCATCTTTGTTGCCAGTTTTGCCCAACTTTTGTTGGAAAACCATGTCTGCGAAACTACCTACGAAACTATAGTTTCGTAGGAAGTTTTCATAGTTTCGCTGGACGACTACGCAATTTCGCTGGATGAACCCTTAATTTCGCAGTACGGGCTGAAAATTACGAACCAACCTATTTTGACCAATAACTTCAATCTTTTACATCCAAAACCTTGGTTTATCACCCAATAAGCTATATCTAAGCTTCTTACATGTTTTCTTATACAAAAACATGAGTTTTGGGCGAATCTTACCACTTTCAAAAACCCCAAGCCCTAGAATCTGGGTTTACATAAAAAAAGAACGATTAAATGATGTTTCTTACCTGGATTCTTGGTGTTTTCTTGTTGTTTGGATGTCCACGAACACCGATCTTCAATCCCGTGATCAACCGAGCCTTGAATCTTTAATTCTTTTCACTTTCTCTCTCTATAGTCTCTCTCTAGAATTGGGGTGTTGAGTTATAAATGAGAGTTGCTCAAGCTGATCCATTTATATATATTAGGAGTTCTCGGGACCTTTAACTTGCCAGACACATAGCCCAAAAAGTTAACTCGGTCTATAATCCATATCCATTTTATTTACATTAAATAATCTCGTCTAACCCCATTATTATTATTTGGCTTGCTTAGACATTCAGGGCGTTACACTTGCAAAGAAAGAAGGCCTATGAACTTTTATTTCTTGATATCTTTAGCTATATGATTTAACCATCTTTACCTTTTTTTCATCTTCACTCTTCACTAACCAATATTTTTTTCTAAAATCCCTCCATAAAGCACTAGCAAGTTAACTTTTTTATTATTGATCACAAAATGTTTCATGGGTGTCAGTGTGAAAAACTTTTGGGGGTTGCACACGTATCGATTACATATATTGTATGAAAAAAAGTTTTCATAGGGTTTGGTTGACACCCATCCTAGGGCTCTAGGTCCGCCCCTATCTCACTGTCACCAATCCTAGGCCCATCGACCTATATTATGCTCATAATGCACAATTCTAGTACTCAACATATGTACACACGTCGAATGTACGACCACAATTCAAGTTGATGTTAAGTCAACTTTCAAGTCAAAGTCAAAATTTAGTTAAAGTCAAAGGTCAATGCACTTGTTTTGGTGACAGATGTCAAAATATTCGCTGTTAAGAGAATTTCATCTCGAAATTCAGATAGAGGCATCAATTGCAATGTCTTCCGTGAACACGTGAGTATAGTTCGTCCTTATTTGATCGTCTTGTTCCTAGGTAAATTCAAAACATCACTAGAAGTTTCATCTAACCTTTATGGTTAGGATCCTACTATGCTTCACCGTCTTTATCTTTCTTTCAAAGTTAAAAGTCTAAAAGTTAAAGATCAATGCACCTATTTTGGTGATGGATGTAACAACCTATCTTTGTAGACTTGTCTTTTGTGTTTGTTAATACATGTATGTCCCTAGATCATGATATGAATGTAATAGATCTTGTTTGTCTGATTCTGATATAATGTTTGAAATGATTAATGAAATGATATTGATTGTTTGTTAATTATAATGTTTAATATTTCATTAATGAGTCGATGTTAAATTGGTTAATTAGGTTTGTGGTTGTTTGAATTGTTACACATAATGTTATATTAATTAATACATTCAAACTTAACAAAATGAAGTTCTCATACGAATGGCCCATGCGAATGGACCATACGCATGAATAACTTCATACGAATGACGCAGTTGCACGACTGAACCAGGAGACTGGATCAGTCGTATGATTGTAACATAAGATTGGCTCAATCGCACGACTGAACACTCAGTCGTGCGGATGAATCAACCGCATGGTTCAATCGCACGACTGAACCATACTAATGGTTCATTCGCACGAATGAACAGTACTAACCTATAAATACAACCCAATTCGTGGAAAAACTAGAGCTTTCATTCTATTTCGACTCAGACGTACCCTAGCCGTCCAGAAGCCTCCAAGTTGATACTCCAAGTTCATAGAACGCTGTAGATCGATTCCTAATCGATTCTTAACTTTTGATTCAATACTTTATTGATTCTACGTGCGTTCTCACTGATTGGATCGCCGATCAAATAGGATTCCGCACTATATGGTTTGGTTTACACGTTAATCATTCAGTATTTCGTTCAAATACTAGGTTCTAACAAGTGGTATCAGAGCCCTGACTCTCGATTACGTGTGATTCAATCAAGATTGATAAAAAGTTTGTGTTTTTACACTACAAAACGCAATCTTTCGTGTCAAAAGTTGTCTTGGACGTTCCCTGCTCATCAAGTTTCGGTTTCTACGGCCTTAGGCGATTAGGGTTTGCGAAATTGCGAATTTTTACGGCTAAAACACTTTTAACCTAGAAATTTTCGCAAATAGCAGCTTCAGTCGCACGAGTGAGCCATTCGCACGACTGGACTTCATTCGCATACACCAGACGCACGATTGGACTGAGTCGCATCTCCATTCGTACGACTGAACCATCCGTTCGCAGTGTTCATATGCATCAGTTTCATTCGCACGACTGAACCAATCGCTTAGTTCACCGCACGATTGAACCAATCGCATAGTTCATTCACACAGATAGCCCATTCGCATCACCCAGTCGCACCAGTTTGACAGTTTGTTTAGTACACTTAAAAGTTAATCATGATGGAAGATCAGATGTCAGCGTTTACTGCCGGCAAGGACTCAAGGATCCAGAACCTACTGTTGCTTGAGCGAGAGGTGGGGAATCATAATAAGCCACAAAAACTCTTAACGTTAGATGAGTTTCCCCACTGGAAACAACGTTTTGAGATCTACCTCAATGGAGTGGATCCAAATTTGTGGGAAGCTATCGAGACTGGGTATAGTATGCCGGTGGGAGCAGATGGGGTAAAGCTTACTTTGGGAGGGATGACTGATGCTCAGAAAGTTAAGTATAATGCAGAGAAGAGAGTTTATGCATTGATCACACAGTCTATTCCTAAAGATATTTTCCACCAGTACTTGGAGAATAAGCAGGCCAAGAAATTGTGGGATGAGCTGGAAAAGAGATACGACGGGAATGCTTCGCTGAAGGCAATTAAAGCTAAGGAACTGAAGAAGGAATTTGGAAACTTCTCATCGATGGGAAACGAGAGTTTGGACGATGTTATTAATAGATTCTACCATCTGATGGTGAATTGCATACACATGGTGTTGCTACTACCATGGAAGAAAAGGTGTCAAATTTCGCAGATGAATTGCTGGAAAAGTGGGCTTCATTTATGTCAAATCTGAGACAGAATGAGATGCTGGCAAAGTTGGATATCAATGACTTCATTCTAAAGCTGCGAGAAGAAGCACTTAGGATGAAGTACAGAGCTCAGAAGTCTTCGCACACTCAGAATCCAGCTTTGTACAATGCCACGCCTCAAGCTAAGACGTCTGGAGCACCTCTTCAGACAGCTTTTGTGTCAAGCTCATCTGGTCCTTCACAAGTCTCTCCTTCAGGATAAAAAACGTCAGGGTCTTTTAGTACCCAATATATCGGATCCGAAGCAAATGCTACTAGACTGAAGACTGAGAATCTTGGAAACGTGACAGCAGAAGTAGCTCGAGAGCACATGGATCTCTTGGCAGCAGTGGTTCATTCTTATGATGGACTTATTGTTGGGAAGATTGGAAACTGCCATCTGGCAGATGAGGACTACGAGCAGGTGGATGAAATGGAGCTGGAGAGGATGGATATTATGTGGGCCTTAGTTAATGCTGTCCGGAGGGCGAAGAAGTTTGTGAAAAAGACCGGACAGAACTTGGTTGCTACTAAGGATACCATATTTGGCTTTGACAAGAGTAAAGTGACCTGCTTTAACTGTGGAGAAAAGGGCACTTCAAGAGAGAATGTGTGAAGCCAAAGAAGACTGGGAACGGGAACCCATTCTCGTACTTACTCGTCAAGACAAGCAAGCTAGCAGTTCTACTTCATCAAGCAAGGATCAAAAGCCTTGACTGCTCATGATGATGAAGGACAGGACTGGAGCTTTCGGTTTGTCTTTCCAAGGGAATCTAATATTGCCAGTGTAGAAGATTTAGATGATGATTCCGCGAGTGAGGGAGATATTGCAGTTGAGATAGCGATGTCAAATATTGAAGAGACAACTGCAACTGAAGTCAGCTACAAGCCTGAAGAAGGGATTTCAACATCAAAGACAGAATCACCAGAACCAGAGACATCTGATGCTACGTTGATGGCATCTTTTGAACCTCCTCAGGTAAGTACCACTGACCAACTGTTTAAAAATCATGCTTGTTCTGATTGTGATGCTCTTAGAGATAGCATAGATGAGAAATTTGCTAGGTTATTAGATCATAATGATAACTTAGTAAAGGATTTACAACTATGCACTGAGGCTAATAGAGTTTTAAAACAAAATGAGCATAGTTACAAAGAAAAGATAGACCTTTTGACCAAACAGCTTAGGGAAACTGAAGTAGTTGCATTTAACCAAGCTAATGACATTAGGTACTATCTTAACTCCCTAGAAGACACTAAGAAACAAAAAGCAGTCTTAGAAGTAGAAGTTAACTCTTTAAAGAAAAAACTGCACAGTTGGACAAGTTCATCTCATATTGTCCAACACTTAGTGAGAGAGCATAACAACGGGGAGGGTTTGGGTTATAAAGTGGTTCCACCACCACCTAAGACCTTGATGAACACTAAGAGTAGACCAATAAATAACAACCCCATCAAGGATCATGTGGTGTCTACTCCCTTGTTAGTGATCCAGATTCCGCATGTTCATCAATTGAATCTGGAACAAAACAAAAGGAGGCCACTTCAAAGGCAAAGGGTAAAATGCCTTGTGTTAATCTGGAAAAAGAATTTGAAAAGGTTAATATAAATTCCGGGTCAAAAAAAGTCAAATCTGAATCTAAAAGGACTGCTAATGTTAATCTTTCACAAGCTTCATGTCAAAAACAGTTAACCAAAAGAAAAAAGATGTTAAAAATGTTAAAACAATTAATTTTGTTAAACAGGAGAAAAAATCAAAAGAAACAGAGTCAAATCCCAAACTAAGTGATGGTACTAGGGTGTCACACACATCTCCACAAATAAAGTTTAATCATAAAGTTGATAGCAGGGCGTGTGCTACAACTGTGGAGAGTGTGGACACATTGCTTTTTTGTCCTTACTATCAGACACCTAGGAAGAAGATTGAACTTCAGGATTCAAAACCTAGGTCTTCTAAGAGGAGTTCTTTAACTCCACCTAGAAGAACTAGTGAACCTAACATTCAACCCATTAGCCAGTCGACTGTTTATCACAAATAGGCATTGCACAAATCTGGCGTATGGAAAGAGAAGTCATCCTCTGTGTCTGATAATGATGACAAGAAGGAACCTGAGCTACCCTCACTCTCTAAGTGTCAATGGGTTGAATTCATGATGTGTGATGTCTCTGGGAAACCCAAGCCAGTAAAGGCTTGGGTTCCTAACCTAAACTAATGTTTTATTGAATGTGCAGTGTGTTCGCTACAGTACTGAAACCAACACGTGGATTGTAGACAGTGGAGCATCTAGGCACATGACAGGAAATGGCTCTTTTATCAAATGTCAAGCAAATAAAAGGAGGGCATGTTTCGTTTGCTGGAAACAAGGGAGGCTATATCATAGCTCAGGAGAAGTTGGAAATCAGAAAGTTACAATCTATAGAATAAGCACAACCCATTACTGCAACGTTTGATAAGGTGAATTACGTTCAACAACTTCAAAACAACTTACTTTCTGTTTCCCAAATCTGTGATAAAGGTTTTAAAGTCATATTCGACAAAAGGAGGGCATGTTTCGTTTGATAAGGTGAACTACATTCAACAACTTCAAAACAACTTACTTTCTGTTTCCCAAATCTGTGATAAAGGTTTTAAAGTCATATTCGACAACAAGAAGTGTTACGTCCTAAAGAAAGACTACGTGATTCTGGAAGACCAAGTTCTGATGACAGCTTCAAGATATAAAGACCTTTATGTTTTGGATCTCTCAACAGCTTCTACAACGGATCATGAAGTTCAGTGCTTTCTATCAAAAGCCACTGAGAAGGACTCCATCTCCTGGCATAGGAGAATGGGACACATCAATCAATGGAAGATGAATCACTTGATCCAGAAGGATCTTGTGAGAGGAGTTAATGTCAAGAATTTCCAACTTCCTGATTTTTGTGTAGCTTGCAAGAAAAGCAAACAGACGAAGAAGTCTCATAAGGAAAAGAAAGTTCATTCAATAGAACTTCCTCTTGAACTTCTTCACATGGATTTGTTTGGTCTAGTCAGTACAAAGAGCATTGCAGGCGACTTGTACTGTTTTGTGGTTACTAATGACTACAAAAGATCTCTTGGGTAATGTTTCTGAAGTCCAAATCATAAACATTTTAGTCATTCAAGGATTTAGTAACCACACTGGAATCTCTCTACAAGCTGAAGGTGAGACAAGTACGCTCAGACAACGGCACTGAATTCAAGAATCAGTGGATGGAGGCTTACTGCATGGAAAAGGGAATTGTGCATCAATTCACTTCTGCCTACACGCCTTAGATGAATGGTGTTGCTAAAGAAAGAACAGAAGCTTGATAGAGACAGCACGGACAATGCTGGCAGACTCGAAACTGCCTATCCAATTCTGGAATGAGGCGGTGGCTAATGCGTGTTATACACTGAATCGAGTTCTGATAGTCAAGCGCCACGGAAAGACATGTTACGAGCTACTACAACGACGCAAACCGAATCTGGAGTATCTCGAACCATTTGGAGCGCCATGTACACTTCTGAAGAAGACTTAAGAAGGTAAATTCAGCAAGAAGGCTGATGAAGGAATCTTCCTAGGATACAACATACCGAACAAGAGAGTTTACAACAACTCAACGGGTCTAGTAGAAGTGTGGTATGATGTTGATGTTCAGAGATATACCACACCACCTACTGGCATAGGACCCGCCTACTTTTTCAACTATGATGGATTCTTTAAGCCTTCAACATCCCTATCTCTTCTTCTGATGATGAGTTAGCTACGCGAATGATGGATGATACTTGAATACACCATCTCTTGATTCAACATCATCGAGTTCACAGGGAGAATCATCTACTCAATCAGGGGGGTAGTCGACGACAGTGACTCCTCCTCTGAAGATGAAGCTGAAGAAGATGACCAGAACAGTCAGGAGGAACAGGTTCCAGTTCCTGAAAGTCCACAAGCATCTAACGGTGATGCACCTTCGACTTTGGAACCTCAAACTCCTTCTACCTCAGATGCAGAACCAAATGTTCATAATCTTGGCTCTGAGGTAGCTGTTCCTACTACTCCAGGATCACGTCTAAACGTCTATCATCCCTTAGACAATGTCATTGGGGATGTCAGATTAGGAGTACAAACCCGAAATCAGCTGTACTCGGCTGATTATGCCTCTGTTATGGAAAAGGGATACATTCATGATGGTGCTTATCGGTGTTTTGTCTCGCAGTTTGAGCCAAAATACATCAGTGATGCACTAAACGATGAGGCATGGTGAGTGCCATGCAAGAAGAACTTCTTCAGTTCAATAAGTTAGGAGTATGGACTCTGGTAGATAGACCTAAAGGTGCTAAGGTCATTGGCACAAATGGGTCTTGAAATGCAAGAAGGATGACCAAGGGGTCATTATCAGGAAAACTGCTCGACTGGTTGTTTAGGGATTTCGCTAAGTCGAGGGGATTGACTACAATGAAGTGTTTGCACCCGTGGCACGGATGGAAGCCATCGTATCTTCCTTGCCTATGCATCGTATATGAAGATTAAAGTCTACCAATTAGATGTGAAGAGTGCATTCCTTCATGAGGAAATTCGAGAGACAGTGTATGTCAGTCAACCCGAGGGATTTGAAGATCCTTATCATCGGGACAGAGTTTACAAACTCGACAAGGCCTTATACGGGCTTCATCAAGCTCCAAGGCCTGGTATGAGAAACTCTCAACTCATCTTGTGAAACATGGCTTTCGCAGGGGAGTCATTGACTGCACACTGTTCATCAAAGAAAAAGATGGAGACCTACTGCTAGTACAAATCTATGTCGATGACATAATCTTCGGTTCAAAGAACGAAGAATTATGCAAATAGTTTGAAGCAGTTATGAAGAAAGAGTTTGAGATGAGTGCTATGGAGGAGATGAAATTCTTTCTCGGGTTACAGGTGGATCAGACACCAAATGGGATCTTTCTACATCAGACCAAGTATGTGGGAGACATTCTCAGTCGGTTGACATGGAGAATGCTTCTACTGCTGGGACTCCACTTGCTACAAATCATGATATAGCACCTGACGAAAATGGAGATCTGGTAGATGCCACAATGTACTGAGGAATGATTGGATCCCTCATGTATCTCACTGCCTCAAGACCTGATATCATGTATGCTACATGTTTATGTTCTAGATATCAGGCTAAGCCTAAGGTTAACCATGTGATTGGGGTCAAAGGATATTTCGTTATCTGAAGGGTACACCCACACTTGGTTTGTGGTATCCTCATGATGATGACTTTGAGCTCACGGCGTATAGTGACTCGGATTACGGGGGCTGCAAGATGAACCACAAGTCTACATCAGCAGGGTGTCAATTCTTGGGAGGAGATTAGTTACCTGGCAGTGTAAGAAGTAGACCTCGGTTGCATTGTCAACCTGTGAAGCCGAATACGTTGCTGCTGCAAGTTGCTGTTCACAAATCATCTGGATTAACAGCAAATGCGGGATTACAGTTTAATGTTTTCTTCTACTCCTATCTTGTTGATAACTCTGCTGCAATTCAGTAACTAAAAATCCGGTACAACATCCAAAGACCAAACACATCGGTATTAAATACCATTTCATAAGAGACTGTTTTGAAAAGAACTTAATCGATGTGGTAAAAATTAATACTGACTTTCAACGCGTGACCTCTATACAAAAGCCTTTGATAAAACACATTTTCTATATCTGTTAGAGGTCAAGACGTTAAAAAGAAAAGTGATGTTATTCCTGATAAGATCATGTGTAGTCCGATGCATTGTAGTTATATTTTTCTTTTTCATTTTTCCTTATTGAATTAAAGTCATGTTATTTAGTTGTCTGTTAAAATCCTAAAATAATTAAATCCAGTATGATTTTAGGACTTTTAGGGGGAGAGTAGGTCAGCTAGTAACATTAAAAAACGAGGGAGAAGGAGTGGATAGCTGATATAAGGTAGATCCTATCTGTGATACCGATTCAAACCTTTTGGAAAATGATAGTACACAGGAACAAATCAAAAGGGACTTTAAAAAAATAATTAGAAAAGATGCAAAATTCAAAGTATAAGTTTGTGTAGTCTAAGCAATATAAAGGGAAGATGATAAAGAAAATGGTAACTACCAAGGTAACACAAAGAAAGTAGACCTAGAGGTTGCTAGACCACAAATGATATGTCGGTAGATTCAACAAATAGATGATGATTAGACCTGACTGGTGATCTCAAAATCAAACTAAGTTGTTCAATTGACTGTGGGCTGCCATCTTATCACTGGTTAACACAATCAACAATATTCCAATAAGGGGTAATGAGCTTGTAAACGCCACAAATGTGTGCGGATGACCATAAATAGAGCAAAGCACGAAAAAAAATTGAAAGACAAATGCTATCAAGCTAATGACTTATGTTGTTGGTGCATTCTGTGCAAAAGAAAATTTAGCTGCTCTAACAAGAAGATAGGTTGTGTGCCTCTCTGTTGTGCGATGGCACTGACCAGAGGATAAGCATAACCTAGATATTCTAGAACTCATTGTTGTTTGCCGCCTCTCTACTGTGCGATGGCACAGACCTGAGGATTGGCTTCTTTCTGAAAGCTCTAAGAATAGTCTCTTCTAGTAAAAATACCGTAGACCGCTCAAAAGCTCCTGAGGAATGTTGATTTCCATATAAGTGTGGGATCCAAAATTGTTAGTTGAAATAATTAAACCTAAAACTATCACCAGTTTTAAGAGGACAAATATACTGACAATCATTGTGGCTGCAATTCTTGAAAGTTCAAATCAATGTGGGAATCTAATAGTACTAGTGTGATTTTCTAAATTTGCTAACGACTCTGGATGAAAACCAAGAAGTCCCAAATGATTTGACTTGCCTGTATGATTCCAAAATTGAATTGGTCCAGGTGTGGTCAAACTAAATGAAATTGCCTATTCTGGAACCAAATCCAGTAGAGATGTCTATCTTAGGATTTATCTCTCCAAAAAAGTCAAGAACAAGTTTTATTTTTGTATTTAGTTTAAGTTTCTAATTAGATAGTAATTTTAGTCTGTTTGTTCATCGACTATATCATGAATTCAGTAAGGGATTAATTCACCAAAAAGGGTCATGTCTGAGATGACCACATGTTTTCAAATGTTAAATGATCACGTCTGAGGTGATCAAAAGTTTTTCAAGTTAAAAGGATCATGTCTGAGATGATCAAATACGTATAATGTTGATTCTGTAGTGTTTGAAAAGGGTTAAATGTAAAATGGTAAGAAATGCAGAAAATTTCATAAGTATGACCCATTCACACGAATGGACCATTAGTATGGACTTATCATACGAATGGGAGCCATTCGTAAGAATGGACCATGAGTATGGACCATTCAACCGAATGGCCCATACGAATGACCCAGTCGGATGTTTTAGAGCGAACGAATGATGGAGTCGCATGACTGAACTCCAGTCGGACGACTAAATGGGGGCGACTGAACCAATCGCACGACTGAGGTCCATTCGCCCGAATGAAATGTGCGTATGAGCCCAATCGTACGATTGAATTTAGGGTTAGTATAAATAGAGGGAGAGTCGTCGCAGCAGACTCACCACTCTCAAATTTACCCTAAATCGCACGACTAACGTTACTCCCCAAATTTCATTTGATCACTATAAACCCTCGATTCTCACATACTGACCATTTACATTGACTCTACAGGTATTTGTGGTGCAGAAACATTACCAAATCATTCAATTTGACACTAAATCTGGACAATCGGACTCGTTAGAAAACCGTGACTTATGTGGCAAAATAACCTAACTAACGACGTAAACAAATGAAATTAAAGGTTTTAGGTGTTAAACGAATGGATTGCGAGTCTAATGAACCAGAACACGAACTCTAAAACTCAAAATTGGTGAAAAATTGAATTTGAATTGAACAGACAGAACGACGTGCGAATGGACACGTTGATGAACTTCAGTCGCACGACTGAAGGGTGCGGATAGCTTAACCGCATGACTAAACCATGCGTATGAGTTCAGTCTCACGACTGGTGTAACCGCATGAGGTCACACACACATGAGTCCAGTCGCACACTCAATAGTACGTATGGGGTCATTCGCACGACTGAATCCTAGTCGCACTGCTCATTCGCACGACTTGATCTCAGTCGCACAGCCTCATTCGCATGATAGAAAATAACTGTTTTCAAGTCCAAGTGTTTCATGACATTCTTAGCCAATGGGTACTAATGTTTACTTTCCTTGTGTAACAGATGGCAAGTCGATGGACCATGAGTATGAGCACAATATTTGTGTTCATCTGGATCTGACATCTAGAAATGCTTCAGACTTCTCTGGCATTATCACCTTCCTAAGGAGATCAGGATTGCCACGCTATATCTGCTCCATGTACACCTTATCGTTCTATTCAGCAAGCCTTCTGGGAAGGTGCGATAGTTGATCGATCCTCTGAGCCTCACTGTATCATAAGTACTATCTTTGGAGAGGCTATAGCTATCACAGAGGAGGATCTTAGGATCGTGTTACAGTTGGGGGACGATGCTGACTGTCCTACTAGACTACACCCCTTACTGTCAGAGGATGTTTTCTTCGAGCCAAGTACTCCGGGACATCAATGCTGAGTGCTCAACAAGAGCAACCTCTGTCCCCAGTTTAAGTACCTTGTTCATGTATTGCTGAAGTGCATAGCATCAGGAAGGGAGGCTTTGATGAGTTGTCTGACCAGATCCAGAACGCCTATGTTGCGTTGGTGCCGAACCATCCATTCAGCTTCTCCAGGATGATCTTCACCTACTTGGGGAGAACATTGAGGGGAAAGGAGAGGCTTCTGCATGTACCCCCAATTCATGCAGATGATTATGACCAAAAGCTCACCTCCCTGCCAAAGGAGAAGGATGATGCTGTAGTGCTTGAGGTGATGGATGATACCACCTTGGGCCAGATGAAGGTATACAGGGGGAAGCAGGTAAAACCTCCTGTCAGGAAATTGTTTGGGCATCTGCCCCGTGAGGACTATGTGGTGCCAGCTAGGAGGATGGCGCCACGGACAGATTGATTCTGATCTTGAGTAGATTGCTTTTCCCACCGATGATTCTGATGATGATGACAGTGGGGATGCTGGGGATGATATGCCTATTCCACCGAGGGGCACAGCTTCAGATGTTATACCCCCAGTATCTGCCCCAACAGGCGACATAGCTAAGTCTGCAGGTTTCCACCAGGACTTCATACCTGGTGAGGAGGAAGAAGAGTCGGATGAGGAGCCCTTGACGAGGACTGTGGGAAGCAAGGTTGTTCCCACAGAGTATGGACTCCGGGCGGTTGGTGAACGCCCCAGGGATTCGGGAGAGATGACTGCAGATCCCAGCTAAGGCCCTGAGTCAGCTAGCCGTGTTCTAGGGGGAGCATCCACCTCTACTGGATCAAGGAAGAAACAGATGGCTCAGCCCCACGGCCAGAAGAAGAAGAAGAGAAGACTCACCTTCTTCACCACCACAGCTACACTACCACCACCACACCTCCCACCACTGTACATATGCCAACCACCACCACACCTCCCACCACTGTACATATGCTAACCACTACCAGATCCTTGACTTCAACATCACCTCCACTATCTCATAGACCCAACCCCATCTTCACCACAGCACCACCACCACCACTAGCCACCAAGCAGGACCCTCATCCCATCCCGCACATATATATGGATCTCCTCTACCTCCAATGGGGTAGAGGAACAACTTTCTGCTGAACCGGATGGTAATGCGTCTGTTAGCTGCTGATGAAGAGAAGACTGCGCAGATCCGTCAGCTTGCAGATCTCACTGCTGCACAGTCACACCAGATCTGGAGCAGGCTCGCTGATCGAGGAGCAGGCCCAGCCAATGGCTGCTCAGAGCCACGAGATCGCCCAACTCCAAGAGCATAGAGTCACATCTGCTAAGAAGATTGAGGAGTTGGAGAATGCTAAGAAAACCATCATGCTCAAGCTTAAGGGATCTAAAGATGAGCCTCTGAAGAATAAAGAGGGAGATGGTAATGATGGTGATGATGATGATAAGGATGATGATGAAGATGATGATGATGAGACTGAGGATGATGAGGGGACTGAGGACGGTGGACAGAGGAGAGGAATGAGGATGATGATGAAGAAGGAGGGGATGCAGCTGCATCTGCCTCTACTCAAGGTCAGGATAGGAGATCCAAGAAGAAACAAGACCAACAAGCTTCCTCTCTGCTCCACCAAGCGATGATCAGTGATCAAGAGAAAAGTAATGATTAGATGTCTATATATTTAATTACTTTGTATTTGAATCATGTATTTAAACTTATGTATTCGATGTTTATATTAAATATTAATGCATTTCTGTTTTGATTATTAACTACTGGTTGATGTGTTACATGTTTAAATCAAACAGATCCAAACTATCAGAGGGATGAGTTTGATGTTGCTCCCCTTTAGCAGATTAGACTCAGCTAACTATGATACTTGATCTACAAGGGATCGTCAGAAGGTCGGTGAGTTATACCCCTGAAGAAGGGGAAATAATTCACGATCTATCAAATGAGCAACTAGCTGAGATCTTCAAGCTAAATCCCGATAAGATTGTGAAGGATGCTCCAATGTGCGACTTGACAAGTGACGAAGAGCTCAACGACGTTGATGAAATAGAGATAGAAGATGTCACTGCAGAGCACTACCCTCAGTATGCTGACAATGAGGGAATTGTGGTCCCCAATCTGGGTGAATCCCTTGTCAGTGATACGTTTGAGGTGTTAGACAAAATGGAGCAGGAGTCAGAGAAGACAGAGGGAATGGCCCAAGCCTCAAATGATGATGTTGATATCCGAAAGGCTGAGTGGGCTGCCTGTTTTGAAGAAGTTAGAGCCTAACGTGCTGCACCTAACCAGGATGCCTACACCAAACTCTACAGAGTCAAGAAACATCATAAGGTGTCAGGCAGGATTATAGCATGGGCATATTTTGAGGACCTTAACGTCTATGCAGTTAAGAGAGAGAAGGGCATAGAGTACTTTAGATTTCCATATGATCTAAAGACTCTACCAGGTTTTGAGCTCAACCAGCTGCCAAACTGAAGCTGTTGTATGCTGACCCGAGAAAGATGTCAGGCTGGTTTGAGGTGCCCTAAGGAAGGAGTACCACACCAGGTGGGTTAACTTCAGACCCCAACAGCCTACAAGGTACATCAGAAGGTCTGAAGTTAATGCCATTACTGGAAAGCCAAAGATAGTGTTGAAGTGGAGTCCTCCTTGCACGATGTCAAGAATCCCACTCAGGAAATGCCACAGGACTTCACTCCACACTTTAACTGGTGGTGCTACGATTGGAGGACAGGAGAAGCGGTCATAGTCCTAAACAAAGAGGGCCAAATGGATACTATCAGGGTATTTGACCAAATGTGGCTTACCAACTTGTCAGCTAATGATGTTTACACTCTATACAAGTGGCCACTGTTCTATGATACGCAGGATATAGTACAAGCCCTCCATTTCCAGAATGTCATAAGACTCTGTTTTGCATTTGAGATTCATGCAGGAGTCACAAAAGAGGATAATACAAGAAGTATGAGGAGGTAATGAAGAAAACAAGACATTAGAGAGATCTAGGTCCAAGGGGAGTTTGTTGATACATGTATGTCCCTAGATCATGATATGAATGTAATAGATCTTGTTTGTCTGATTCTGATATAATGTTTGAAATGATTAATGAAATGATATTGATTGTTTGTTATTTATAATGTTTAATATTTCATTAATGAGTCGATGTTAAATTGGTTAATTAGGTTTGTGGTTGTTTGAATTGTCACACATAATGTTATATTAATTAATAATTCAAACTTAACAAAATGAAGTTCTCATACGAATGGCCCATACGAATGGACCATACGCATGAATAACTTCATACGAATGACGCAGTCGCACGACTGAACCAGAGACTAGATCAGTCGTATGATTGTAACATAAGATTGGCTCAGTCGCACGACTCGTGCAGATGAATCAACCGCATGGTTCAATCGCACGACTGAACCATACTAATGTTTCAGTCGCACGAATGAACAGTACTAACCTATAAATACAACCCAATTCATGGAAAAACTAGAGCTTTCATTCTATTTCGACTCCAGACATACCCTAGCCGTCTAGAAGCCTCCAAGTTGATACTCCAAGTTCATAGAACGCTGTAGATCGATTCCTAATCGATTCTTAACGTTTAATTCAATACTTTATTGATTCTACGTGCGTTCTCACTGATTGGATCGCCAATCAAATAGGATTCCGCACTATTTGGTTTGGTTTACACGTTAATCATTTGGTATTTCGTTCAAATACCAGGTCCTAACAGTGTTTTCAGATATAACAAAATCGAAAACACACCAAACTAACACCCGCGTAGTCGATAGGGATGGAATGTACTATCTAAGAGTGTATATAGTCTTTCAAATAGCTATGTGTCACACCCCAAGAATCGCAGCTGAAGGTTGTGAAACGTGGTGTTAACAGAAGTTGGAGTTAATCCAACTTTTATAGTCAAACGTGTTCAACAATAACGCCAATTATGAAAAACCATATAATTAACATCATAAACGAGGTTATAATAGTATTTTGTCAGCAAAGGTTGAACAACTCGAAATTTGACACGTGATATTGTCTTTTATTCATGAACCTAATACTATTTAAGGACGTTTGAAACGTTTGACCCTCCAAAGACTTAATTATGGAATTCCACATAGAGCTTACCTATAACCCTGAAAAGCATGAAGGTAATAAAGTCAACGTAAAGTTGGTGAGCAATCGGGGTTTTCAGTCTTATAAACATTCATATTTCGAAAATAATATGATGAAACGAGATATAATATACTTAACATAGACTATCTAGGTACTATGATTAATTCACGTCATAAGTCTATAATCAAACCAAGAAACACGTCGTTGCCCCACAACAGTCCAAACATATAAATTCCCTCGCCACAACCTGAGCAGTGCGACTGGTCGCGAGAGCGGGCCATTCTAACCTGATAGATATACCAATATAGTTTGTGGCCTCCCCGAGGTTAATGATTATAGGGGGATTTAGGGGCTCAATAGTATATTCCCATACCATTGACCTAACTTATACCCTCATAACATATATTAATCCGTTTAACCATCATATATTTTGAAGTATTGTTTCTCATGCATTTCCCCCAAAACAGTTTAAATAAGCATAATGTTTAAAATGGAGTCGAAGGACTCACCTTGAGTGCGATTAACGAAATGAACCAATGTGCTAGATTTCCGATTAATAAAACCCTAATTATATGCATCATGGTCAATATGTGATGATTTATGCTTACTGAAATGTTTTTCGCCCACTTATTTAGTTGTTTTTTAAATAAAACATTTTACATCATTTTTAAAATGTACACTTGAAATTTTTTTAGTAAAGATTATTATTTTTCTTAGGAGATATATACACTATTGACTAATATCTAATCCTTGTCATATTCTCGATACCTTATGTTATTACTATTCTACTCGCGAATCTTGCGTTTATAACTTACATTTAACTAGTGATTTTCTTATCTAAGTGTCTTATGTTATAAGATTATAATTTTTCCAAACTTATATATATATATATATATATATAATATATATATATATATATATGTTTTAGTCTTTATTCAAAGTTTAATAATAATTTCGTAAAATAATGAACTTTTATTTAAAATTTCTTATTTCACTTTAATGAAATAGTTCTTTTATAGTTATTAAGATTATTTAATTACTAAAACATATATCATTTTTATAATACATAAAACCCATTAATTTGAAGTTGTTGTCTAAAAAATATATTTTTTTTATTTGAATTTTATTAGTCATGAGTTGTTTAAAAATATATTTTATTCTTAGTTTCATATGCATATATATATTTTTACAAGGTCTTGAAGTCTCAATTGTCGTCTTAGTCGAGTTCTTTGGTCATAGTGTCCTTTTGGTCTTATTCTTGGTCTTAATCATAATTTCTAGTCCCAAAATTACTAATCAGCTTTTATCTAGTAAAGTCTTTTAATATGTCCAAGTATCAACTTTTTATTTTTATCTTTTTAACTTAGTCATGCTTTATCATCATTTTCTTAGTAATGTCACCCAAGGTCTTCAACTTAGTTATTATCCTAAGTCACCATACTAACAATAATTCTTCATCCAATAATATTACCTAATGTTTCGAACAATGCCATAATCCATCAATCTTACAACTTATATGTTCATACATACATACATACATACATACATACATACATACATACATACATACATACATACATACATACATACATACATACATACATACATACATACATACATACATACATACTATGCTACATATACATACATATATACATTCTTACCATCTAAATCCCCCAAATAACATGATTTTATGAAATTAAAATCAATACCAATATATTTTTCAGATTTATTTAATCATTTAAAGAACCATTTCATATCAACATCATCAAAACAATCATTTCATACAATCTCTAAATGGGTGAACTTGGGTTTCATCAAGATATTCATCTTGATCACCCATGCATAAACAAATATATACAATCTAATCAAGAATACCTTTAGTAACAACATATTGGACTTTATATACAATGTTAGCACGACCCTTGACTCTCTATAGACACTTCGGGTTTCAATCCAAGTTTAACTAGATTGTATTGTGAGAGGGGTGAAAGTTTCCAAAGGTGGTGGTGAGGTTATGGTGACCGAGAGAGAAGAAGGGGGGGGGGGTTGTTGGTTGTAGGTGGTGATGGTGTTCGAGGTGGCAACGGTGGTCGTGGTGATGAAGGTGGTGGTTGCGGTCGATGGAGATGGAGGTGGTGGTCATGGTCGATGGAGATGGAGGTGGTGGTCGCGGCGACAAGCGGTGGTGCGGGCGGCAGGTGGTTAATACGATGATCATTTAAGATGCAATACTAAGAAACTTTCTACGCTTACTAAGCAACTTAGATAAATAAATAATAAATTTTTCGAAGAGTTTTCAGACATTCTAGATTATGCAAGAAGTAGGGTTTTTTTAAATGAACTGATTGGACAACCTGAAACAATTAATGTTTCAAATACTACACCTCAAGGTATTATGTAAAGGTCGTGGAACCAATTGACGTTTACTAAGGTCCAAGTGAAAAGGCCAAGGAAAATTGCAAGGAAAATGGATAGTTATGTCATACATGTAAGAAATATGTGATTGATCGTGATTCATAGAACTACCGCTACCGCTAAAGCAATTTTTGCCGCCACCGCCCGTCACTAACCCTTCCCTTATTTGTTGGAGTAGTTTATACTTCATGCAATTGCAAAATGTTAATGACTATAGTGGTTTCTAATGTCATTTGTCGGAACAATTGCTTTTTTATAGATTCTAAAACTAATTTTCAATATCCGTTATTAATATACATCATATTTTGTCCTTCTAGCATATTACAACTACTAACCTATGTTGGTCCGAAAGTGCCACACCTGAAAACAACATATGAATTTGCAGCATGAATGTAGGAAAGTGCTAAGATTTGTAATGCCTCATCTATAGCGATTCCCCACAGTTATTTTAACTACATCCTAAAAGGTGGTATCAACGAGGCTTTTCGTTAATTCAATATATGTATCATTCTCCTAGTCCTACTACTCATTCTAATGCTGGGAAGAATTGCAGGCAATAAGACTTCTCCCTATCTCTATCATGCTATTCTAAACATAGGTAGCGACAAAGACAAGCGATCTCTCGCTATCTCGTTTCCATTTGGCATCAAATATTGATCTAGAGAACATCTTTGTTGGTTGTAGTGCGGATTAAGGAGTTGCTCCTCTATGTTGTAGCTATGGAGGTGGCTGCTTTGATCCTGACCCGTGACCAAGTGGTTATTTTTTAATTTATGGTTGAATAGAGCTAGAATAAGTCTTTGAGCACAACTTGATTTGATTGGTTATCGATCAAGAACAACATGCTTTCTCCACTCCTAAATTTGCAGTTCAATCAATTCTTGATTTCCTTATAAGATCTAAAACTACACTTGATCTTTAAATGTTCTGCCATCCAACAATACTTGTCCACTCTCTTTTTCTTTGATAAAGAGACTCGATAGATCATGCCTATAATTTTTTTGGATTAAATTTGTACTTTTAAATACATTTAGGTAACAACGATAAGCTTGCAACTTGAATCCTTTAATGCCTGATCCCCCGAATTCTTTAGCCATCAAAAGTTTTTCCCAAGCAATTCACAAAAACTTTTTCCTTTAAATAATTTATCCCCGTATAAAATTCTTTTCAAACCTTCCATTGCAAAAAGTAAATTACCTTAGCAAAGGTAAAATTGTCACAAGGTAATAATATTCAATGTTTTGAAGTTTAATTTAAATATAATATGTTATCAATATAGAGGGATTATCAATTAAAAACCAAAATTTTATTACAAACTAAAAGAACTATTTCTAGCTGTGCATTTTTCTTTTTTTTTGTTTATTAAGTTATTATTGATTTATTAATAAGAGCATTAAGGTAAATTATCAAGTTAACTTCTGGGTAGAGGGCTTTCATAACCGCTCCAAGTGTTTTACAAAATTTTATTGGGAAATTGGAAGATTTCAAATTGAGTTTTTAAAACTGTTTATACGATTAAATTTCAACTTATGTCGTTCCATTGTTGTATATATCATTTGAAATGATAGCAGTTTGTTCTATCTATGTAATTGTGATTAATTTAATATATTACAAAAATTCGTTTTTATCTTCTGTTAAACGATTGCATATGCACTTTTTGTTTGATTTATGGATTGTGTTTTCTTCTTGCATTACATGAATTTCATCTATGATAAATTAAGTATGATTTGAAATAATTTTATCAATATGTTGTCATTTAACTTATAAACTATACCATTAATCAAGATATGCTAGAAAGCATAGTGATTAATAGATGCATTAATGCATAGTTGTCACATGCATCAATGCAAAATTATCACTAGATGCATTAATGTACAATTATCACTAAACGCATAATGATTTTGGTATTTTAAAATATTCTTCACATGTGAATTTAGTCATAATTTTTAATAACTTGGTCATAATTATCAGCTTAGAAATGAAAGATGTAAAAATTACCAATTTCATTGACTAGAGTTATTTATGTATGGTTTATTTTTGCAATTTAATAAAATGTAGTCTAACTATGTATTACCTAGAATAAGTTGCGTACTAAAAAAATACAATTTGTCGTTCCTATCAGTGTCAATTTCAATTCACATATTGATGGCAAATTAAATAATTCATTTGTTCTATATATGGGTGGATATTACTTGAGAATATATGCAAAATGTGTGATACAGTTTGGGTTTTTGAAAGGTTTTTCGTTTTTGCCATTTTTATTATAAATAGATTAAATGCTTTGTGTAGAATTACTTTGTATTTTTTTTTTAATTATATCCTTTAATCTAAAAATTATGGTGTAAGATGGTTATTTTGGTTTTTTATAGGTGGAGAAAAAAATCGTGGGCGATAAAATATGAGTTGCAGTTATGAAAATAGAATTGATTTTCCAAATTTACTTTTAAATTGCTAGTTCTGTGGTTTTAAATGAAAGTAAAGTTACAATTTTACCACTTTTATTTATATCCATAGATCTATAAAATCAATGATCTATGATGATTCTTTTGAATTTTTACAAAATTTTAGTTTTCATTTTAAAAATAAATCACACCTTGATATCCGTAGACACTCCAATAAACAAACCGGTGACCCGGTCCGATCTGATCCGTGATTCTCTCACTTTCGCGCCTGCGATGTGTTTTTGAAAATCACACACACACACACACACACACACACACACAACACTCAGTTAATTAGGGCTCCAAATTATGGAATCGGATCTTTCATTGATTGAAATGAATGAAGAAGATGATTCTCTCATACAACAGTCTCCAGATCTTCATCCAACACCCTCCAAATCGTCTCTCAATTACTCCACTTTCTCCCCTTTCGCACTTCCACCTTCGAACACCAGTAAGCATATACAAGATATTCATAACAGAATATTATATAAAGTTTGCATATGTTCTACATTGCATTGTGTGGCTTCCGTTGATTAGATCAACTAATGGTGTAGTTGTGATCAGTATTTTTTAAAGATGGTTCGTTAGTAGTTTTTTTTACGTGTTATTGATATAACATTGAATTTGAACGTGTTTCTGAGAATTTTGTGTTTTGTGACACTTTTAGCGTTGGTATATTGAATCTAATATACAATGATGGCTTGCTTGTGGTTTAAATTGCTCCCTTAGGGTTAATTTCTTAGTGGGTGCTTGGTTGGAGGCTTAACATTACTCAGAAAATTGCGGTTTGGGGTGGGGGATGGGTTAAGCCGTCTATTGTATTGTGCAACATTTTGTTAGTTCTTCTTCGTCCTTCGTTAACCAATTTCTACTGATTAGACCCTGAGAAAGAGGCTTAGTAGTTGAGTTTGATTTGCTAGTTAAATTATATCAGTTCATGTTTTACATACATTAAATAAATCATATATGAATTGGGGATAATTGACACTCAACTTTTGTGTCAGTGGTGCAAATGAAATTCTTGTCAATAAAAATTGTTATTTTGAAACAGTAATAATGAAGTAGTCAGGACTTTTGCCCATGGCCTTGTAGCCTAGAGGCATTCGTGGTTGTCCCCCACAAAGTGGTGTGGGTTCAATTCCTTGCAATGCATGGTTAGGTGGATTTAGGAGCAGAACATGTTCGTTAAAAAAAGTCAGGACTTTACTTGGTTGGCAGTTGTGTTTGATTTTGTTCTGGTCATGGAGACAAAAATGATGGTTAAATGATGTTCATTCTCATTGTAGAAAATCTGAAAGACAGTGTACGTGTGGAAAAACCTAGCAGCTCATCTTCTGAAACTATCAATAACAAGGAGAATATAAATTCAAACAGTCTAGAAGTGCCAAAATTAGGTATGGAACCCATGCAGATGAAGAGGAGAAAGAAGGGAGGTGTATACAATTTGAGGAAAAGCTTAGCATGGGACAGAGCTTTTTTCACCGATGAAGGTTGTCTTTTTATCATGCTGAATGATATTACACTAGAAGCATGATTACATTGTAAAAATTTTCATTCTTCAGCTTTTGACAAATGAATATAAGTGATTAACACATTTTCATTTCATAGGCATTTTGGATCCTCTTGAATTGACCTTGATAACCGGTATGGATGCTAACACATGTGGAGGGGGATTGCCTGCTATAAGCGAAGAAGGAAATAGCTCATGTTCTTCAGATGTCATATCTACAAATGAATCCAGTGATATGGAAGGCTCTGTAGAAGCTCCACTTAAAGAGTTACGTGACAAGAATCGTATAACAAAGGGACACAGAGAGAAGACAGGTTGTATGATGAGAAATCATGATTCTTTACTTCGTCATAAAGTATGTTGACTAGTTCAGACTCTTATTAAGAAGTAACTATAATCATTTGTTTGTGTTAACCACAAATGGGTTTCTTTAATTTTTGAAATTTTCTGCCAGCAGATTACACATAAAGTTTTCTCAAGTAATCATACAATTAGAGGCGGGTCCAAGGTTGGTGGCTGTTCTGAGCCTTTAGCTGAAACTTCATATCCTTTTTGTGCTCGAGCAAGATAAAAAAGTTTCAGTTTTTATATCATGACTTGGTTTGACCTTTGAGATAACTTTTGATGTGTTGTTGGTTCTGAGCCTTAACTCTTGTACTTTGAAAAGGCCAGCAAATTCAAACTCTTTGAAAACAGCAAAAAAAGAATCCAGCTTCCTAAACTACCTACCTCAAAGCCAGGATCATGTATTTATGCAACCACAAAGGGTTCTATGGCAACTAGCCAATTGAGGCATAATCTGATTCCTAAACCAAGTAAGTGCCAATGTATTTGGAAGCACATTTTTTCATCTACTCTAATACTAACATATTGCTTGCATGGGAATTTGTTTCTAATTGGTCTTTTTTTCCCACAGCTGTAAATGTTGAGAAGAATTTTGGCTTGAAAAGCTCTTCACAAAATGCACATAGTTCTCAAACTAAAGCAAAAACTGGTTCAGGCAACCTCCATTTGTCAGTTAAAGAGCTAGCTCAAAAAACAGCTAAAAATTTGGTAAGAACATTACTTAGATATTCACTTAACCTCTTATTCTCTAGAAGTAATTTATAAAACATAATATTTACTTGGAAGCATGTTGACCACTTGAATCATTGTTTTGAAGTCGCATGGACCTGAAATCACTCAATAGAAATTTTAATTTGCTAGTAAGTGAACTGTTGTAACTTGTAACATGATCTCCTAACTTGTGCAGACACACTCATCTAAAGCTGCTTCTTCAACCAAGTCACAGTTGGTACAGCCTGTGCAGTTTAATAGGGCTATAAGTCAGTCAGAAATGGTTCAAGATACATTGAAGTTGTGTAAAATTCAAGAGGAATCTGCCCCTCTTGCAGCTAAACATCTTGCTCAACATGCTGCAGCAAATACGGTAAAGATTTGAACCTTTTTAAACTTCTCCGTCTAACATGTAGCTCTCAATGCACTCATGTAATGAAATAATTTGGACATGACATTGCTAGTCATTTGATTCCCATCACTAACTAGGAAACACCAACTTGTTCTTCCAAAATCATACAGAACAACTCATTGCCTGAAGCAACTAAGTTGACTAGTTTAGGACCCTGTCATATTCAAAGGGCTAGTAAGGGCCTGATTATTTCAGATACATTGAATTCACGTGAAAGCCAGGAGTATCCTGCTGCTCTTGCAAGACCATCAGGACTAAGATTGCCATCACCTTCGCTGCGATTATTTGACCAGGTAGTTTTGTATTTCATTTCTTACATGTGAAGTATCTCCATCCTTCTGTTGTCTAAAACCACATTTATCCTCGATGAAAATGATTTCAGGTAACCGCTTCAGAGCATGGTTCCTTGCAACAGAAAAAATTCAACAGTATATGGGCTCTGATAGAAAAATTGGTGAGCTGCGGCCACAAACAAGACTGCCCATGAAGAGTAATGGCATCACAGAAAATGTATCTTGTGTGGTTCCAATTTCCAATAAAGAATGTTGCACACCATCCACTCAGTTGAGAACATCACCAAATTACATGTTGAACACTAGTATTAAAGGGGTCCCTGATTCAACGACACACCAAAATCTAGTGACAAAAATTATGCCACGAGTAGAAATCAAGTTGGAATTTGAATGCAGGGTTCTGAGCAAAAGAAAATTATTCTTGGACATGAGGAAACAACATTAGGATGGAAGGGTGAGGAAGGATTAAAGGTAGGTCATCCCACTGAGCAGTTGGCTGGAAACGTAGGAACTTGTCATCAACTGACATCTAAAGATAGAGCTCCTGAAACAAAATACAATCTGTGGTTAATAACAAGGAAGATGGGTTACAAAGTTATACTGCCTTTTTAATGTCAACATTTGGACGCTCCACTCAGCATCAAGAAGGGAACATTTCAACAGGAGTTGATGATCTTGCTCAAACTTCACTGGAACAAACTGATACTGAAAAATCTGATGATGCTTCTAAAGTTAAACCTGAGTCTCATTTGGATGCTGGTAGCAAAGTGTCCGTGGAGTCCCATGAGCAAGCAGGAAATGTGGGAACTTGTCATCAACTGACGTCTGAAGATAGAGTTCCTGAAAAAAAATACATATCCGTGGTTCATAACAAGGAAGATGGATTACAAAGTTATATTGCATTTTCAAAGTCAACATTTGGACCGTCCACCCAGCATCAAGAAGATAACATTTCAACTTGGGTTGAGGATCTTGCTCAAACTTCAAGGGAACAAACTGATACCGGCAAATCTGATGATGCTTCTCCTAAGGTTAATCCAGAATCTCATTTGGATGCTGGTAACCAAGTGTTTGTGGAGTCCCATGAGAAAGATGAAAGTAGAGAAAGAGGAGATGATGTTGGAACCACAAAGTGCGTTCCTCTTGGTATAGAAAATTATTCTGTTGTGCAACATGGGCAAGAAAATGATGTTTCTAAAGTATTAGATGACAAAATTTTGCCTATGGAGGAAGATGATAGTCCTTGCAGCAGGACAGTTAGCATAACATCCACCCATTCCCTGGTAGATCAAGGTGATGACACAGAGCTGAAAGGTGTAGATAGCTCGTGTATTCCATATCAAAGTTTGAACACAAAGCAGAGAAATGATCATGCCGATGCGTTTCCTGCTAATACAGCAACAACAAAAACTACTACTACTACATCATCATCATTGTCATCATCTTGTGTGAGAGATCCATCTGCTGAAGAAGGCAATAGCATCCACATCAACTCAGCTACTTCCATCAGGAGTAAAGCTCAGTTACATGATAGTCTTGTGAGAGACAATGTAACACAGCATTTAAATGATAAACCATCTACTCTAGGCTTCCACATTGAACCAACTACTTCCATTGAGAATAAATATCAGTTACCTGCCACACTGATTTTACATGATAATCCATCATCTACTGAAGGTTTGCAGTTTATCCCAACCACATCCATTAAAAAAAAATTACAATTGCAGGATACTGGTGCAGCTAATGTATCTCCAAAATGCTTTGAGGACACAACTCCTTGCATTTCTGCATTATCAAATTCTCAGTTGTCAGTTAGCTGCACTTTGCTTGCAAAAAGCTCATGTCTCGAAGAGGGTACATTCCCAAACGTGACTTATATTAATGATCATCTTTCCCAAGAAAAAATTGTCTCTAGTGTTATCCTTATGGAAGTACCTGGTCAAAGACAAGATGGGGTTGATGTGGATTTGATTCCAAGAGAGGTTGCTCCTCTGATTGATGATCAAAACCATTCTAGTGTCCTCTCACATCACAGACCCCAAGTTGAAATCATTAGTGAGACGCCATCTTTGGGTGATGACACATTTGTTAAAAGGCAATTGATGCTGCAAGGGGCGCAAGGTACTGGAAATTATCCACAGAGTTTGGAAAAAGAAAGAATGGATATAGCAGCAACAATAGTTGAAGCTCAACTTAAAATCCACAAAGAAAATCATAAGAGCCAGGAAATGGGGATAACAATTGCAGCAGAAAAATCACATGACTCTTGTGGCAATGAGACTGCATCTTTGGGTGATGACACAATTCCTAAAAGGGAATCAGTGCTGCAAGGGGCGCAAGGTACCAGAAATTATCCACAGAGTTTGAAAAAAGAAAGAATGGATATAGCAGCACCAATAGTTGAAGCTCAACTTAAAATCCACAAGAAACTCATGAGAGCCAGGAAATGGGGATAACTTTTGCGGCTGAAAAATCACATGACTCTTGTGGCAATACAACGGAGACCAAACCGGCTATTCAAGTGAGTGATGGTGGATCGAAACTTATGGTCAGTTTCAAAGTGAAAATCACACATGTAAAGGCTCTGGACCCATTAAGCTGGAACGGGTTTCGAAAAGCAATGAATACTTTCAGCAGGAGTCTGTCTGTAAAGCAGTAGGGAATGCTGTAGTGGGAAGTGATGTTTATAAATCTGATCCAAGACCGTCCAATGCCATAATAGTTGATGCTGCTTCCCATGTCGTTGAAGAAGTTGGTAACAGTGAGCAGCAACTATGGGTTGAGTACAAAACCTCAGTTTCCACAGTTATAGATGTGCCTGCTGAGCATAATGAAAACTGTATTGACAGGCAATCTGCAGGGTGTGGTGATCTCACACTCACTCTTGACTTGGGATTAGAACCATCAGTTGAAGATATAATGTTTGTTAAGCACTCAACTTGTATGGAGAACTGTTCTGCTGAGGAGGAGTCATGTTCATTCCTAGCTGATTCTATGCTAGAAGAAAAGACAACACTGTTTCTTGACGATCAAGTGCTTATGAAGGACAGTTTGTTATCTGATGAAAAGATCTTGGATAGTGTAATTGTTGTTCCAGAAGAAAATAAAAAGGCCAGTGCCCAGACTTTGCCTATGGAATTAGTAAATGGAGAAAATCAACCTCAAGGTTTTGATAGGATCACGCCAAAAGTAGAAAC
This sequence comes from Flaveria trinervia, assembly GCA_025506515.1. Taxonomy (NCBI): domain Eukaryota; kingdom Viridiplantae; phylum Streptophyta; class Magnoliopsida; order Asterales; family Asteraceae; genus Flaveria; species Flaveria trinervia. Next base: position 12,323,000 of record CM046458.1, on the reverse strand, counting down.
ATATGACTCTTTCACAGAAGGACAATCTAATTCCGGTTTTTCTCTGAGCCAACAACTGACTACAGGTGTGAAAACCACAAGTACACCAGAATCATGCTGTTTGGTTGGTGGAGGGGATGAGAGCTTGATTACAAAAACTACATATATGATAGGAGATCAGGGGTCAAAGATTAGCATCGAAGAGCAAGTTGATGCGACTCAAATGGTGAGTGAATTTCAACATGAATCGGATGACCTTAAGGATGACAATGATGCGACCATGTTGATGTAAGTAGCTTTAAGATGTACATATATTTTCTGTTAGACAACATTTTCACTTGCATATTCCTTAATTTTATCTTGATAATTATTCATTAACTTAGGTGGCAAAATCTTAACCTTGATTTTTGCTCTGTTGTCAGAAAGAAGTCAAATAGTATCAAGAGGCAAGATAATTCTTTGGTCATAAATCCCCCAAATGCTGTTCCTTTCTCTGATGAATGGCTGGCAGCTATTGAAGCTGCTGGAGAGGTAATATGCATGTACCAAATAAAGTAATACACATGACCTCTTAGGAGCTTTCAATACTTTTGGTTATATACATTAATTAATTACCATTAGGCTCTATGAGTATGTGTTTTATATTATTCAGTCCTGCCCTATCATCTATATGTGATCGTCCTTTTTCATTTACCTAAAGATTTGAATGGAACTATGGGTTATAGCCAAGTAAATTAGGTCATTAGGAACCACATAAGATACTGCTTCTAAAACACTTCATTCAGTACTTTGGAGGCCATTTAAAGGACTTAATCGCCTAGAACCACCTTTTTATATATATCTTTTTTCTTACATTAGCATATGTTGGAAAACTATTCGTTAATTCAGCTTCATTTCTGCATCGTTATAGAGTTTTAATCGTGCTTTTATCGTGAATATAATTATTATCGAGATTCAGTACTTATTTTACTTCAAATTGTAATTTGGTTCGAGTGACATTTAAGTAATAACAGTGCACAAGAAATTTACAAATTGTGGGTGAAGTTCATAATATAGCAATCCTCTTACATGTTTTTTTCCCTTTTTTTGCAGGAAATTCTTACCATGAAGAGTGGTGCCGTACAACATTCACCCCAAGACAAATCTCTCCCTGAACCAAGTCCTTGGTCTCCGGTAGACTCTACAATCCTAACAATAACTCTTTACTCGCTAAATAGCATATGAGCATCACAAAACAAAAATTTTTACAAGTTATTTAGCCAATGGATTACTTATATGAGCTTCTTCTATCGAACCTCCCTTTAATTTTTAGCCATGAGTATTCCTCTCACATTATCTTTCACACAATCCGGAAATAGTAACCAAGTCTTGATATGGCTAATGATCAAATTAGGACACTTATGCATGAATAATATACAAGTAATATCATAATGAATGCAAAATTATAGAATATTACACTCAAAAATAGGAAATTATTCTTACTAACATATGCTTCATGTGCCTTTATCTTCTTATATATTTTTTATTGTATGAGTTCTTTCTGGACCAGCTAGCTCTAAACTGATTAATTCTTGTAGGGGGTTAAACTCCCAACTCTTAGTTTATTATTGGTTGACTAGACCAATCATGGTAGGATATATCTAACATACGAACTGATAATAAAATTTAATAAAGGTAGAATACAAACTTGGCATTCTAAGCTCATCTGTGTAATTTTCAATCTCTCTTTTAATAAATGTTGATCCTTCAACATCCTTCTTAGCTTGGAAAAAATTTATTTTGTAGCTTAAGTATTTGGGAAGTAGTAAAAGATGGCTTACGACCCAGATCTTCTAACATGTGGGGTATGGAAAATGTGTAGTTTTACAACCTTACCCTGTATTTGAATTCAAATTTAAAATTTCAACACCATTAACAATAGCATTGTTTTTACATTTTCATGTATGCTCTTAGAGACTGCAATTTGAACATATTTATGGGTAAAGGTTTATTATTTTGTAGTCCAGTGAATCAAATGGGCAAAATCTTGAAGTTTTAGACTTTTAGCTATGATGAATATGTGCAGATGGGTCAAATGGATAAAAAGTTGCCCAAAGCATAGGTATCAACTTTTAGCCTTTTAGGTATTAACAGGTGGAATCAGTTTATTTACTCCAGTCAAAGTCAATAGGGAAATTATGTACCTACATAACCTGGTGTACACTTAAACCCCTTGTTGTAGAAGAGCTTTTAAGTCGAGAGTAGAGATACAGGAACAACCGTCTGATGGAACATGACTTCCACGTCTGATTATTATTGTTATTTTAATAATATAGTTTTGTAATCATATCTAACATACGAACTGATAATAAAATTTAATAAAGGGTAAAGAAATGTTTTCTGTCAGCCCCCATACCAAACCCATCTGAACTACCCATTCTAACACCTCTACAAGCTTTGTTTGAGCACACTTAAAGGTGATAAAATTCCAATCTGTTGGCTTGCTCAACTATGATTTTTTGCTCTATATTAATACTTTTGTAACAGATTTGTCTATGGAGAACACTTCGAAGTGTCCCCTTGTATGTAGTCAATCAGATTTTTGCTGTTTACCAAACACAACTCATTTTCCCACATTAACAGTTCTAACTTGTATGTTTTTTTTATAAATTTTTACTTTTATTTTACTTTATTTGTCTGTGTGTGTGTAAATATATAGTTTGCAGTTAAGGTTGCTGATGTCTGATTTTGTAGTTTCTGATGCATATATCTATCATATATGATATATTCATTTTTATGGATTTTCAGGTGAAGAAGAAAGCCAATCATATTGGACCATACGACTGTACAAAGTACATGAATTCCATGCCATCAAATTCTCAAGTATCTGACCAATAATCCATATGGTACATTTTTGTTTTCCTTAGACAATTGCAGATGTTCTACCAACATGATGTATCCTAAAATCTCTGGTGCATAATTTCTTATTATCACGTTATTCAGCTATTAAAATGCATCAACGCCTTCTCTTTCACGTATGTGTCATGTCTTAAAAGTGCAGACCGATACTTCAAATGAGACTTTATGTGTAATGTACCCACCGATTAAGTAGGATACTTCCTCTTCATATTTGGTTTCTTTTCCAAGAAAAAGAATGTTATGGTAACCAATTAGCCAGTTATTACATTACAAAGGGTGGTCTTATTTCTCTTTGGTAACCATGAGAGCTTGTTAGAGAAATCTCTTAGGACCCATCAATACCATTTAAACATGTAGCTTATGCTGCGTATATGGTCTTTAAGAGGTTAATGCAGAGATAACCATCCAAGCTTAGAAAGCGTGAACTTATTTGAGTAACCAGTATTTCTTAACTAAAGTGTGTTAATTTTAAACGGTTCAAATAACCTTTACATAGAGGCAAATTTGAGGAATAATTGGGTGAAGTCCCCACAAATCGAAGTTAAACTTCATCTGTTTTATAGTTCAGGATACATGTTAGAGTTTTGTTCAGTCAATATCTTAGTAATAATATTATAGTCGGGTGTTATCATATTATATCATCAAGCCAAGAAAGAAGACTTCCACACCCAACAACTTTGTTTAAAGTTAGAGAAGCTTAAAGCTTCTAGACCCCGGCAAACCAAGCCGTGTATAAATTCAAGTGATTTGTAAAAGAAGGAAAATCAACCACATTAATAAAAATCATATGGAATTCTCTTATGATATGTGTTTAACTTAAACAATGCTACTCCCTAAGAGGCAATAGACAACAACAGGGTAGCACTAAGTACTCATGCATAGTATTACGATATTCATGCTTCAAAACGTCACCCTTATAATGAATTTTAAACTCCACAATAATAAAGATATTAGAATTCACATGGAGCTATGGAAGGAAGCTAGAATTGCTAATATAAACTTTGTGATAACGTAAGAACAAGTGGTATTATTGAAGTATTGAAAATTGTAGTTTAATTTCTGGTGTATACAATAATGAACACAATACATGTGTTTACCTTAATTATGAAATGTCAATGCATAAACATTCTTTATGAAACATATCTATGATTGTAATTGTGAATATACGGTTACTATATGTGCTAATGGAATCAAAATTAACGTTCCAAAAAACATTTCGGGGTTATAGAGTCCACCTGTCACAAATTTATATATTACTACTTTTCAACTTAGTGATGCATTAATTGTTGTATAATAAGCATTAAAAATTATACAATGTTTTGTTTTTTCTTTTCTTCTTTTAAAAAGTTTATTTTAAACCTAATACTTTTACATTTTTTACAATTTAACCACCACAAAATTTTATTTTCAACTTTAATCCCTTATACTTTTTATTTTTTACAAAATTTTCATTTTACATTTCGGTTTGTAATTCTAAATTAATATGTCGTAACATGTGCGTGTAGTTCAATGTTGTTAGGCCTATTTTTTCCGTTTAACGACCTTGTCGCAACGTGCGAGTCCTAAAACAATTTGTTATTGTTTTAGATGTTCTATGTTTCAGATGCATCGTTCAACGTTTTTACGGCAACTCGTTGTCGGTTTTATTTTTTCGTTTTTAATACGATTTTTTTATGTTTGTGGTCGCTAACGGTGGTATGACATTAGATATATATGTAAAACGGTTTTACGCCCCCGCCGCAACACGGGGACCCTATTACTAGTTAATACGTGTGTTTGAAAATATACATAGCGCATTTTTGGTGAATATACTAAATAAGAATTCGTGAATCAATATACTAAGTTCCAAAGAATCTATACTAAGGTTCAAAGAATCTATACTTTGTGTTTTTCACCAAAGACATTTAATTTATTTATTGGTGAATGCATCATGTCTATGACATTTCACTTAATTACAATATTGAATTTTTTTTCAGTTGAAAAAATTATACCTAAGTTTCACTTTATGACAATTATGTTACCACATACTTTTACCGTCAAATATGATCGACTGAAGTATAATTATTATTTAAAACAATAATTCAAAAAATTCAGTGATTTAAATTTGATCAATATGCACATATATAGTTTAAGATTTTAAATGATTTTGCTAGTAAACTATTTAATTTATTTTTCTATGATAACAAAAACGAATGATGAATATAAATCAAATTATTCTAAAGACCCCATAAGTAATAATGATAATACATCAGCGGACCAATAAAGAGAAAAGAGTATATGGAAATAAAAAGCCCATGGTTTGTAATTACCATTCATGCAAAATCACACTTTTTCACCTACACAAATGAGAAGTACACAATCCATAGCCCATGTGTCATGCCATCATATTTCATCCTAGCACTCATAGCTCATCAAACTCATCATCCCACATTTCCCTTTTTCATTCAATTTGTCAACCTTCCATCCCCTTATTTACTTGCACTACTCAACAATCCTTGTTTCTTCTAATTATGATAAATAATGTTTCTTCTAATAATGATAAATAAGAATTTCTTTTATAATCATGCTTATTGTTTTTTCATCTTTTCCTCAAGGCCTAATAATGTGATTCAATTTTTTTATTATTCTTCTTAACGCGTCTAATTCACACACACGCTATATCATAGTTTTAAGTCAATATATTTGGCTTTTACTGTAGTACTTAAACCCTAAACATTTTGCTTAGAGCATTCACAAATTTTTCCCTAAATTTATGTAAGTATATTCCCTATATTATATAATAAGGTTATAAGTGGTTGTGAGTAAATGATATGAGATATTTACAGTTCAGTCTGTATATTTCTGGAAAATATTATTCAAAACCCTATAATGTTTTTAATATATTTTAAATGGTTGTGAGTGGATTAGAAAGAAAAAATAATGATAAAAATATAAAAAGTATTATTTAATTGAAAATGAAAAAAAAAATAGTGGTTTTTAATGTAATTATATAGGTAAAGATGTGGAATTGGTTATGAATACTCTTAAAGACATATTTTGTTAAACACCCGGGTATAATTAGGTAAAGTATAATAAAGGGATGTTCTTGATTCATGAAATACAAGAGACATAAATATTTTAACATCTAAAATCTTAATCCATTAAAATTCGATCCCATTGTGGAAACATGATTATCTTAATTCTCATTATTCTCGTTTAAAACTCCACATGTATCTATGATACAAAACGTGATTACAAATATTCGATTATTAAAATATATAATGCGACTTGATTCTACACATTATCTGATTAAAATTTTAAAAACTAACTTTACTTCTTTGATTTTCTTTCCTTATATTATGATGTATTCATGCGAATTCTAACGTCCTAAATTTCATAAAAAAAGTGCATTCATATCGTATCAGTGACTTTATACAAATTATTTTTTGAAATTCATATGGAACTTCATACAAATTTCTTTACACTTAAAATGATTACTATAGCCATTTATAAATACATGCTTGGGTTACTTATATTTGTTATTAACACACTTTGATATCTCTATCTCTCTTTATGTTTTTATATGTATATATATTTATGTTTTTATATGTATATATAGAGAGATGGAGAGAATACAAACAATTTGGGTGACAAATAACATGCTCGTGCATGTTATAGATACACCCACTATATACTCATTCTTCCTATCTTTTTTTTATATACATATAGATAGATATATTGAGAGAGATAAAGACATATGGACAGTGGTGGAGCTTGAACACTTTTGTAAGGGGGCGGGGGCGAGATTAATTTTTTTAAAGGGTGTGAACTCAAGTTTTATATAAAAAATTAAACTACTGAGCCAAAAATTTACACTACCGAACCAAAAATTTACATTACCGACGAAAAAGAGAGGGGGGCGGCGGCCCCCCGGTCCCAACTATGCTCCGCCCCTGCATATGGATGTTCTAATAACAAATTTAGATGTTCATATAACCCAAGGTTTAAATTAACCAGACTCAAAACATGTATAATAATATGATGTGATATTATTTAATTTTAATATATAAAGCACACGAGAGAGGTATTTTAAAATACCATAAAATTAAAAATATTTACTATATTCAATGCATAGAATACAACCATTTTTTAGGGTAAAATAATATTAATAATATTATTTACACATTACTCCTTATAATTAGTTACATAATAAACTTATATTTATTAACACTTGTATCAAATTTAATATTATCTACCCATAAACCAAACAAACTTAATATGTTTTAATATTTCAGCTATATCTTTTAATCTATCATATTTAAGAATGTTTTGAGACTACAACTTAACGTGTGTTTATTTTCAAACATTTTGATGTAAACTTTTTGCTAAAATAATTTGTATTTTGTGATGTACAATAAGTTAATGCGTATATACAATTCGTCATACAAAACTCATATATTTGGTGTTTTAAATTTTAACTTAGAAAAACCGTAATAAACTTTTATAAAAATACTACGAGAATAACTAAATATTAAATAGACGTGTCAAAAGTAAAATGTGGCCGGGACACCGTTTTGTCTAATTCAATATAGATTTCCAATTGTAATAATTACAGAAAAAAGATATAGTTCGAAATGAATAAAAATGGAAGAAATAACCAAATGAAACAAAACAAAAATGGAATCGATGGTGATGATGGGTTGGAGTTCGTCGGTTCGAACCAATCCAAAACCATCATTGCAAATCTTACGAGTAGCTTGAACCACCCTTGATGTGAAATACCCATACTACCCTTGCAATCACCACACCTCATGTGAAACACCAATACTACCCCTACACTTACATTAGAAGACAGAGGACATTAAAACATTGGCCTCCACAAGCCGCCTTCTCTATGCTTCTTCAGAATCTGCATGATTATTATAGTTTTGTGACCATCATGAGATACATACCCCCACCCCACCCCCTATTTTCCCACTATATATATTGTGCTGCTACAACAACCAAATATGTACCATAACATACAAGTTTCTTGTTGATATAGAAAATCTGGGGAGAAAGGTGTGTTTCTATCTCTATATGTATGCATGTATAGTATGTATATATATATGTGTGTGCTCTGTTTCATTGGCAGATTCCCTCTTTCACCTTATCTGTCTCTCATCTTGTTTACACAAAGAAAAAGATAAAACAAAACAAAAAAACCATGTCATGTGTTTCATACACTAGTCCCACTGTAAACTGCAATTTATTATTTTTTTTGGTAAACTGTAGTTTACATTCTAAAAACTACTGTTTATCAGTTTTAAACTGCAGTTTAGGATATGTCAGTGGAAACATATAGTTCAGGTTATGCTAGTAGTGTACATTGTATATGAAACATATACTCTAGGCGCATCCTAAACTGTCGTTTAAAAGTGGTAAACTTTTCAACTGTGGTAATATTTATGATTTTGACTAAAGAAGTAGTCAGCAGCTGACTTTTTTGAATGATATTGTAAGCAGAAATGGAGAGGCTAAACTCAAAGCTACACATGGAGAACTGTTTGATAATGAAGGAGAATGAGAAACTGAGGAAGAAAGCACAGCTTCTAAACCAAGAAAATCAAGCATTGTTGTCTCAACTGAAGCAGAGGCTTGCTGATGGTAACCAAAATGTCAATAATACCCCTGGGTCCTATGTGGACCATGCCAACACCACCAATGCTACTTCAAGCAATCCCAACAACAATTAGTCCAATGAGTGAACTTTTGGGGCTTCACTTCATCAACATCTCTGCTAGCATAGGAATCAATGGAACAGAACCTTAGTTGCTAGATGTTTTGCATGTTTATTGTTTCTGTTATATAGGTTCTAGGGGTAGTATTGTCACATTACATATTGCTTAATGGGTTTATGTTTATATTTGTGTATTTCTATAAATTTTGCATCTTTTTTTATTTTTTTCGCACAAGGGAGATTTATTAAAAAGGGCTGGAGCTAGCAAAAAGCTAAAATCTCACGAATAAAAAACTAGATAAAAACAGGAAATGAAAACAATAAAAATACATAAACTAAATTAAAGCTATAGTCGATATGCTGTTGAAATTCCAGTCCATCATCTTCTCCACCATTATTGTCTCACCCAAAGCATACTAAAATTTTTAAGTTCTTCAACAATTTTAGCACAATTACGTTTTTGTCTCGGAAGATCGTTTTATTTCTTACCTTTCAAATATACCAACAAAAAACAAGAATGATAGTATGGAGCATCTTCTGTTTATATCCATCATTAGAAACTGACTTGTGCAGCTCCATTAAATCTTTATACGAAAACGTATAAATAAGAGGAACATTACACCATTGACTCACTTGTGATCGTATCATATTCGAAACTTTGCAAAGAAATAAATAGGTGATCCATGGACTCATCATCCTCACCACAAATTTTGCTCTCTTTTTTTATGTTAACAATTTTTACATGTCATAGAGCAAGAAACATGTAGAATGAAGCAACAACAAGACAAAAGAATGGCCCAAGTAGTTAAAATAAACGAGTCAACATTAGTAAACCAATGACACTCTTTTAATGATATTATCATACCCAGTAAAATTTATTTTTAGCAATGATATTATCATACCCAGTAAAATTTATTTTTAGCAAAGCTACTGGTAAAATCTAGACAAGGCTAAATATAAGTAAACTTACTTCTATCCCAAAATAAAAAAAAGACTACTTTTAGAAAGCTTTAATCATATATAGGATAACTCTCAAACAATTATAACATTTTTTCTTTTAACAACGTTTGAGGGTTTTAACAACTTCAATGGTGGTATATACTTCGCAAGGGAAGTCATGGTGTGAACTTCTTTTAATGATATGAACACTGTAGTTATGGAATTACCATGAACCATCACTTTAAGTATCAATAGAACTATAAAGAAGAACTTCGTTATACTTTTTGTTCTTACCATCAAATGTTATTCTCTGTCATGTAATGGCTTCTAGAGTTGTAATATTTAAGAAATGTTCTACTACAAATTCTTGAAAAACTAAATAGTATACAAATGATTAAAATATTAACACATTTTTTTTATCCAGATTAGATGAAAGCAAAATTAGTAGTGCGTTTCCTTTTCAAGTTTCATATTTTAAAAATCTCATAATTTTTACATATTACATTATTATTATTTTTAGTTACACTATAAAAATAAACATTTTTTAATCTTTAAAACACATAGTGTTGATATAAACAATAAAGTTTGTTTTTTATGTTTTTTAACTCACTGTGTAATTTCATCACGTCAATGTGTAATCTTCTAAATTGACGAGGATTACACACTTATCTAATGAGGTTTACACAATAAACTAGAAACATAATATTTTTTATTTTTTATTTTTCTAAATATTGTGTTATTCGAAAATCATCATTTAAAAAAACACAATGCATAACAAAATTCATAACATAATGAACAACATTAGAAATAATGGACTGAACTAAACTCGATAATTAGCAATAGACACAATGAGCTGCTTCGAATATTATACAATAACCTGATTAGTATTACATAGAAAAATGTAAATAAATTTACATTTTCAATATTGTAATATTTTATAATTATGATTTTAGAAAAAAACACAACGATCAGCATTAGACACATTGACATGATATTAAACAATGATCTAACGAATATTACATAATGAGCTGAAATAGCATGAAAACAACTTCAATTTTTATTTATCAACATTATACAGGTTTTAAAAATAGAAAAAACACTTATTTTTATAGTGTAATTTTTAAAAAAATAATGTTGTATGTTAAAATCACAAAAGTTTAAAAAAGAGTGAAACTTGAAAAGCTGTTAATACTAAAATTCCTTTAGCCTATCAATTAAAGTTTTAATTATTTACTATTATACTATTTAATTTTCTTGAAATGATAACTTTACCTTTATAATTAAAATACAAAATAATGCTAAAAAATAAAACCCCACCTCCCTCCCTCCCTCCTTCCTTTCCTCCTTATTCTCTCTTTATCTCCAAAGAAAATCCTACACTCACCCCACACACATTCTACCACCACCTCCACCACCCGCTTCGCCCGCCACCTACATCACCACCATGACCTCTGCCTTGCACTCCACCCTAACTCTCTTTTGAACTGTAGATATCAATCACACCTAACAACTCCTTTTTCCACCTCTGTCAACTTCACCACCAATAACAACCACTATCATCGATTTTTTAACACATTTTACTTTTTCTTTTATTTTTAGAATAACTCCACCCGAAATATTTTACCTAGGTTCATAAACGTATACATTGAACGCCATTTATGAAATAACCATAACTTAAGTATTAATAGACCTAGAGGGTCTAGGCATGCGTTCCCGCGATTTAGTCAAAATTTATATTGAACTTTATGTTGAAATGATTGCATTAGAAGTTATAACAATATAATCAAAATAAAAAATATTATTGGAAAAAAGGTAAAAATAACCTGAAACACGTACCAATATAGGAATAAATAATCACGTTGCAACAATACATTTAGAATTTAGAAATACATTACATTGTTTTTAAAAAGATATCATATTTTGACCCATGTCAGTTTCAAATAAAAATTTATATTAAAACGTATTAAAAAACACATGTAACAACGATGTATTAGTAGTTTTATAAAGTATTTTATGTTAAAAATATAAAAGCAAATAATATTTTGATAAGTTTTTATAATATTAAAATAATAACATCTTTAAGCAATTGTATCTTGCACTTGATTTACTATAAAGTGACTTGGTTTTTCTAATTCTAGAATCACCAAAATGTTCCATCCTTTTAATAAAAAAATAATGTAAAATCATGCCTACCCAAATTAATTATCTAAAACTAGAGTAATTTACTTTTTTAGTTGCGGTGGTTTAACGAAATTACGATTTTAGTCCAATAGGTTAACTATTACGCTGACAATCCATAGTATTATGGTTTGTTTCAATTTCAATTCAAACCACTAGCACCGTTAGAATATTCTATTAAATTAATTTGAAATGACAAATTTAACTTTATAATTAAAATACAAAATAATGATAAAAAATAAAACCCCACCACACTCTAATTTGCTCTCTCTCTATCTGTCTTTCTCTCTCTCTCTCTCCCTCCCTCCCTCCCTCTTCCACCTTTGTCGACTTCACCACCGATAACAACCACCACCGTCGCCTGCAACCTGTAAGCCACCATCATGAAGCCCTAATTTCATATTTGAAAAGGTTATATGTGTGAGAAAGACATCATACACCACCATAAAACCCTTAGATCTCTCATCACCCTAATCTCTCTTACTCTTTTATTTATCTATGATGGATGAAGACACGCGTAGTGATGGTGTGCAATAGGGTGTGGTGGTGCGATAAGTGGATAGGGGATACAGTGGTGTAGCAGCGTGAGTGCTGGTGGTGATGAACTGGCAAGTGGGGAGAAGGTAGTTTAGGGAAAATGGTGGCCTGTAGTTTAGGGTTTTGATTTTGAGTTTTATGTGTGAGAGGAGAGAGCAAGAGAGAAATAGATCTTGGGGTGGGGTGGCCGGATTTGGTGTTTGTCGACAAGTTTCAAGTGGTGGCGTGAGCGATGGCGGTGGTTGTGTCCTTGATGTAACGGTGATGGTGAAATCTCTAAAGACAAGTAGTGTGTGTGTTTGAAAAAAAGAGAGAAATATGAGAGAGATATGGTGGGAGTGGGGATGGGATGGGGTTTTTACTACATCTAGGGGTACAAATGTCTTTTTTACATTGTTAAAAACGAACACTAATCGTGTTAGTGTTGTGAACTGAAATTAGCACAAACCCTAAAACTATTAGACTACCAGCATAATAAATAAACTATTTGACGATCAGCGTAATAAACAAACAATTCGACTGAAACCGTAATCTTCTTAAACCACAAGGACTAAAATAGTAATTACTCCTAAAACTAAGTTGTTATAATAGTAATAGTAGCATTAAAAATAAAGCCACCGACAAACGTCCTGTTTTTCTCGGTGCACACTAGCGTCACATAAAAATTTCCAGTATCTTTAGGTTTTCCTAGTTTTGCATGGTTTTGTTCCAATTTTAACCCATAACAATGTCACCATTGTTGTTAACGACGAGCACAATAACAACCACCACAACAACCACGGAATCCATGACAACACGATGCCGATGACAACAATAACCACAACCAACAATAATAATAACAACCTAATAAATATATAAAATAAACAAGGTTTAGATTAAAAATGATATAGTTAAGTAGAAAAAGTTTAAAAATACAAAGTGATATTTCATGAGAAATATACAAAGTGAGGGTGAAATTATCAAGCAAGTGTTATCATGCAAGAAGGATTTAAACTTGTGTCATAATTATCATGTAGTGATGGAAATATCACATAAGTGGTTGAAATTATCACGTAAATTATCACACAAGAAGGAGAATAATCATGCACGAACTTCATACACTTCTCATATAAAACATAATTTGCATAATAATTTTTCTAAGTTACATATATTAGCAAATATTATAGAGTTGTAAATTGATTGTAACTTGAATTTTATTTATTTCTTTTTCCTCTTTAAATTTCATTGAATTTTTTAACCTTGATTTATTTTTCATACAATTAATAAATTTTATCATTTACGTTTCTTTGAATTTCTTATATGTGTATTTAATTAAGTTTTATTTAATATTTTCATTTTTTTTAATTTTAGAAATAATTGAACAATTGGTCCGGACCCTATGGTTTGATATGTTGTAGATTTAGTCCTCATATCCTTAGAAACTACGGATACTACTAAACTTACAACAAACTTCCTACATTGAAGACCAAACTTGAAATAAATCAAACAAGAGAGATCATTCTTGTAAGTTTCTCTGACTTAAATAAGTATATAAAACAACTAAAACAAATTTAAGATTTGAATGATTAACATATATAAAATAAACTGATAGATATATAGTCATGTAAACTCATTTTGTAATTTTTTAAGAGGCAACAAGTTATATTTGAAACCTTATAAAACTTATGTGCACGTGGCTAAATCAAACTAAAACTCATTGCAAAACTCCATTGAGTTGTGGGTTGTAGAGCATTCACATCCCGTTCAAAATTTTTATTTAAGTGCATTCTTTTATATTATAGAGGATGATTGTGAGTATTTATAAGTGGATGAGAGAAAAATGAAACTGTTTATCCTAATGTATGGGAAAACAAGGTATAACCCCAATAATTTTTTTAAATATTTTTGAAAGTGGTTGTGAGTAGGAAAAAAAAGATAATAATAAAGTTATGAAAAAATATTATTTAATTAAAAATAAGAGAGAAAAAAAATTATTGTAATTATAGGGATAAGTATGATGAATGGGATGTGAATGCTCTTAGACTCAAACTTTGTTGATGATTACCCCTGAACTTCTAAGCCAAATTGGGAGGAGTTGGGTGGGGGGGGGGGGGGTTGGGTTCTTGAACTCCAGGTACGCTTCTCATCTTCTTGACTTGATTCTTTCCAATGCTTTAGTTAATGTATCCGCTCATCGTTCTTCTTCGGATACATGTTTGACGACAACATGATTGTTTTCAAAATGCTCCCTTATAAAGTGATATCAGGTTTGTATACGTTTACTCCTACCATGGAATTTAAGGTTTATTTATGAGGGCGAGGAATAATTCATTATCAAACCATATAGCTATCTTTTGTTTCTCCCACCTTGTTATCTATGTTAATAGCTATCTTTATAATAACTCTAGAAGCCATGTTGCTTAATATGCAACCGCCTTGCCGCCAAAAATCCAGCTTTACGTGATGATAAATACATGGTAGCTTGTTTTTCTGAGCACCATGTAATAGGTGAAGACCTAAAACGAAAAATGTGACAGATCGTGCTATGATTGTCATCCTTGTCAACATTGTGCATACTATCGCTATACCCAACAAGCTTTTTTTTTCTCCCACGAACATAATTGTATTAAAGCACAATTGTACTAAATCATCAAGAAAAGAACAACGGTACAAGAGCATCAAGAAACTATATATTGATATCATAAATTAAAGAACAAACACATAAAAATTATCTATATATTAAAAAAAGTTGAGAAATAGGAGTTTTTAGTGTGTTTGTGGTTTTGCAACACATATTTGATGGCTTTTGAAATTGACCCCCTCAACACATGTTTAAGCAGGAAAGAAGGAGAACACCATTTTTATTTGCATTACTTTAATGATTAGTGTTGAGGTTCCTCATGCTTAGTCTGATGAGCTCATAAGCCCAAATGCCTTAAGCCATCACTCTGAGTCTCAACACTCAAGTGATCAACCTTCAGAGGACAGTTACCATCCCCGGCATTTGAACTTAAACCAACCAATTTCCAACCTTGACTTCTATACTGATGAAGATTTAGGTTTCAGTGAGTACCCTGATTCTCTCTTTTTTTTCCTTACTCAAAGAGAGATAAGTGCTTCTGAGGTTCCTATTTCTAGCCCACATCAGTCACCTACTACTGAGGTGGACACTCCTGAACCTGTTCAGGATGTCCATATGGAAAAGGCTCTCACTTTTGCAAGTGATTCCATCATTAAGACCTCAACCATGGCAACTCTGCCCATTGACATCTCTACTAAGGCTATCAATGACCAGAGGAAATCCAGTAGCCAAGAACCTGAAGCTGGTGGTGGGAGTAAGGACTTTGGTCCAGTTCTCTCATCCCCCAATAATTCTTCTGATGAAGATGAGGGGAATTTAAGACTAAAGGTGCAAAACTGTCTGAAAATGCACCTATTTAGTCTCCAAGGTTAGTCATCTTGAATCTCACGTGATTACCTTGCACAACAGGGTCAATGATCAGCAGCTTCAGATTTCATATCGTAAGAAAAAACTAGCTAGGAGACCTTTAAGAAGAGCACAACCAGGAACACAAGAACCTGTGGATATGATTGACCTAACTCCTAGCTCACCTATGCAAGTGGGTGATGCTACCAAAAAGGGGAGAAAGTCATTGCAGTCACAGAACCTGGGAGTTCTTCAGAGAGCATGGACATTGAGGACTCACCATCCTCACATGCAACTGTAGATACTCAGCAACTTCCTCAAGTTCACATTGATGTGGACTTTATACACTCCTACATACAAAGTCTGTTTGAGGAAGGGATACCAAGGGCTATGACATCTCCACCATCTTCAAATCATATCATTGGGTGGAGGTATGACAACAACAGAAGAGCCCTATCACTATTAGAGTTCAAGGGTAGCAAGAGATCTTTAACTTTCAGACCTTGAACTTCTATGAAGGTCTAGATTCAATCAACATGCCACTTGTCAATCCAAGCCAATCAAGACAAGCTGACAGGATGGCTCAAAGAATCCAAGACCAGATCACTGCAGAGTTCAGCTTCAGAAGAAGACTAAGGCAATCAGGCAATGTCATTGGTCAACTGGATGTTGAGGCAGACCCTAAGATTGGTTTCATAGGGGAAACCTTGACTGAAGGCCCAGTGACAGAACCCGAGATCCCTATCTCATCACCATCAACTGCTGCAGAGATCAATACCCTTTTTGAGACACCTGCTGGTGAAGGTGCTTCTCAACCTCTCTCTGGCCAGAGCTTGGAAGCTACACCAAGCAATAAAGGCCAAAGCTCTCTCCATCCTGAGTCATAAAGGTTTGTGAGTGACAAAGAGAAAAGAAAGATGACTTCTGAGGAGATTGAGGAGGAGAAGAGAGAGAGGAGAAGGAAGCTGAGGGGAGAAAGTTCCTCTTCTGAGTCTACAAGACTTATGGAAACTACAATCAGGGCTGCCCCAGACAAAACACTCAGGATGATGATTGAAGGCAGTCAGGATCAATTACTTGCAAACCAGGAACTATGACATTAACAATGTCATCTCTCTCCCCTTAGAGGAATTGAATGAACTGGTTGACATGGAAAGGTCAAAGGAGAAGAAAGAAGCAAAAGATGCAGAGCTATTGGTACAAATCAAAGAAGACAGAAGAAAGAAAAGATTGTACAAGCATGTGCCTAATCTCTCCCTAGTTCAAGAAAGTCCTGCACATGAGGATGTGGTTCAACAAGAACCTCAGGTAGATAAAGAAGAAGACAAGATCAAAATGATCAACTACCTGAGTGCCACAGGCCTCTATCAGCCATAAGCACTTCTTCTCTTACCCTATGACTATATGAGTTTGAGTATTTAAAACAACATGAACTTGAGGTAGTCAAGGAAAGAAAGACAACTAAAAATAAGCTAAGGGAAGAAGCTGCTAAGTCAAGAGCCATCATCTAGAAGAGCATGAAGAAATCTGGAGACAGGCAGAGGATAATAAGCTTCTTGAAGCTGTATGGATTCTCTAGAAGGAGACTCGGTCCATGTCTCTATCCACAATGGATGAGAATATCAGGGTGATCAAGCAGAAGATAAAAAGTGGAGAGCTGATTGACTTACATTCCCCTCCAAGTCAAGCTCCACTTAAAGTGGAGGTTAAGGTTGAACAACTAGAGACAACACAACCTGGATCTCCTATTGAATCTCAGCAAGCTTCATCTTCTGATCCATAACAGGGTCAGACTCCTTCTCATTCTGAACCTGTGAGAGTGGAAGACCCAACTGAGAAAGACAATGAAGATCAATCAGGTGTTGCAGTCCAGTCTTCTCAGTTAAAAGGAACAAAGAGAAAGAAAAGGATGGCTTCTAAACCAAAGCCAAAGAAGAAGAAAGAAACATCCTTTTCTGAACCTCAAGATGAGTCAGAACATCCTAATGATGTGCAACCAGAGGATGCTCCATCATCTCCCATTCCAATAGCTCCTCTAGCATCAGAAGACCCATCCTGTCCTAAACATACACTACAAATCCAAAAAGGTGGCATGTCATTAGAGATCATGGCATTGAGAATGTCTACACATGGCAAGACATGTTCAATCTATCTCTACATGATCTCTTTGACATGAGAAGACACTTTGATAGTCTAAAGGATCCTGATCATCTTACGAAGAAAAGGCTGGTTATTATCCTGATGAGGACTGTCGATATCTGAAGTCTTTAAGTGTTTTGGTAGCATTAGCCTAGGGGGAGTTTGTAGAGATTATATGAAGAGGCTGAAGCAACCAAACATCCAAAGTCTTTCTGCATGCATGCACACAAGTATTTAAGAAGAATGCTTCGAAAGTTTCACACAAGAAACAAAAATATTCTAAGTGTGAAATCTTCCAAAGCTAAGACCAATATCTTCCAAAGACAAAGATGAAGTCTTCCGAAGCTTTAGAGACAAAGCCTTCCGAAGCCAACACTTGAAGATAGATTTCTTCTGAAGACTTTTGTTACATGCTTTATCTGATGTATTTCCATAAAGCTGGACCCCTTTCCGCTGTAACTCTGTAAAGTCACCAACTTACATGAGTTGGTGAAAAGGTCCATGCTTTTGGTAACTGTACATTGAGGTCTTGAGTTTGTAAACTTTCTACTTCATGTACTTTATCCTTTTTGTAATAGATAAGGATGTGAGCTATGGCATGTTATAGTCACTAGTCAAAAGGCAATCTGCCTTTTGACTCTACAATTAATTTTGTTTTGTGATTAGTAAATTGATTCCAGCTGGCCTTCAAAGTATGTCTGGCTATAGGATGTAGTATAAGTATCTCATGTTCTTGTAAATTTCTTTTATGCTTCGTAACACTTGTAATAGAACATTAAGAAAGCAATATACTGCCTAATCTTGAAAACCATCTCCCTGTGTATCTTGCTCTTTTGTTCTGTCTCTTAATTACTTATGTTCTTAGTGTCATTACTTGTGGTTAATCCAGTTCACTATTTGATTAAGTTAAGTTACTCTCCTCTGTGTTGTTGTGTTGTAAGTGACCACCTTCACTGGTCCTGCAGTGTGTTTTTGTGTGTTCGGGTGTGTTTTTGGTGGGTTTCTAGGTGGTTGAACTCAACTTGCAAACGGGTTTTGAAGAAGTCATAACCAAAGGCTGTTAAAGTGAGTTCTAAGACCCCCTTTATACTTGTTTTAAACTGTTTTGGGACTGGAAATGCATGTATGATGTTTTTATAAAATGGGTTTTATACCCGTATGTGTGTGTGTGTTTGTGTTGCGGGTGGGATTTGATTTTGGGCAATGTATGTGTTTGATGATGAGGTGAATGTGTTTCTAAGGCTTAGGATGTATGGATTAAACTTAGAACAAGTTATATGATGATTAGGGACTGAAATAGGTTGTTTAAGTGTGATTTAGACTGCCTATGTGCCTAAATAATGGCCCATGCTCCCAACTGAAATAACTACCTAAGTTTTCTCATGCGCCCAAAACCTCATGCGCCCAAATAGTACCCATGCGCCTAGAAATAGGCTAAATTTACTAAGTGTTCATGCACCTATGATTTCCATATGCCCAGGCACTCATGCGCCTGCATAGTGCCCATGCGCCTAGAATTGCCCAGAAATGACTAAGTGTTGCCCATTGACACCAATAATGCTATGCGCCTGAAAGTTTCCCATGCGCCTAAGTGTTCCCCATGCCCCAGAAGGCCATGCACCCAAATAGTGCCCATGCGTTTAAAGATTTAGAATAATTTTCTGATTTTGGGGAAAATGTAAAATGTAGGCTTTGACTTAGGAGGTTCCCAGGGGTTATGTAAGTTGAATTTTTGAAGTCATAGATGATGTGATGGGTGATGTATGATGTGTCATGAATGATGATGTATGATTGATGCTTATGCATGATGGTATGTATGGTGAATGTTATGTCATGTATGATGGTGCCTTGTATGGTGATATCTTGTATGCCTATGTCTATGTTCCTTATTATGTATGTTTATCTTCCCGTGGCTTTACGTTGAATGTTAATGAATGAAATGAAAAGTATTATGTAACGTAAAGTGAAAAATAATGAAAAGATGAACGTAATGAAAGAATGCATGCATTAACAAATGAATGAAAGTAAGAAAGTCTTGCAAGCAAAGTATGGAGGTTCACATCTAATGAAGGGTGTTAGCTTAACTGTGTGTGGGTTAGCTACCCCAGAAGGATACACACTAGGGTCTAATCCTTGTGATTGACCATATGTATGGGATCCTTGGCTCTTGCCCTAGGTACTAGAGTCAGCTTCATGCACAATATTCGAGGTCTATGATAGACCTCAGGCCCAGTAACCAGCTTCATGCATAATGTGCGGGGTATAGCATATGGCATTGGTCTGGAATGGAAGAGAAAAGATAAGTTATGAGTGTACTTGCCCTAAGTACTAGAGTCAGCTTCGTGCACAATGTTCGAGGTCTATGAAAGACCTCAGGCCCAATAAGCAGCTTCGTGTACAATGTTCGGGGTACTGTACATGTCATCGAAAGTCATGAATGTACGAAAGATAAGTAAGAAAGTTTATGTAGGAAAATGAATGGAAGTGAACGAAAGTGAATGGTAATGACGTACGATGTATGAACGAAAGTTAATGAACTAATGATGAAGAATAATAATGATACTATCTATATGTACATATGATGCTTGATCGCGTAAGAATGTAAAGAATGGTTTTAAACGAAAGTTAAAGTATATTTTATTTTAAAACTATAACTCACTCAGCAACGCTGACTTTTATGTGTTTCCAGTTGGCAGGTAAAGGTTGCTGAGGATGGCACGGGGCGACTACTTGGCTCTTTTTGAATGACATTCTTTTGTTAAATGTTTCTGCATTGTAATGCGAACAAATGATACCGTGTAACGAATGATTGTATTATTTTGAAAAAGCATTTTTAATGAAATGATAAATTTATTTAAATGTTTCCCCTACATTGTTTTAGTAAAGTTAATGTAATTATATGTTTTATGTGCGATGATTGACCAGTTGTGAGCGTCCCGGGAGCGGGGCCTTACATCTTTCCCGTCCATCGCCTTCGTTTGCACTACCTTAACAATGCAACCGTCGGTACTTAGCCCTCTGATGTGGATGCCGCCGGTGGTCTCTTATGACCGCCTTTTGGTGGCATATGTCGAGGGAAGAGGGAAAGGAGAAGATAGGGCGCGTCATGTGGATCCTCACGTCCCTTGGTTGTGGCGGCTTTATGTCAGTTTGCTCTCTATTTCAACTTGATTTTGAGGTTTTCAGATGGTACTGTTCATGTGACCACCTATGGTATTCCGCTTAGGTTCAGATCGACAGGCCCTCAAGCTTGAAATCGGTGATTCAAAATGGTAAAATAGTGGAGAAAAGGTGTTGGCGATTTGTCCTCGTCGTTGCCATTGTCAACGACATTTGGGTTGCCCAGCTTCGCACATGGTGGTGCGATGCTAGTTAGTAGCCCATGGAGCCGACGAACTTCGTGTTGTCCTCCAGTTGCTCTCTGGTCACAAATCTTAACCCTGGTTTGTCGGCCACCACCATCATCGCTGACGACCTTTTGGTTGATTGGTGACATGCGTGGTGGGGTGGTTATGGTTAGTCGCCATCTGAGGTTTAGGGTACACCTAAACCTAATAGTTTGTTGTGGTTTAGGGTTGCACATAAACCTAATAGTTTGTTGGATCTGTGGGTTTTTATGCTAGCCTTTTGTTCTCTACTGTGTGGAGCTTTGTTTTGTGTATATCTGATCTTAAACCTCACTCTTGGAGTTTCTGTTTTATTGCCTGCCTCTGGGTGCTAATTTTTGGTTGGTGATGATGGCCAAAGCCACCCCAAACCCTAATATTCTGTTTGATTTGTGTCGGTGGAGCATGTTTCGGTGTTCATAAGTGAATGATGATGATGACCCGTCACCTGAGGCTCTCATAAGTCTGTTAGTGTTGGTTGATTGTTTGAAATCGTTGGGTCTGTTTCTGGTTTGTTGATGATGGTGGCTATGGTATGTGGATGACAGTGTTCATTCCTTCTATCTAGGGGTCACTTGCTACATTATGACTGCGAAACCCATTTGTCGTAACCATTTCTATGATGACTACAATGGAGTTGGTTTCTTGGCGTGGCATACTCAGTGATGGGAAGTGCAGCGTTCTGCACTTGCAACCTGAGTTGCAGCCATGGTAACAAAAAACCCAGATCTGAGCATTTCAGGCTCTTGATATAATATTTCACCATCTTAAGATTCCTCACACATAGAAAACACTTAACAACTCAAATGGCAGCTATCATTAAGGCTGATATCAAAACTGGAACTATGACAAAGTCTCCACTAGTCACTCCTGAAGACTTTCATACTTGGTGTCAAAGAATGGAAGGCTTTATCAAGTCTCAAGACTCCAGGATGTGGGACTCTGTTGTTGAAGGGCCTTACATACCAAGCACCTCTTCTACTACTGTTGGTGGTATGATTCCACAGGCTGTGGCTTATTTCTCTGATGAAGACAGAAAGAGACTAGATATTGATCAAAAAGCCATGATAGCCCTTCAAACTGCTCTTTCAAACTCCATCTATAGAGGTTTCAAGAAATGCAAAACAACTAAGTAGCTCTGGGATGCATTAAAACTGATGTATGAGGGTTTTAATGAAGCCAAGGAGAACAAGAAGGATCTCCTCAAGCAGCAGTTTGAAAACTTTACCTTTAAAACAGTTGAAACCATGACCCAACAATACTTCAGGTATGTTAAGTTTATGGATACTCTAATGGATTTTGGAGTAACTCTTAAGAACAGGGACATTGTAAGGAAGTTCATGTCCTCTTTTCCTAGGCAATGGACACATTATTGTGCTGTTATCAAAAGGACTAAGAACCTTAGACTCTTAATCTGACAAAGTTGTATGGTATTCTTAATGGATACCAGATGGAGATGAACATGCAAGGTTCATCTGGTAACTCCAACAATCAAATGGGTTCAGCCCTTCATGTGACTGAAAGGGATAGCATAGAATCTCAACATCATCTTATATGCTACCCTGAAAACTCACAAAAGGGTCCATTCATCACCTTCCTAGGGACTCCAAGAGAAAGCTACACTCAAGGAAGTCCTTTCCAAGAGACAAGTTCTTCTTAGGCTTTTGTTTCTACGGATGAATCCACAGGAAACTTTCTCTTCACCCTTAAAGGCTTGGACTGCATCCATCCAGATGATCTGGAGTATATGGAGATAGTTTAGCAAATGGCTCTTCTCACTCACAGAGCCAAGAAGTTCTACAAGAGGTCATGGAGGAAGTTCTCTAGCAATGCAGCCAGTGGAAAATTTAGGCTGGATAAAAGAAAGGTAAAGTGTTACAACTATAACCAAATAAGACACTTTGCTTAAGAGTGCAAGGCACCCAGAACAAATGGTGGCTAGAATCAAGCTAGACCAAACTACATTGAGAGAGTTCCCCAGAATGAGAAGCCAAAGCAACAAGCTGCTGTTGCCATTGAAGGAGGCTTTGACTGGAGCTTTCAAGTGGAAGATGCATCTCCAAACCAAGCACTCATGGCAGACCACGATGAATCCAAGGTATTGGAACATCTTTGCATTCCTGAATGTATTGCTAAAGCTAATAGATACAGGTCCTATAACTTAGAGATCAGATCTGATCTTGAGTCCTTGAATATCTTAAAATCTGATTTCAAAAAGGCTAAAAATGATTATAAGTTAAAGATAGAGGACATAGAGAAAACCATTTTAGTTCTTAAATATGAGCACACCAATTATAGGAATCAGATCAAGGATCTCATAGCCAAGTTGACTGAATGCCAAGCTGAGCTTATGATTAGCAAAGCCATGGTAGAAAAATGTGTTCTTGAAGAAGAGACCTTCAAGAATATGTTATCCTCATGCTTTCATGCAAAAGTTTTTTTTATCAAAGTAAGCAGGGACTGGGATCTTGTGAGATAGCTCCTCCACACACAATCTTATCTGTAAGATCTTCTAGGTGTGGAACTTGTGAAAATAAGCTTCCCCTCATAGACCCCTTGACTGAAGAGGATGAAGAGGAGGCGACAAAGAATGGCTCTGAGAAGAGTAAAGAGGAGCATTCTAAGAACACCATCCCTCTTAAGAGAGTAAAACTATTGGGATGACCAAGTCCAGGAGAAAGAACTTGATCAGAAAGGCCAAAAGGAAGTCCAAGAAGGCTCAAGAGATCAAGGCCACCTTCAACTCTTGTAACACCCCGAAATTTCTATTTAAACGAAAGGAAAAGAAAAGTTAATGGAAAGAATAGAAATTTCGCAAAAGTGGAAGGGGAAAAAGTGTACAAAGTACACTTTTATTATTTTAAGGATTTATGTGACACCCCATATTTTCATGGTAACACCGTTAACCCGACCTATATTATTTTTAATGTTCTTACATAGTTTCTTTTAACCTTGTGTTAAAATTAATGTTAATTAATAAAACTCCTTAATATCTTTTGCACTAATGTTAATAAGCTGAACCCGGGGGAGCATAAGTGTCATTTGTAAAACTTGGAAATGCCATTTGAAACCCAACCCCATATAACTCCCGTAACCCTAAGCTCCACCCGAGAAGTTTCATTGCCGTCATTCGAAAACCACCATTGCTATCGACCAAACAATCATCTCTGGTGATTATTTTTGCTTGTTGTTAGGAGTTGCTTGGCAATCATCTTCACCGTACGCGAAATCTCATCGACTCGATTCACAGATAGCGTGTGCCTGCCGGTTGCCCGTCTCTCTCTTCTGTCAAGTTCTAGAATCCTCCCATAATCAGTTCGGTATGATTTCTTTTCATTATTTGATGCGATGCGTACGGTTTCGTTCTCGGTTGCAATCCTATGATATTGGGTTTCGATTGGATGGTGTTCGGTTGGGTATGGTGTGCGTGTTCTTAGGTATGTTGTATGTATATTTACATAAGTGTATGGTGTGTTCAGGTGTGTGTGAATGACGGGTTCTTTGTGTATTTGTCATGTTATGCTATGCATAAATGTATATGTTTTGTTCGAGTTCATTGGGGGTTCAGGATTGTCAAGATCGGTTGGGTGCGGCATGTGTTCGTAAGTAATTGCGTGTGTATGTTTCAGCATAGGTGTGCAGTTTGGGTGTATGTATTCCGTGTTGGATTTGATGGACCTTGGTATGCATGGAAGTCATGTGTGTTGATGCATGGGTTCATTGTTGAGATGTGTATACTTAATTTTTTTTCTTCTACTGAGAGTATGTATGTATTGTGTGTTGGATTGGGATGAGTTGTGTGAACCAAAAGCATGTAAAATATGTGGGGGTGAGTGCTCGTGAGTATATGGATATGTATACTGTCCATGTGCATGTGTTTGTGTTTTGTGTTATGTGGTTGGTATGTATGTATATTATATGCATGTGAGTGTGTGTGACTTTGATTATGGTAGTGGTGCACCTGCATGTGTGCATGAATATATCTATGTAAGTTATGTATATATTCTGGTGTGTGTTTATAAATGGCATGAATGCTTAGGAACTTTGGGTGGTATGCACATGAATGGATGATGCATATGTATGGTCGTGAATGGATGATGCATATGTATGGTCGTGTGTGTGAATGGTTCATGAAAAATTAAGTGGTGCATTTTGTTTGGTGTCTATATGTGTATATATATATATACCTTGTGCATGTGTATGGTATATATCATGGGTTAGTTATGAAAAGTTTTTTTATAATACAAAATATATAAAAGGTAATTACTAGTATGGTTCGATATATGTGTGTATAAAAAGTGCCTTATGTGTGACCTGGTATAAACAATAATAAGTTGGCTTTATACATTTAAGATGAATTGGTATATTCTCATGCTTGTTTGGGGATGGGGAAATATCAATGACCGACCCCGTAACCGAGTCATGGAACGCGAAACCATACGACCACATTATTAGTATTAGTTATTGATTTCATATTTAATGTACGTTCAGGTTAATCGGAAAACAAATCATTTGTGATTTCAATTACTTATTTGTTGCAACGCATTCGAGGTGAGTCTTCACGACTCCTATTTTACATTACATTCTTTTTTGAGGAGGGAAACATGCTCTTCTCATAAACATACAATACTTAGATTTTGTAATACTGCATATATTGGTTTACTATTGTGTTACCACTACGCCTCTTCGGACCGTTAATATGGAATTAGCGAGGTGATTGTTAGTAGATCTACTGGGTTTGACAAACCCCACCCGGGCTAGTCGCGCTAGCTTGACTGGAGGTCAAAGGGTGAATGGTTAGCCTGTTTTACAGTGTTGTGGTCTGGTATCCACAACCGGGGCATTCATTTTATTATTATTGTCAGGTCGGTCGTGAAATTCATACACATAGTGACTTGTTGTAGGCTAGCTACCTACTCATATGCTTTGAGTACTTAATCTGGATTTCATTACTGTTACTTACTGTTTTTTGATAAACCTGTGAACTCACCAACCTTGTGTTGACACTTTAGCATGTTTCTTTTAGGTTCTTAAACTGTGCACGAATAGGAGCATCTCGCATTGCATTTATCATCGTAGAGTCAAATGAACAATCTACATTTTTCTATAAATTATATGTATTTGGTTTGTGCATGTTTGCGTTGTTTAAATTATGGTTTATACGCTTCTGCACTTATTTTCATGTTTCGTATTTAATTCTGATTTTAAGAAACTTTATTTAATTTAGAAATTATATTTTGTAATTGTTACGTCGTTTGGTGTAACTAATGGCTAAGATCCTGATATGTCACGCGCCTAACGGTATTACCCCGTTTGTGGAAATTGAGGGTGTGACAGATTGGTATCAGAGCCAATGGTTATAGTGAACTAAATTAAATGTGCATTACATTTGCATTGCATTTAGACTATAGCCTGATGCCTTAGTTACATGCATATAGACAAGTTTAACTTTATTAGTTTGCATTGTCTAATTGCTATACTTTCTTGGGATTTTCCTGCTGTGATATACTCCTGTGAGCGTTCGGCTACAGGAATGGCATAATCATATCTTCATTCTATAATTACGGGAAAGGACCAGTTCGTCCTGATTTCCCGCTCTTACCTCATGTTTCTTAGTACAAGTGACTCCGAGTTGTTGTGAGTCACGAGAAGGTTATTTACAAATTACCTGTACCTTACCTTTTACATTATACCTCTAGAAATTGGATACAACACCATTGATACCTAACTTGGATGATTCAATAAAAGCGTGTTCTGTCTCCGGTTGAATGTGTTTCGCAGACGAGAGCTGCGTGTGCCAATCTTTCTTTACCTACCTTGCCACTTCTCTGCCTTGTGGAACAGGTAATAGCTGTACTTGCGGCTACCATAGACATTACGCTACAACTCATCAAAGTTTACTTACGATAACGCTATTTACCCATTTGACCTGAGCGCATCGACGATTCCTTGCCCAAGTGAATATTTCTTCAATCAATCCTTTCGTACAAGTTTGGTTAATTAACCTTGGCTTAATAACTAATCCTTGATACCTCTATCATTAATAACACTGTATACTTGACAATGTATGTTAGCTTAGATAAGAGGAACCAAGGGTGATCATGCAAAGGAAACTACCATCACGGGTGCACACGTAATTGTAATTTGTCGTGCATGAGAAGTCTTGCGAATCCTGTCGGATGATAACAGTTATAGTTAGTACAAAGTTTTAATTCTATACTTTCGGGACACGAGAGCCTCAACCCGTATAAAACTTCGCTAAGGATATGAAAGTAATCCTTCATCTCCACTCGTATGAAAGTTTCTATCCATCTGGATCCATCGACTTCTATTGATTTCCTCGTCTATTCATTTTCTATCATCTATTTTATCCATAGGACTTTTGTTCTTTTCCACACCTAGATGGGAAGGGTGTTTTCCATCCAACTGATGTTTTGAATTTTAATATTTGGTTTGATTCATTGTAAACGTACTTACAATTTATTTGATCAGGAATTATTATTTGAACTTATTAGTTGTGTGTGTGCTAAATTATTTTAAATTACTTGTACTTAAATGAAGTAGATATGTTGCATATTGCTTATTTTGGTATGTTGTGATTGTTAAGAATGTCTGGAATTGGCCGGGGACGCGGACGTGGTCGTGGCACCATCAACATGACCCCAGTTGAACTGGCAGCCCTTATCAATCAGCATGTGGCTGATGCTCTTGCAAATCCTAATCTTAATCCACAGGCTGCTCCAATCGGTAAGCAATACCAAACTTACTCCTAACGTTAACCTTTTGACGTCCCGGTTAAGTCGAAATACTTATTCAAAAATTCTAGAGACCTGATCTAAACTCGTTGCAGGACAAAGAGCATGCACCTTCAAGTCCTTCATGGACTGCAAGCCAAACCCATTCAAGGGAACTGAAGGAGCAGTGGGACTACTCCATTGGTTTGAGAAATTGGAGTCAGTGTTTGAGATTTGCAACTATCCTGCTGAGAGAAAAGTGAAGTATGTTGCCGGCACGATGGACGGTGCCGCACTGAGCTGGTGGAACACTCAAGTCCAAATGTTGGGCGTTGAAACTGCAAATGCTACATCATGGGCAGATTTTAAGAACTTACTTAAGGCTGAGTAGTGTTCCAGGGATGAAGTGCAAAAACTGGAAACAGAATTTTGGAACCTGAGGATGGTTGATTCTGAAATTGAAGCTTACACAATTCGTTCTCACGAGTTGGCTACTCTATGCCCTACCATGATCAACCCGGCTTACAAACGAGTTGAGAGATACATCGATGGACTGGTACTGGAGATACAAAGCATGGTCACCACTGCTAGACCAACTACTATTGAGGAGGCTATCCAATTGGCCTACAAGCTGACCGACCAAGCCGTCACGCAGGGCAAACTGCCCCCGCGTGGTACTACAAGCAATTCTAATGACAACAAGAGGAAGTGGGAACCTTCTACCAATGGAAAACAATCTTCATCCTCCACTCCACAGCAACAACATAGCAAGAGATTCAACCAACCACAACCTATTCAAGACTCAGGTAGTTTTGGCGGCTACCATGGCAACCTCCCAAAATGCAACAAATGCAAGTTTCATCACAACGGGCAGTGCACGAAGAACACTTGTGAGAGATGTGGAAGGTTTGGACATGTTGTCAAGAATTGCAGGGTGAACCATTCAGTAAAAGCACGTCAACAACAACCACAACAGAACTACAAGCAGTCTGGATGTTATGAATGTGGACAATCTGGTCATTATAGGAGGGAATGTCCGAAACTAAAAAGGAATGGCAACAATGGTGCTGATAACCGCCCTGGCAACGCCAACGGAAACAAAAGGGGCAATGGTAATGGTGGAACCAAGGGGAGAGCTTTCATCATTGGATCAGGTGAGGCTCGTAATGATCCTTCTACTGTAACTGGTAAGTTTCCTATCAATGGTTACTTTGCCTCTGTGCTATTTGATTCTGGTGCTGATAGAAGTTTCATTTCACATAAGTTCAGTCGATTGCTAGATGATAATTCTGTAGCCCTAGATACGAATTATACAGTAGAAATAGCAGACGGTAAGATCATCGAGTCTTTGCGTATATACAGGGGTTGTAAGATTAGTCTATCTGGGCATGATTTTGATATTGACCTTCTATCAATTACACTCGGTAGCTTTGATGTCATTGTTGGCATGGATTGGTTGTCTAAGAACCAAGCCAAAATCATTTGTCGTGAGAAACTCGTTCGACTACCTTTGCCTGATGGAAAGATACTCACTGTGGAAGGCGACAAGAGTGGTGCAGTGGTTGGAATTATCTCATATATGAAAGCACATAAGTGGTTGAGGAAAGGGCATTCGACGATTTTAGCCCTAGTTACTGAAAAGATTACAGAGGAGAAACGACTAGAAGACATTCCGATTGTTAGAGATTTTCCTGAGGTATTTCCCGAGGACCTACCTGGCCTTCCTCCACACAGGCAGGTAGAATTCCAGATTGAGTTAGCACCTGGAGCAGCTCCGATCGCTCGGGCGCCGTACCGTTTAGCACCGAACGAACTACAGGAGTTATCCAAGCAATTTCAGGAATTGCTGGACAAGAGATTTATACGTCCCAGCTCTTCACCCTGGGGAGCTCCAGTGCTTTTCGTGAAGAAGAAAGATGGAACCTTCAGAATGTGTATTGACTACCGAGAGCTGAACAAGGTGACAATCAAGAATAGATATCCACTTCCACGCATTGATGACCTGTTTGACCAGTTGCAAGGATCAAGCTACTATTCCAAGATCGATCTGAGATCAGGTTATCATCAGCTACGAGTTCGAGAGGAAGACATCTTGAAGACGGCATTCAGAACTCGTTATGGGCACTATGAGTTTGCAGTAATGCCTTTTGGATTGACCAATGCCCCAGCAGTTTTCATGGACCTCATGAACCGTGTTTGCAAACCTTATTTGGATAAGTTTGTCATTGTCTTTATTGATGACATACTAATCTACTCTCAAAATAAGGAAGATCATGAGGAACATCTGAGGATCATTCTGGAATTGTTGAAGAATGAACAATTGTATGCAATGTTCTCAAAATGTGACTTTTGGATGCGAGAAGTGCAGTTTCTTGGTCATGTAGTGAATGAAAAGGGTATACATGTAGATCCTTCAAAGATTGAAGCAATCAAGGATTGGCCGGCACCGAAAACGCCTACTGAGGTGCGACAATTCCTTGGTTTGGCAGGTTATTATAGGCGATTTATCGAGGGATTCTCAAAGTTAGCACAACCTCTAACTGCCCTAACCCACAAGGGAACCATCTACAAATGGGGCAGCCAAGAGGAATCAACATTTCAAACACTTAAAGACAAACTCTGCAGTGCGCCGATCCTAGCATTACCGGAAGGAACAAATGACTTTATTGTTTATTGTGATGCATCCATCCAGGGTTTAGGATGTGTACTGATGCAACGCAACAATGTCATTGCTTATGCGTCTAGACAACTCAAAGTACACGAGAAGAATTACATAACACATGATTTGGAACTAGGAGCTGTAGTGTTTGCCCTGAAAATCTAGAGGCACTACTTATATGGAACCAGGTGCACGATCTACACAGACCATAAGAGCCTCCAACACATATATGACAAAAAAGAGTTGAATATGCGACAGCGACGATGGTTAGAACTGCTCAACGACTATGACTGTGCCATTAAGTACCATCCGGGGAAGGCTAATGTGGTAGCCGACGCCCTCAGCCGAAAGGAAACCTCTAAGCCTCGTCGAGTACGCGCACTGCAAATAACCATTCACTCCAATCCGCTAGAGCAAATCAAGGTTGCCCAATCTGAAGCCTTGAAAATTGAGAATCTAAAGGCGGAATCCATGCGAGGCATGGAGAAACAGCTAGAGACCAAGACTGATGGAATTCGTTATTTCATGGAACGGATCTGGGTACCACAGTATGGGAATTTACGAGAGCTAGTAATGGATGAAGCTCATAAGTCACGCTACTCAATCCATCCAGGCTCAGATAAGATGTACCATGATTTGAAGGAATGATATTGGTAGCCGAACATGAAAGCTGAGATTGCCACCTATGTAAGCAAATGTTTAACTTGATCCAGAGTTAAGGTGGAATATCATAGACCATCCGGTTTATTTCAGCAACCCGAACTTCCAGTGTGGAAATAGGAGCAGATCTCGATGGACTTTGTCACAAAGTTACCCAGGACTCCCAGCGGATGCGATACCATTTGGGTTATAGTAGATCGCTTAACAAAATCCGCTCACTTTCTAGCAATCTGAGAGACTGATCGACTAGATAAGTTGACACGGATTTACCTAAGAGAAATAGTCTCCTGACGTGGTGTACCGGTATCTATCATATCTGATCGTGACGCTCGGTTCACTTCTCATTTCTGGAAATCTTTATAGCGATCATTGGGAACGCGGTTGGACATGAGCACTGTGTATCATCCGCAAACCGATGGTCAGAGTGAGCGTACAATCCAGACACTAGAAGATATGTTACGTGCTTGTGTGATTGATTTTGGCAGCAACTGGGAAACTCATTTACCGTTGGTTGAGTTCTCCTACAATAACAGTTATCACAAATCAATAAAAGCCGCACCCTTTGAGGTACTATATGGGCGTAAGTGCCAATCACCTATTTGTTGGGCAGAAGTCGAAGAAAGCCAACTTACAGGTCCTGAGCTTGTGCACGAGACGACTGAGAAGATTGTGCAAATACATAACCGTATGGCAGCAGCACGTGACCGACAGAAGAGTTATGTTGATAAACGTCGTAAGCCGTTGGAGTTTCAGATTGGTGATAAAGTACTTTTAAAAGTCTCACCCTGGAAAGGAGTGATACGCTTCGGAAAGCGTGGTAAACTAAACCCTAGGTACGTTGGACCGTTTGAGATTGTCAAACGGGTTGGTCCAGTAGCCTACCAACTGAATTTACCGGAAGAGCTCAGTGGAATACACAACGTGTTCCACGTATCTAATCTGAGGAAGTGTTTATCTGATGACTCACTTGTCGTGCCATTAGAGGAACTGGAGATTGATGAACAACTTCGTTTCATTGCAGAACCAGTTGAGATTATGGATCGAGAAGTCAAAACCTTAAAGCGTAGCAAGATTCCCATTGTGCGCGTTAGGTGGAATTCAAAACGTGAACCAGAATTTACCTGGGAACGCGAGGATCAAATGAAAAAGAAATACCCGCAACTGTTCAAGATCAGGCATCAACCTCCCAATGTATCCATTTTTTTAAAGATATCTTTCTTTAAATTTTGAGACGAAATTCCTTCAACAAGGGGATGATGTCATAACTCTCATAAAACCTTACGTTCTTTATTTTGGGTTTGTTTCAGAAATTCCAGAAACCCTATCTTAAGCAAGCTTTTGAACGATCTTCTGTGTCGCTATTAAAACCTGGTGTTCTTCGTTGATCTGATGTTTTAATTTTCGGGACAAAAATTCTTTCAACAAGGGGAATTCAAATTTGATGTTTTAATTTTCGCTATTGAAACCTGTTCAAACTTGGAAATGCCATTTGAAACCCAACCCCATATAACTCCCGTAACCCTAAGCTCCAACCTAGAAGTTTCATTGCCGTCATTCGAAAACCACCATTGCTATCGACCAAACAATCATCTCTGGTGATTATTTTTGCTTGTTGTTAGGAGTTTCTTGACGATCATCTTCACCGTACGCGAAATCTCATCGACTCGATTCACAGATAGCGTGTGCCTCCCGGTTGCCCGTCTCTCTCTTTTGTCAAGTTCTAGAATCCTCCCGTAATCGGTTCGGTATGATTTCTTTTCATTATTCGATGTGATGCGTACGGCTTAGTTCTCGGTTGCAATCCTATGATATTGGGTTTCGATTGGTTGGTGTTCGGTTGGGTATGGTGTGCGTGTTCTTAGGTATGTTGTATGTATATTTACTTAAGTGTATGGTGTGTTCAGGTGTGTGTGAATGACGGGTTCTTCATGTATTTGTCATTTTATGCTATGCATGAATGTATATGTTTTGTTCGGGTTCATTGGGGGTTCGGGATTGTCAAGATCGGTTGAGTGCGACATGTGTTCGTTAGTAATTGCGTGTGTATGTTTCAGCATAGGTGTGCGGTTTGGGTGTATGTATTTTCGTGTTGGGTTTGATGGACCTTGGTATGCATGGAAGTCATGTGTGTTGATGCATGGGTTCATTGTTGAGATGTGTATACTTAATTTTTTTTCTTCTACTGAGAGTATGTATGTATTGTGTGTTGGATTGGGATGAGTTGTGTGAACCAAAAGCATGTAAAATATGTGGGGGTGAGTGCTCGTGAGTATATGAATATGTATACTGTCCATGTGCATGTGTTTGTGTTTTGTGTTATGTGGTTGGTATGTATGTATATTATATGCATGTGAGTGTGTGTGACTTTGATTATGGTAGTGGTGCACCTGCATGTGTGCATGAATATATCTATTTAAGTTATGTATGTATTCTGGTGTGTGTTTATAAATGGCATGAATGCTTAGGAACTTTGGGTGGTATGCACATGAATGGATGATGCATATGTATGGTCGTGAATGGATGATGCATATGTATGGTCGTGAATGGATGATGCATATGTATGGTCGTGAATGGATGATGCATATGTATGGTCGTGAATGGATGATGCATATGTATGGTCGTGTGTGTGAATGGTTCATGAAAAATTAAGTGGTGCATTTTGTTTGGTGTCTATATTTGTATATATATATACCTTGTGCATGTGTATGGTATATATCATGGGTTAATTATGAAAAGGTTTTTTTATAATACAAAATATATAAAAGGTAATTACTAGTATGGTTCGATATATGTGTGTAAAAAAGTGCCTTTATGTGTGACCTGGTATAAACAATAATAGGTTGGCTTTATACATTTAAGATGAATTGGTATATTCTCATGCTTGAACGGGAAGAGTGTTGCTCAAAAGCTGCTAAAGGTGAGTTTCTAGAACCCCTCTTTTACGGATTTTCAACTGATTTGGGGCTATTATGCATACTAAGTAAACATTTTTAAAGAAACCGTGGACTTACAATTTTATGTCCAAATGTTGTATGTATGTATGTATGCATGTTATGGTGTAGATTATGGGTTATAGATGATGTTTAGCATGCTTTGATGGCCTTAGTATGTTAGATCTATGTTTGGGTATGCTTAGAATGATTATCGGGTGAAATGGGTAGCATAGAAAAGATTTCAGAATGTTTGATGAACATGAACAGTGGTTCATGCGCCCAAACAGTTGTCCATGCGTCCAGCATGAGTGGCTAGACGCCTAAGTGTTGGCCATGCTCCCAAGGGTGGGTCATGCGCCTAAATAGTGGCCCGTGTGCCCAGCATGTTGGCCCATGCGTCTGTGTTAGCCATGTGCCCAAGGGTGGGTCATGCGCCTAAATAGTGTCCATGCGCCCAAATGAAAAAATGCTAAGTGTTGGCCATGGGCCTAAATAGTGCCCATGCGCCCAAGTGAAGAAAAGGCTAAGTATTGGCCATGCGCCTAAGCAGTGCCCATGCGCCTAAGCAGTGCCCATGCGCCTAAGCAGTGCCCATGCGCCCAAGTGAAATGTTATGTGTTGATGCGTTTGAATAGGGCAGAAATGCCCAAACAGTGCCCATGCGCCAAGACTGTTTTATACTTAGAATTTTTATGCCCATGCGCCTCGAAGGACCCATGCGCCCACTTTGGACTTGAGGTTTCCAAGTGGTTTTTAAGGGGTAATATGGGGAGATAGGCCTGCTTATGATGTGATGGCTTATGTGTGTTATGTATGTATGATGTGCATGTATGGTGATGATGTATGTATATGTTTATGTGTGTTCCTTATTGTGTACGAATGTCTTCCCTTGGATTTGCGTTGAACGTTAACGAATGTAATGAAAGTATTATGTAACGTAAAGTGGAAGATAATGAAAAGAGGAACGTAACGAATTAATGCGAGCATAAACGAATGAATGAGAGATAGGATGGCTTGCGAAAGAAAGGAAGGAGGTTCACGACTCACTGAGAGTCGTTAGCTCAACTGTGTGTGTATTATAGCGTGCGATTCTGGCTAAACCCCGAGAGTTCTCACACACAGGGGGAGTCGGTCTTCGTGACCACTCCGATGGTGCGATTGGTGAGATATGTGAGATGGATGGCATAAGGTAGCGTGCGATTTTGGCTGCCTCATGTGGTTTTTATAGCGTGCGATCTTGGCTAACCCATGAGATAGCGTGCGATTCTAGCTTCCTTATGTGTGCGATCCGTGCAATATGTACTTCGGGTATGATGATGTGAAGGTGCGATTTGAGCTAAAGTGTGCACACAAGGGTTCTAGTCCTTGTGACTGACCTTCAGAGTTGTTACCTACTTCGGTAGGGGTGTTGTTACCTACTTCGGTAGGGGTGTTGTTACCTACTTCGGTAGGGGTGTTGTTACCTACTTCGGTAGGGGTGTTGTTACCTACTTCGGTAGGGGTGTTGTTACCTACTTCGGTAGGGGTGTTGTTACCTACTTCGGTAGGGGTGTTGTTACCTACTTCGGTAGGGGTGTTGTTACCTACTTCGGTAGGGGTGTTGTTACCTACTTCGGTAGGGGTGTTGTTACCTACTTCGGTAGGGGTGTTGTTACCTACTTCGGTAGGGGTGTTGTTACCTACTTCGGTAGGGGTGTTGTTACCTACTTCGGTAGGGGTGTTGTTACCTACTTCGGTAGGGGTGTTGTTACCTACTTCGGTAGGGGTGTTGTTACCTACTTCGGTAGGGGTGTTGTTACCCGAGTTATGTATAACTTCAGGGGTGTGGCATAAAGCCGAGCATATGTATGAGGTGAGCGACTCTATATCGCAGCAGACTCGAAAGACGTCCTTGTCACGTATCCCGGTACTGTGTTAGTCTTCTGACATAAGTCGGGGGTTTGTGTGTCAGGCCCCGACACAGTATTAGTCTTCAGACATGAGTCGGGGATATTGCATGAGAAGAGATGATGAGGTGAGCGACTTTGTGTTGCAACAGACTCAGATGGAGTTCAATCCCTGTGATTGACTCATATGGGATCTTTGTTGCGTATCACGGTGCTGTGTCAGTCTTCGGACATGAGTCGGGGGTTTGCGAGCAGGCCCCGACACAACATCAGTCGTCGGACATGAGATATTGCAAGAGACAAGATTCGAGTAATAAAGAGAAATGAATGAAAGATAATGTATGAAAGAACGAACGCATGAACGAACGTTAATGAATTATCATAATAATGTGCGATACGGATCCTTGTCATTCGATCTCAGAATCGTGGCTGAGTGCCACGAAGAGGGTAAAGCCTGACCGGATCTAGAAAGAGAAGTGAACGATAATGTAATACGTTGAATGAACAAAGTTGATGAACGTAATGGAAGATAATAATGATATTATCTGTATGTATGTATGATGCATGATCACGAATGATGTAAAGTATAGTATGTTTTGAAAGAAAGTAAAGAACGGTTTTTACAGAGAAAAGTATTTTATTATAAAACTAGAACTCACTCAACGTTGATGACATTTGTATGCATGATAGTTGGCAGGTATATGTTGATGCTGAGGAGTTGCAGGCATGGATGCATAAGCTACTGGGAGCATTTTGAGGCTGGCATCCGTATTTTGACATGTCATGTATTTTGAGATGAAAATTAATGTTGTAAATGACATGTTTTAGTTATAAACGAAAGTTTTAAATTCCGCTGCAAGATTAATGTACATTTTATAATGTTTTAAGTGCGATGAACCACCAGCTGTGAGGTGCCCGGGAACGGGGCCTTACAACTCTACACAAAAAGAAGTCTTTATTTCTATAGGATTTGAAGTGGTTAAAGTTAAGGACAAAAACTTGAACTCCAACAAGAAGAGTTCTAGTTCATGTCCAATCATCGTAACATCAAGAAGAACGTTGATAAGTTGTGCACCACTATTGTACAAGATGAACCATCAAGCTCCAAAGGTAGTTCTAACCTCACAAGAATTGCCACATCATCTGAGAAGATGAAAATAGAGAGTGAAAGTGATCAAGTTCAGCCTTGTTCACAAAAGAAGACTCTTAGAAGGAAGAAAATGGACTATGTTATGTGTGGGAGTACCTATCATTTTGCTAAGGATTGTGTTTACAATCCAAAGAGTACTCTCCTCATCATAAAAAAGAAACTTCTAAGAGTTTGGAGAAGAAGAAGCAAGCTTCGGAAGGAAAATCCTTTTCCTTCGGAAGCCCCGAAATGAAGAAGAAGACAAGTGGAAACTTGCATTCGGAAGAAACTTTGCTCTCGGAAGGAAGGAATACTTCCGAAGTACTGAAGCCTGCTGCAGTGAAAGCAAGATCTTCCGAAGGCCTAGTCATCAAAACTTTCAAAGTCAACAAAATTTCCAAAGTGTTGAAGGTAAAATCTAAGCTTCTAAAGGTGGTGTGGAAGTCAAAGAAAGACCAAATGGCTGAGAGTTCTTCATCAACTTCAACAATTGATCCTTCTAGCATGACTATAGGATTAATTACTATTGCATTGTCTTCAACTTATTTTGATGAGCCCAAGACCAATGAGGCTTGGGTTTCTAAATGTAACTAATCATTTTCTTGTGAAGGAACAACTCAAGACAAACAAGAATGTTTAGATCATTGATAGTGGTTGTTCCAGGCACATGACAGGCAATAGGTCACTACTACCAAAGTTTAAAAGACTTGATGGAGGGCTAGTCACTTTTGGAGAAATGAAGGTGGTTACATTTCTAGAAGGGTATGGTCACAAATGGTAAGCACAACATTAAGAAAGTAAATTTTGTCAAGGAGCTTGGGTACAATCTTCTGAGTGTATCCTAATTTTGTCATCAGAGTCATAACATGCTCTTTTCTAAGCATGAGTGCATTATTCTTAAGCCCGGGGTGGTTATTCCTCATGAGCATATCCTATTTAGAGCCCTTAGGAGAGGAAACATGTAAAGATGGATTTGCAAGAAAAATCTCCCTCAAGAGAAGTTTCATGCTTTCTATCTAAAGCAAATAGTGATGAATCTTTCCTCTAGCATAAAAGAATGTGCCATGTTAACTTTAAGAACATGAATAAACTTATTAAGAATGATTTGGTAACTGGAATGCCAAAAAAAGAGTTTACAAGTGATGACCACTGTGTGGCATGCCTAAAAGGGAAGTAACACAAGGTATCTCACAAGCCAAAGGAAAGAAACTGCATTATGCATCAGCTAGGGTTAGGCGACTGAATGGTATGCGACTGAGGCCATACGGCTGAAAGGAGTGCGACTGAGGTTCATTCGCATGTGAGTCATGCGAATGGAGTCCTTCGCTTGTGAGTCGCACGATTGAGGTCCATTCGCATGGGGAGTCATGCGACTGAGGGTCCATTGGCCTAAGTGTCCATCCGCATTTGCACTCAATCGCACAAGTGTTCATCCGCATTATTTCCATTCGCATGGGACTCATCACATTGTGTTCATTAGCATTGGGTCCATTCTCATAGGGCCCTTTCTCGGGTGTTCATCCGTATTGTGCTCAGTCGCTTGGGAGGCCATGTGACTGAAGGGTGCCCATACACCCAAGTAGGGCTTGTGTACCCGAGGGAACATAGTTTATTTACTGACTTTCGGGGAAAAGTGCAGGTGTAAGTTTTTGACGTGGAAGGTTCCCGAGGGTTCATGTAAGATGACTTTTGAGGCCTTAGAGGTTATGTTGGGCATGGATGACGATGATGTATGATGTTTTATGTTTATGCATGATGGTATGTATGATGTATGTTATGTATGTATGATGATGCCCTGTATGATGATGTTGACTGCGTATGTTATGTTCCTTGCTTTGTATGATTATTTTCTTGTGGCTTTACGTTGAATGTTAATGAACAAAATGAAAGTAATGTGTAACGTAAAGTGGAAGATAATGAAAAAAGGAATGAAATGATGAATGCATGCATTAATGAATGAATGAAAATATGAAAGGCTTGCAAGCAATTGTATGGAGGTTCACACCCAATGAAGGGTGTTAGCTCAACGGTGTGCAGGTTAGCTACCCGAGAAGGATGCACACTAGGGTCCAATCTTTGTGGTTGACCATATGTATAGGATCCTTTCCGCTTTCTCTAGGTGCTGGAGTCAGCTTCGTGCACAATATTCGAGGTCTATAAAAGACCTCAGGCCTAGTAACTAGCTTCATGCACAATGTTCGGGGTATAGCATATAGCATTGATCCAGAATGAAAGAGAAAAGATAAGTGGTGAATGTACTTGCCCTAGGTACTGGAGTCAGCTCCGTGCCCAATGTTTGAGGTCTATGAAAGACCTCAGGCCTACTTACCCGCTTCGTGCATAATGATCGGGGTAATGTACATGTCATCAAAAGAAATGAACGTGAATGAAAGTATCGAAAGTTAATGAACGAATGATGGGATAATAATGATATTATCTATTTGTACGTATGATGTGTGATCAAATGCAAAGTAAAGTATGGTTTAACGATAGTAAAGTATGTTTTATTTTAAAACTAGAACTCACTCAGCAACGCTGAATTTTATGTGTTTCCAGTTGGCAGGTAATGTTGCTGAGGATGGCACGGGGCGACTACTAAGCTCTTTTGGGATGGCATTCTTTTGTTTAATGTTTTTGCATTGTAATGTGAATGAACGATGTTTTGAAATGAATGATTATATTAACTTTCAAAAGCATTTGTAATGAAATGAAAAGTTATTTTTTATGTTTCTGCTGCAGTGTTTTATGAATGTTAAATGTAAAGTTATATGTTCTATGTGCAATGATTTACCTGCTATAAGCGTCCCGGGAACGGGGCCTTACAAGTTGGTATCAGAGCCAAAGTTTAAGTGAAATGGGTAAATTTCCAAAATAAAACTAAACTTAAACTAAAAATGGGACGGAAAGGGAAGGGATGCCTTTGTGAGTAGCTGCATGCCATAAGGTATTTTCTTAATGTTAACTGGTATTATGTGCGCATGTTATATGGTTATGTGTTGTTCGTGGATTTAAATACTAATGTAGTCAGGACAGGAATGCTTGGGGTATGAAGAGTAAAGTAAGTGGCTAATCACAACTGGCCATTGTAATTAGGGACTTACTATACTTGACATAAACTAAGCTGTTCCCTTGAATGACCATGTTGGTGTTTAAATCTTTCAGTGTGTGTGTGTGGATGGCCGGTGGGAGATTTTCAAAGGCTTCATGTGGTAAAGGTCGTGTTGCTAAACCACAGGTTACAAGAGGAAGACCCAGGGTTGAAAAGGTGGTTCATGAAAAGCCAGAGACCCCTCATCCGGAGGGTGGCGATGAGAGCACCAATTTTAAAGCGTTAGCCAGAGACAATCTTACCGTCTGTGGTGACCGAAGATATCAAGGCTGTGAGGGAATGGGAGAGGAAGGAAAGAAGTAGACCTATGGGCGAAAGAAGACATCCCAGGACTGAGACGGTTCTTTCTGATGATGAAGAAGAAGAGGAAGAAGAAGAGCCTGTACCGGAGGCGGCACGAGGCTATAATTATGGGGCGTTTTAGCGATGCAAGCCCCCTACTTTTGATGGTAACGACACTGCTGCTACTGCTCACCGGTGGGTGAGAGAAATAGAAGCTGTTTTAAATATCAGCGAGTGTCGGGAGGATCAGAAAGTAATGTTTGCTGCCCATTCTTTTGTGGACTTGGCTCTGTGTTGATAGGAAAATATAGTCCAAGCTGATGGTAGTCGGGTAATCGGGAGGATGAGATGTTCTGAGCTGAAGAAATTGGTGATTGAAGAGTTTTGTCCTCATAGGGAGATGGATAAAGTTAACAGAGAGTTCCTGTAGCTGGAGGCGAGCACCATGACACATCAGCAGTACACCACCAAGTTCAACGAGATGGCGTGTCTGGTGCAGGTCAGGTGATGCCTCTGTCGCGGAAGATTAAGAGGTACATTCAGGGTTTGCCAACAGATTTTTCTAGGCACATGATCGCTGCCCGACTGAGCACGTTTAGGTCGGCGGTGGATTTGGCAGGAAGATTGTATGATGAGAGAGCCGTGGTGGTGGTGGCTAAAGGTAGCAAGAAGGGTGGTGGTGATCGGAACTAGTATGGGAAGAGGTTTGGTCGGGGTGATGCCTTGATGGGTAACAAGAGGGCACGGGTGGATGATCGCCGTGTAGTCAGACCGGGTACGGGATCGAAAAAGTGTGGCAAATGTGGGAAGGAGCACAGTGGCAAGTGTAGATGGGGGTTGAACGTCTGTTTCAAGTGTGGGAAGCCTGGTTATATGGCTAGAGATTGTAGGGGTACGAGGTGTTTCAACTGTGGGGAAGGTGGTCATATGAGTAAAGACTGTAAGAAGCTGAGGGTTCCGGGTGAAGAAGACGGGAAGTGAAGGACCAAGGGCGAGGACCAGGTCATTCATGATGACACAGGAGGAGGCTAGGATGGACCCTGATGTTGTGTTCGGTACGTTTCTAGTAAACCAAACTTTAGCTTTGGTGTTATTCGATTCAGGTGCCAATAAAAGTTTTATTTATACTGCTTTCTGTGCTAAGCTGCCTGTTAGTAGTAGACTTGTTGATGTGCCCTTTGAGGTAGAAACCGCCATAGGTAAGTCTACCAGAATGTTTGAGATGATAGAAGACTGTGATGTGGAACTAGAAGGTCATAAGTTTCTTGTTAAACCATTCGTGATGACCTTAGGTGGTTTCGATTTGGTTCTTGGGATAGATTGGTTGGTGGATTACGAGGCAAACATTGTATGTCGCAAGAAGATGATTCGTCTGACCGCGCCTGATGGGAGTAAGGTGTGGGTTTATGGGGATCGGGTCACGACGATCCCAAAAGTAATCTCAATGGCGGTGGCGGGAAAGTGCATGAGGCGTGGATGTAGTGCCTACTTGGACTATGTAAAGGATGTGGATACGCCAGCACCATAGCTGTCTGATGTACCGGTTGTGTGTGACTTTCCAGACGTGTTCCCAGAAGACTTACCAGGGGTGCCACCTGACCGTGAGATCGAGTTCCAGATTGACTTGATACCGGGTGCCCAACCTGTTGCCAAGGCACCGTATCGATTG
Source organism: Flaveria trinervia (assembly GCA_025506515.1). Lineage (NCBI taxonomy): Eukaryota > Viridiplantae > Streptophyta > Magnoliopsida > Asterales > Asteraceae > Flaveria > Flaveria trinervia. Next base: position 12,280,779 of record CM046458.1, on the reverse strand, counting down.
GCTCCGACTGAGATGAAAGAGTTAATGGATCAGTTGCAAGAGCTTCTTGATAAGGGGTTTATTAGACCGAGTATCTCTCCTTGGGGTGCTTTGGTCTTATTCGTGAAAAGAAAGACGGTAGTATGAGGATGTGTATTGACTACCATGAGCTGAATAAGTTGACGATAAAGAATTGGTACCCATTACCAAGGATTGATGATGTGTTTGACCAGCTTCAAGGTGCCAGTTGGTTTTCAAGGATAGATCTTCGATCTGGCTACCATCAGCTAAAGCTGAAGGAGCAGGATATTCCAAAAACAGCTTTTCGCACACGTTATGGTCATTACGAGTTCCTCGTCATGTCTTTTGGCTTGACCAATGCGCCGGCTGCTTTTATGGATCTGATGAATCGAGTGTGTCGGCAAATGTTGGATAAATCAGTGATTGTGTTTATTGATGATATCCTGATTTATTCGAAGAGCGAGTTTGAGCATGCCGGTCACAATCGGGAAGTTTTGGAAACGTTGAGAAAAGATAAGTTGTATGCCAAGTTCTCCAAGTGCGCGTTCTGGTTGCGCAAGGTTCAATTCTTAGGTTATGTGGTGAATCCTGACGGGATTATGGTGGACCTGGCAAAGGTAGAGGCGGTGATGCAATGGAAGTCTCCAAAGACTCCATCCGAGATTCGTAGTTTCTTGGGTTTGGCGGGCTACTACAGAAAGTTCATCCAAGACTTTCTAAGATCGCTTCTCCACTAACTAAGTTGACCTGGAAAGATGTGAAGTTTGTATGGGGTCAAGCTTAAGAGAAGGCGTTCGACGAATTGAAGGCGAGATTGACTCAAGCTCCTGTACTATCATTACCCGATGGAAGTGAAGATTTGGTGGTTTATTCTGATTCTTCCTATTCGGGGTTGGGGTGTGTGTTAATGTAGAGAGGGAAGGTTATAGCCTATGCATCCTGATAGTTGAAGGTTCATAAGGTCAAATATCCTACTCATGACTTGGAGCTAGCAGTCGTGGTCTTTGCGCTAAAGATTTGAAGACACTATCTTTACGGAACGAAGTGTACCATATTCACTGACCACAAGAGCTTGAAGTACTTCTTTGAGCAGAAGGACCTGGACATGAGGCAGAGACGATGGTTAGAGCTCATAAAGGATTATGATTGCGAGATCCACTACCATTCGAGCAAAGCCAATATGGTGGCGGATGCCCTTAGCTGAAAGGAGAGGCCCGAACCGATTTGGGTGAAGGCGTACCAGTTGATCATGACCTTCGATGTGATGAAGCAGGTTAAGGAGTTTCAAGATGAGGCATTGAAAGAAGATCATCTTAGCTTTGAAAGAATGAGAGGTCTGGTTGCGGAATTAGGAGAGAACACACTTGGTGTTAGAAACCGATTTGGACGAATGTGGATTCCTTGTTTTGGGATCTACGGGTGAAGATTTTGGATGAAGCTCACAAGACTCGATACTCTATTCATCCCAGTGCGACAAAGATGTATCAAGACATGAAGAAAGATTATTGGTGGCTGGGTATGAAGCGCGGCGTGGTGGAGTATGTGAGTAAATGCCTTACTTGTCTACAGGTGAAGGCCGAGCATCAGAATCTGTATGGGAAGATCCAACCTCTAGATATACCAGAGTGGAAGTGGGAGCACATCACCATGGATTTCATTACGAAGCTATCACGTACACCGAAAGGGTATGATGCTATATGGGTGATTGTTGACCGCTTGACGAAGAATGGTCACTTCCTACCGATCCGCGAAACATATTCATCTGAGAGGTTAGCAGATATTTTCATCAAGGAGATTGTAACTTGTCACGGTGTACAAGTGTCTATTGTGTCTGATCGTGACACCCGGTTTACATCCAAATTCTGGAAGAAATTCCACAACGCTATGGGGATGAGGTTACACATTAGCATGGCTTATTATCCCCAGACTGATGGTCAGTCAGAGAGGACCATTCAGACATTAGAGAACATGCTTCGGGCGTGTGTTATTAATTTTGGAGGAAGTTGGGATGACCACTTACCGTTAGATGAATTCTCATACAACAACAGTTATCATGCCAACATTGGTATGCCACCTTATGAGACGCTATACGGAGGATATGCAGAACACCCATTTGTTGGGGTGATATTGGTCATACAAAGTTAGGGAGCATCAAGGTGATCGAGGCTACGACTGAGAAGCTTGAAAAGATCAAAGCCTTCATGAAGGCAGCCAAAGATAGATAGAAGTCGTATGCTGATAAACAACACATAACGATCGAGTTTAAGGTAGGTGACTGGGTTATGTTGAAGGTCTCACCTTGGAAGGGGATCATCCGATTCAGAAAGCGGGGCAAGTTGAGCCCAAGGTATATAGGGCCTTTCCGAATCATTGCTCGAGTAGGAGAGGTGGCCTATAGACTAGAATTACCAGATGAGTTAAGTGGAATTCATCCAACATACCATGTATCTCATCTGAGGAAGTAAACGAATGGCTCAATTATGTGGAGCAACCAGTGGCAATCATCGATCGAAAAGAGAAGAGGCTGAGGAATAAAGTGGTTCCACTTGTGCGTGTACAGTGGAAGCACATGAAAGGATCCAAGTCAACGTGGGAGACTGAAGAAGAAATGAGGCATGATTACCCACGTTTGTTTGAGGAATAGCAAGTTTCAGGGACGAAACCTATATAAGGGGGGGGGGTGGACTTGTAACATCCGGATATTTTCTTTGAAGCCGACGAAAAAAGAAAAAGAAATAAAGTCCAAAGTCGGGGGACCAAAATTGCCAAAATAGGAAAAAGATGGAATGATGGGGGATTAAGAGGGAAGGGAAGCCCACACCCTCCCCCACACTTGTAAAATTCTGCCAAAGAGGAGAAAAGAAGGAGAAAAGGGTCTCAATCTTGATTCTTGTGGATTCGAGCGTGAAAGTTGAAGTGTAGCGGGTTGAATCGAAGCTCTACTCGACGGTGTCGTTATGTGAGGTATAAGACCCCTCTTTAACACGTTTTCAACTGATTTGGTGCTGGAACACATAGTAAAACCCGTTTTTGAAATGTGTGTGTTGAACCCGCATGTATGTGTTTGTGTGTGATGCGAGTGGAGTTTGTTTTCGGGCTTGTGTGTGCTTGAGTGGTGTTGTAGTTGGTGTTTCTAAGGTTTAGGATGGTTGATTTGGGCTTAGAAGAGGTTTGAGAGGGTTTGGAGGCCGAAAAATGCAGATTGGGTTTGGGATGAACTGCATTCTACATCAGCTAGGGTTAGGCGACCGAATGGCATGCGCCTGAGGCCATACGGCGAAAGGAGTGCAACTGAGGTTCATTCGCATGTGAGTCGTGCGACTGGAGTCCTTTCGCTTGTGAGTCGCACCATTGAGGGCCATTCGCATGGGCAGTCATGCGACTGAGGGTCCATTCGCCTAAGTGTCCATCCGCATTATTTCTCAATCGCTCAAGTGTTCATCCGCATTAGTTCCATTCGCATGGGACTCATCCGCATTGTGTTCATCCACATTGGGTCCATTCTCATAGGGCCCTTTCGCCTGGTGTTCATCCGTATTTGGCTCAGTCGCCTGGGAGGCCAAGTGACTGAAGGGTGCCCATACGCCCATGTAGGGCTTGTGTACCCGAGGGAACATTATTTATTTACTGAGTTTCGGGGAAAAGTGCAGGTGTAAGTTTTTGACGTGGAAGGTTCCTGGGGGTTCATGTAAGATGACTTTTGAGGCCTTAGAGGTTATATTGGGCATGGATGACGATGATGTATGATGTTGTATGTTTATGCATGACGTTATGTATGATGTGTGTTATGTATGTATGATGATGCCCTGTATGATGATGTTGACTATGTATGTTATGTTCGTTGCTTTGTATGATTATTTTCCTGTGGCTTTACGTTGAGTGCTAATGAACGAAATGAAAATTATTATGTAACGTAAAATGGAAGATAATGAAAAGAGGGACAAAATGATGAATGCATGCATTAATGAACGAATGAAAGTATGAAAGGCTTGCAAGCAATTGTATGGAGGTTCACCCAATGAAGGGTGTTAGCTCAATGGTGTGCGGGTTAACTACCCGAGAAGGATGCACACTAGGGTCCAATCTTTGTGGTTGACCATATGTATGGGATCCTTGCCGCTTTCCCTAGGTGCTGGAGTCAGCTTCGTGCACAATGTTTGAGGTCTATGAAAGACCTCAGGCCCAGTAACCAGCTTCGTGCACAATGTTCGGGGTATAGCATATGGCATTGATCCGGAATGAAATAGAACAAATATGTGGTGAATGTACTTGCCCTAGGTACTGGAGTCAGCTCCATGCCCAATGTTCGAGGTCTATGAAAGACCTCAAGCCCAGTTACCCGATTCTTGCACAATGTTAGGGGTAATGTACATGTCATCGAAAGAAATGAACGTGAATGAAAGTAACGAAAGTTAATGAACGAATGATGAGATAATAATGATATTATCTATGTGTACATATGATGTGTGATCACATGCAAAGTAAAGTATGGTTTTAACGATAGTAAAGTATGTTTTATTTTAAATCTAGAACTCACTCAACAATGTTGACTTTTATGTGTTTCCAGTTGGAAGGTAATGTGTTGAGGATGGCACGGGGCGGCTACTCCGCTCTTTTGGGATGGCATTCTTTTGTTTAATGTTTTTGCATTGTAATGCGAACGAATGACATTTTGAAATGAATGATTGTATTAACTTGCAAAAGCATTTGTAATGAAATGAAAAGTTTTTTTATGTTTTCGCTGCAGTGTTTTATGAATGTTAAATGTAAAATTATATGTTTTATGTGCAATGATTTACCGGCTATAAGTTTACCAGAACAGGGCCTTACAAGTCTCACCCTTCCACAAGCATCATTGGAGGTGTTAATACTTGGGTAAGAACAAAAGGACAAACCCATGATACAAATGTTTGTCTTCACTCTTGTTTCTTGTCTCATATAGAGTCAAAGAAAATTGATGAGATTCTAAAGGTTGGAAATTGTGTTGAGGCTATGCAAGAGGAGTTACTTCAATTCAAAAGGCAAAAGGTTTGGAACCTATATCCTCTTCCTCAAAGGAAGACTACTATAGGGACCAAATGGATGTTCAGGAATAAGAAGGATGATAGAGGACTTGTCATCAAGAACAAAGCTAGACTAGTTGTTCGAGGGTATTCTCAAGAAGAAGGAATTGACTACATAGATGTCTTTGCTCCTGTAACAAGACTTGAAGCTATCAGGATATTCCTAGCTTTTGCTGCATCCAAGAACTTCAAGGTCTACTAGCTTGATGTCAAGTGTGCTTTTCTGTATGGGGTGATTGATGAAGAGGTGTATGTCAGACAGCCATCTAGTTTTGCAGATCCAGATTATCCAGATTATGTCTGCAAGCTTGATAAAGCTCTTTATGGGCTGCATCAAGCACCATGGAAGTGGTATGAGACTCTATCATAGTATCTCTATCAGCATGGCTACAAGAGGGGTACTATTTATGGAACTCTCTTTATTGAACAAGAAATGACATAATGCTAATTCAAGTATATGTGGATGACATTATCTTTGGGTCAACTAATTCAAAGCACTACAAAGACTTTGAAAAGCTGATGAAAGACATGTTTGAAATGAGTGTCATAGGGGAACTCAATTTCTTTTTAGGAATTCAAGTGAAGCAAGTTGATAATGGAATCTTCATAAATCAGTCAAAGTATGTTCAAGACAACTTAAAAGATTCAACATGACTGGTTGTAAAGTTGCTAACACATCCATAGCCAGAAACCACTCCCTTGGACCTGATCTTGAGGGAGAGTGTGTTGATGAGCATCTCTTTAGGGCAATGATTGGGTCTCTTATGTACCTCATAGCTAGCAGGCCTAATATCATATTTGCTACATGTATTTGTGCAAGATATCAAGCCAACCCCTAGATGTCACACCTAATCACTATCAAAAGAATTATAAGATATCTAAAAGGTGCTCCATCACTTGGCTTTTGGTATCCAAAGAACTATGACTTCAATCTATATGCTTATACAGATAGCGACTATGGTGGCTACAACATGACTGCAAAGTCTACATCAGGGGGATGTCAATTTCTTGGTTGAAGGATAGTCTGTTGGCAATATAAGAAACAATCCATTGCTACTGCAAGCTACTGTGCTCAAGTGCTTTGGATTCAAAATCAGATGCTGGACTATGGATTCACTTCAAAGAAACTACCATCCACATAGACAACAATAGTGTTATCTCAATCACATTGAATCCCGTGCAGCACTCAAGGAAAAAGCACATCAATATCAGGTATCATTTGATTAGAGATAACTTTGAAAAAGGGATTAATCAAACTTGTCAAAGTTAACATAAATGAGCAATATGTTGATCTGTTCACCAAAGCTTTTGATGAGAAAAGATTCAAATATCTTGTATCAGCTATTGGGATGATTAACTTTGAGTAGCTTTTCTTAAAACTTAATCATATTATTTCTAAAACCTGTGTGTCATAAGTTGTTTATTTTATCACCTTCATAAACCCTTGTTCTCTTCAGAAGTAAATTTAAAAAAAAAACATTCCTTAGTGTAGAGAATATGCATAGAGGCTGAAGCAACCAAAGACTTTCTGAATGCATGCTGCACAAGTACTGAAGAAGAATGCTTCGGAAGTTTCACACATGCAACAAAAATATTCTAAGTGTGAGATCTTCCTAAGCCAAGACCAATATCTTTTGAAGCCAAAGATGAAGTCTTCCGAAGCTTCAGAGACAAAGTCTTTCGAAGCCTCAACTCCTAAAGACAGATTTCTTCCGAAGACTTTTAGTAAAATGCTTTATCTAATGTAGTATTCCATAAAGCTGGACACCTTTTCGCTGCATCTCTGTAAAGTCACCAACTTACATGAGTTGGTGAAAAGGTTCATGCTTTTGGTAACTGTACATTGAGGTCTTGAGTCTGTAACTTTCTACTTCATGTACTTTATCCTTTTTCTATTAGATAAGGATGTGAGCTATGGCATGTCATAGTCACAAAGTCAAAAAGGCAATCTGCCTTTTTGACCTGACAATTTATTTTGTTTTGAGTCTAGTCAATTGTATCCGGCAGGCTTTCATAGTATGGATGGCTGTAGGATGTAGTATAAGTATCTCATGTTCTTGTAACTTTATGGATATGCTTTGTAACACTTGTAAAAGAACATAGAGAAAGCAATATACTACAATCTTGAAAACCATATACTTGTGCTCTTGTGTTCTATCTCTTACATTACTTGTGTTCATAGTGTCTTATTATGTTAATCCAGTTCAGTGTTTGTTGAGTTTAGTTAATCTCCTCTTTGTGTTGTTGTGTATAAGTAAACCCCCTTCACCGGTCCTGCATTTGGTATCAGAGCTTTCCAGGCTCTTGATATAAGATCTCACCATCTTAGATCCCTCACACACATAAATACTAAACTTTTCAAATGGCAGCCATTTCAAAGACTGATATGGAAACTGGAACCATGAACAAGTCCCCACTGATCACTCTTGATGACTTTGATACCTGGTGCCTAAGAATGGAAGGTTTCATCAGGTTTCTAGACTCAAGAATGTGGGAGTCTGTTGAGAATGGACCTTATATACCTAGCACCCCCTCTGCTACTGGTGCTGGTATGATCCCCAAGGCTGTGGCAAACTACTCTTATGAAGACAGGAAGAGAGTAGAGATTGATAGAAAAGCCTTGACAGCCTTTTAGACTGCTCTTCCAAACTCTATATACAGAGGTTTCAACAAGTGCAAAACAACCAAGCAGCTGTGGGATGCACTGAAACTGATGTATGAGGGTTCCTCTGAAGCCAAGGAAAATAAGAAAGATCTCTTGAAGCCGCAGTTTGAAAACTTCACCTTCAAAATAGGTGAAACCATGACTCAACAATACTTCAGGTATGTTGAGATTGTGGATACCCTTGTGGATGGAGGAGTTCCTCTTGAGAACAAGGACATTGTAAGGAAGTTCATGTCCTCACTTCCTAGGAAGTGGACACACTACTGTGTGGTGATCAAGAGGACTGAAAATCTAAAAACTCTTACTCTGATAGAGTTATATGGGATTCTCAGTGGCTACCAGATGGAGATGAACATGCAAGGTTTATCTGGCAACTCTAACAATCAAATGGGTTTAGCCCTGCATGTGGTTGAAATGGATAACATAGAACCCCAACATCATCTCATACGCTACCCTGACAACTCACCAAAGGGTCCTTTCATCACCTTCCTAGTGACACCTAGAGAGAACTATACCCAAGGAAGCCCATTCCAAAAGACAAGTTCTTCTCAAGCATTTGTGTCTTCTGATAAAAGTTATGGCAGCTTCTTGTTCACCCTTGAAGACCTGGACTGTATCCATCCAGATGATCTGGAGTACATGGAGATAGTCTAGCAGATGGCTCTTCTCACTCACAGAGCCAAGAAGTTCTACAAGCAGACTGGAAGGAAGTTTCCAAGAAATGCAACCAGTGGAAAGTTTGGCCTGACAAAGGCAAAGTCAAGTGTTACAACTGTAACTTGATGGGCCACTTTGCCAGGGACTGTAAGGAACCTAGAAAAAATGGTGGCCAAACACAGTCCAGACCCAACTACACTAATAAAGCCCCCCAGAATGAGAAGCCAAAGCAGCAGGCTGCTATTGCTATTGAAGAAGGAGGCTTTGACTGGAGCTTTCAAGTGGAAGATGCTTCTCCAAACCAAGCACTGATGACAGATCATGATGAGGCCAAGGTATTGGAACATCTCTGTTTCCTGAATGCATTGCTAAAGTTAATAGATACAGGTCCTATAACTTAGAGATGAGATCTGATCTTGAGTCCTTAAACATTTTAAAAGTTGATTTTAGAAAGTTTGAAAATGTTTATAAACTGAAGATAGAGGACTTAGAGAAAACAATTTCAGTTCTAAAACATGAGCATACAGATATTAGGACTCAGATCAAGGATCTCATAACCAAGTTAACTGAGTGCCAGGCTGAGCTTATGATCAGCAAAGCCAGGATAGACAAGTGTGTTCTTGAAGAAGAGACCTTCAAGAACATGATATCCTCATCCCTGCACAACAAAGTGTGCTATCAAAACAATAGGGACTAGGATCAAATGAGGATTCTAAGAAAGGTCACGATCCTTCTGAGGAGAATAAAAAGACTATGATGACCAAGTCAATGAGGAAGAACTTGATCAGAAAGAGCAAAAGAAAAGCAAGGAAGGCTCAAGCAGGATTTGAAGTAGTAAAGATTGAAGACATCAACCTAAACACTTCTGCTAAGAGTTCTAGTTTTTGTTCAAATCATCTCAGTACCAAGAAGAAGACTGATCTGCTATGTAACACTATTGCACAGCCTGGACCATCAAACTCCAAGAACAGTTCTTAGCTCAAAAGGACTGTCTCAGCATCTGCAAAGATGAGGGTGGAGAAGGGATGTGACCAACGTCAGTCTTGTTCCCAGCAGAAGGCTCTTGGGAAGAAGAAAATTGAGTGTGTCATGTGTGAAAGTACTACTCATCTTGCTAAGGATTGTCCATAAAATCCTAAAGGTACTCTTCATATGACCAAGACAAAGACTTCCAAGAGTTTCAAGAAGATTCAAGCTTCGGAAGGAAAATCTATTTCCTTTGGAAGCTCCAAATCTAAGAAGAAGGCAAGTGGAAAATTGCCTTCAGAAGAAAAGTTGGTCTCGGAAGGAAGGAATACTTCCGAAGCATTGAAGTCTGCTGCAATGTCTGCAGGATCTTCCGAAGGCTCTGTCATCAAAACTTCCGAAGTATCAAAAGTTCCGAAGTATTGAAGGTTAAGTCCAAGACTCCAAAGGTGATGTGGAAGTCTAAGAAAGACCAAGTGACTGAGAATTCTTCATCAACAACAACTCAAGATCCTCATTGCACAACCATAGGATCTATTACTGTTGCATTACCTTGTGTTTCTCTTAATGAGCCCAAGACAAGTAAGGCATGGGTTTCCAAATGTAACTAATCATTTTATTTGTGTAGGGGTAGCTGAGGACAAACAAAAATGTCTGGATCATAGACAGTGGTTGTTCCAGGCACATGACAGGCAATAGGTCACTACTCTAGAATTTTGAAAGGATTGATGGAGGTCCAGTTGCTTTTGGAGGAGATGAAGGAGGTTACATTTCAGGAAGGGGCAAGGTCATAAATGGTAAGCTCAGCATTGAAAAGTAAACTTTGTCAAGGAGCTTGGATACAATCTTCTGAGTGTATTCTAATTTTGTGATCAGAGTCATAACATGCTCTTTACTGAGCATGAGTGCATTATTCTCAAGCCCGGGGTGGTCATTCCTCATGAGCATATTCTGCTTAGAGCCCCTAGGAAATGGAACATGTACAAGATGGATTGCAAGAAACATCTCCCTTTAGAGAAGTTTCATGCTTTCTGTCTAAAGCCAATAGTGATGAGTCTTTCCATGTAAACTTTAAAACATGAATAAACTGATTAAGAATGATTTGGTAACTGGAATGCCAAAGAAAGAGTTTAGAAGTGATGACCATTGTGTTACATGACTGAAATGGAACCAACATAAGGTATCTCACAAGCCTAAGAAAAGAAATCCATCACTACACCCCTACACTTGTTACATATGGATCTCTTTGGCCCCACTAGTGTAATGAGTCTAGGAAGGACCTCTTACTGTTTGGTGATCACAGATGACTTTACAAGATTCACTTGGGTCTTCTTCCTTAGAACTAAGGATGAGATTCCTGAGATTCTGAAGAGTTTCATCTTGAAAATTGAGAATCAATCTGATCACAAGGTCAAAATCATATGATGTGATCAGGGAACTGAATTTAAGAACCAAATCCTTGATGCATTCTGTGATGAAAAAGGTATTTCAAGACAATACAGTGCTCCAAGGACTCCTTAGTAGAATGGTGTTGCTGAGAGGAGAAACAGGACACTGGTTGAAGTTGCAAGAACCATGTTGTCTGACTCTAAGCTACCCATCACCTTCTGGGCAGAGGCAGTCAACACAGCCTGCTATGTGTAGAACAGAGTTTTAGTAGTTAAGACTCATGGCAAGACTACTTATGAACTTTGGCACAAGAGGAAACCTTTAATTGGTTTTCTCAGGTCATTTGGATGTCCTTGCACCATCTTGAATACCAAAGATCAAATTGCCAAGTTTGCTGAGAAATCAGATGATGGGCACTTCATTGGATACTCCCAAGCTAAGCTTACAGAGTATACAACCTCAGAACTAGAATTGTTGAGGAGTCAGCCAATGTGACTTTCAATGAACACACACCCTGTGTGGCTAGTTCTGGTCCTGATTGGCTCTTTGATCTATATTCAGTTACCAACTGTTTTAACAAATTTTGTGAGACTGTTTCAAGATCTGCAGAAAATTTAAACACAGGTGATCCTGATCCAAGATTTGAGCTGAGAAGACCTTCAAGTAACACATCTTCAGCTCCAGTTTGAACTACTTCTACAAATGAGGTTTCTATCAGCACTACAATGACAACTTTAGCTGATACATCTGGGATGCCTTCAAATTCTAGCTCAAAGGCTCCACAACCAGATAAAGATGCTTCAATTGCACAAGACAATGATGGTAGTGGTGACAGTGATTAAGACTTTCTTGATGCTGATAACCACTCCATAGATGACAACATCAATGATGTCACACACTTCTTGGATCAAGTCCCTCTTGATAAGTGTCCTGATGTGGTGGGTGAAACATCTATGCCAGATCTAAATTTCTCTAATTTTAATCTTTCTCAGCAACTTGCTGTGATCCCTCAGCTAAGGATCCATAAGTCCCATCCCACCACAAACATCATTAGAGATGTTGTCACAGGAGTAAGAACAAGAGGACAAATCCATGAAGCAAATGTTTATCTCCACTCATGTTTCTTATCCCAGATAGACCCAAAGAAAGTTGATGAGGCTCTAAAGGATGGAAACTAGGTTGAAGCTATGCAACAGGAGCTGCTTCAATTCAAAAGGCAGAAAGTTTGGAACCTTTGTCCTCTTCCTTATGGGAAGACTACCATTGGAACCAAATGGGTGTTTGGAACAAGAAGGATGATAGAGGTATTATCATCAAGAACAAAGCTAGACTAGTTGTTCAAGGGTACACACAAGAAGAAGGGATTGACTACACTGATGTCTTTGCTTCTGTAACAAGACTGTAAGCTGTTAGGATATTCCAGGCATTTGCTGCATCCAAGAACTTCAAGGTCATTCAACTTGATGTGAAGTGTGCTTTTCTTTATGGAGTGATTGATAAGGAGGTATATGTCAAACAACCACCTAGTTTTGTAGATCCTGATCATCCTGATTATGTCTGCAAGCTTGACAAAGCTCTTTATGGGCTGCATCAGGAACCTAGGAAGTGGTATGAGACACTATCTGAGTATCTTTGCAAGCATGGATACAGGAGAGGTACTATAGATGGAACTCTCTTCATCAAAGGACAGGTAAATGACATGTTGCTAGTTCAAGTATATATGGATGACATCATCTTTGGTTCAACTAATCCAAAGCTCTGCAAAGACTTTGAGAAGCTGATGAAGGACAGATTTGAAATGAGTGCCATGGGGGAACTTAATTTCTTTCTAGGAATTCAAGTGAAGCTAGTTAAAGATGGCATCTTCATCAGTCAGTCAAAGTATGTTCAAGACATACTCAAGAGGTTCAACATGACTGATTGTAAGATTGCTAAGACACCCATAGCTAGAAACCACTCCCTTGGACCTGATCTTGAGGGGGAGTGTGTAGATGAGCACTTATACAGGGTTATGATTGGGTCTCTTATGTATCTTACTGCTAGCAGGCCTGATATTATGTTTGCTACATGTATCTGTGCAAGATATCAAGCCAACCCTAAGATGTCTCACCTTATCACAGTCATGAGGATTCTAAGATACCTCAAAGGTGCTTAACACTTGGTTTATGGTATCCCAAGAATCCTGACTTCAATCTATATGCATACACAGATAGTGATTATAGTGGTTGCAACATGACTGCAAAGTCTACATCTAGGGGATGTCAGTTTCTAGGTGGAAGGTTGTCTCATGGCAATGCAAGAAACAATCCTGTGTCTCTGCATCAACTGCTGAAGCTGAATACATTGTTGTTGCAAGCTGTTGTGCTCAAGTGCTTTGGATTCAGAATCAGATGCTGGACTATGGGTTCAACTTCAAGGAGACTCCCATTCACATGGACAACAATAGTGATATCTCAATCATATAGAATCTTGTGCAGCACTCAAGGACTAAACACATCAATATCAGGTATCATCTAATAAGAGATAATTATGAAAAGGGATTAATTAAACTAGTCAAAGTTCACACAGATGAACAATATGCTGATCTGTTTACAAAGGCTTTTGATGAACATAGATTTAAATATCTTGTATCAGCTATTAGGATGATCAACTTTGAGTAGGTTTTTCTTAAAACTAATTCTTATTATTTCTTAAAAACATGTGTGTCCTAAGTTGTCTAGTTCATCACTTTCATAATCTCTTGTTTTCTTTGGATGAAAATCTTTTGAAGACTTTCCTTAGATTTATGAAAAATTTTGATCCTTCGGAAGTTATGTTTTTAACTTCGGAAGAAAAACATGTCTTCCAAACAAATAACTGTCTAAGAAATTTTACCTTCGGAAGAGATTTCTATTGTATCTTCCGAAGCTTAAATGACTGTCTAAGACACTTATATGTTTTCAATGACCTTTTTCTTCCGAAGCAAAATTAACCCTTGGAAGCTTTGTTCTTTTGAGTACAAAGACTTCAAGTTTAATTTCTCTTCTGAAGCAAAATTTTCAAAACTCTCTGGAAATTCTTCTGAAGTCATTTTAGCTTCGGAAGCTTTTTCATTAGAACTTCCGAAGATAACTTACCTTCGAAAGCTTTTTGACTTCCAAAAAACTATTTTTTGAGCAAAAGTAAACTACTTTTTTAGGGGTGGGATTGACATTTGGATTTCAAAGTTTATCCTCTTTCATTAAACATGTCTGAAATCCTTTTCACATATAAACCCAACAGTTTCCCCCTCTTTCTATCATCTGCTTCTTCCTCCAAACCTAAAACCCCAAATTTCTCTTTGAAATTTCTTTCTTCTTTCTTTCTTCATCCTTAAGCTACCTCACAATGGTCAACCCCACTCACAGAAATGACCCGAACTTAACCATGCAGCTCCACAGGCAACACAACTAGGTTGCTCTGTTAAGCTCTGAGAAAGATCCTCATTTCTTAGAGGTTTGCCGTTTCTTAGGTTTGTCCAACTATTTCACCTCCCTAACCATTGATCCTCCACTTTATGAGAATCATCTGCTTGAATTTTGGAAGACCTGCTAAGAGGTCTTAATGGATGGGGAGAAGGCACTGTCTGCCACTGTGCAGGGGAGAATAATCTTCATCACTCTAGCCATCATCAACTTGCATCTTCAGCTGGATGATGAAGAAGGTGAGGTGTTCTTCCCAAAGGAAGCTGTTAATCATTCCTTTGAGGAGATGGGGTATGAGGGAGACTTCTCTGTAAAGACCTTTAAGAAAGGGAAGGTCTCATCCCAATGGAGATTCCTGCTCCATGTGGTCATCCACAGCTTATCAAACAAGCATGGTAGATGGGACCATATTCTTTCATTATCCATGGAATGATTCAGGGGGTCAAGTTCAGGTATTCTCAAATTGTCTATACTAATTTACTTGCCAACTTAGACTCCATAGAATATTACATGTTTCCTAGATGTGTCCAGTACATTCTTAACTGTGAACTGGGCTCACAGTTAAGGGGAACATGTAACATTCTTAAACTGGGAAAGATGAAGCCTGACATCTTTAAAATTCTGAGAAAGCCCACTGTTGGCTTCTCTGGGGTAGAAACAACCCTATTCCCAAAAATGTTAGAGCTCATTGCTAAAGGTGACAACCTAGCAACACCAGCTAGTATTGAACCCACACCTGCTACATCCCAACCACCTACACAGCCACAATCACCATCACCTACCAAAGAAAATCCAAACAAACCCCTGCTCAGACTATTCAGTCTGTGGAGGCCCCTATACACTCACCCATACAGGAGGAGTGGAAACTGGAGCTCCCACTTCTCTTGAGGAGCAAACCACTCCCATCTCCTCAAGGATCAGTGCTGAGGTTCCACATGCTCAGCCTGATGAGCACATAAGCCAAACTGACTTAAGCCATCACTCTGAGTCTCAACACTCAAGTGATCAACCTTCAGGGGACAGTTACCATCCCCAGCCTTCAGATCTCAACCAACCAATCCCCAACCTTGATTTCTACACTGATGAAGATCTAGGTTTCAGTGAGTACCATGATTCTCTCTTCGTTTCCCCTACTCAAAGAGAGATGAGTGCTTTTGAGGCTCCTACTTCTAGCCCCCATCAGTCACCTACTACTGAGGTGGACACTTTTGAACCTGTTCAGGATGTCCATATAGAAGAGGCTCTCACTTTTGAAAGTGATTACATCATTAAGACCTCAACCATGGTAACTCAGCCTACTATCATCTCAACTGAAACTACCAGTGAGCAGAGGAAATCCAGCATCCAAGAACCTAAAGCTGGTGGTGAGAGAGAGGACTTTGGTCCAATCATCTTATCCCCCAATGATTCTTCTGATGAAGATGAGGGGAGTTTAAGACTAAAGGTGCACAAACTGTCCAAAACATGCACCTATTTAGTCTCCAAGGTTAGTCACCTTGAATCTCAAGTGACTACCTTGTATAATAGGGTCAATGATCAGCAACTTCAGATTTCATATCTTAAGGAAAAACTAGCTGGGAGACCTTTAAGAAGAGCTCAACCAGGAACACAAGAACCTGTGGATGTGATTGATCTAACTCCTAGCTCACCTATGCAAGTGGTGATGCTACCAAAAAGGGGGAGAAAGTCATTACAGCTACAGAACCTGGGAGTTCTTCAGAGAGAATGGACACTAAGGACTCACCATCCTCACTTGCAACTGTGCATTCTCACCAACCTCCTCAAGTCCACATTGATGTGGATTACACAAACTCCTTCATACAAAGCCTGTTTGAGGATGGGATACCAAGGGCTGTGTCATCTCCACCATCTTCCAATCACATCATTAGGTGGAGGTATGACAGCAACAGGAGAGCCCTAATCATCATAAAAGATCAAGAACAACAAGAGATCTTAAAATTTCAAAACTTGAACTATTATGACAGTCTGGATTTAGTCAACATGCCACTTGTCAATCCAAGCCAATCAAAACAAGCTGAGAAGTTAGCACAAAGAATCCAAGACATGATCACTGCAGAGTTCAGCCTAAGAAGAAGACTGTGGGAATCAGGCAATGTCATCGGTCAACTGGATGTTAAGGCAGACCCTAAGATTAGCTTCATAGGGGAAACCTTGACTGAAGGCCTAGTGATAGAACCTGAGAGCCCGGTCTTATCACCAACAACTCCTGTAGAGATCAATGCCCTTTTTGAGACACCTGCTGGTGAAGGTGCTTCTCAACCTCTCTCTAGCCAGAGCTTAGAAGCTGCATCAAGCAATGAAGGCCAAAGCTCTCTCCACCCTGAGTCACAAAGGTCTGTGAGTCACAAAAGGAAAAGAAAGATGACATCTAAGGAGATTGAGGAGGAGAGAGAGAGGAAAAAGAAGCTGAGGGGAGAAAGTTCCTCTTCTGAGTCTGCAAGACTCATGGAATCTGCTATCAGGGCTGCCCCCAGACAAGATACTCAGAATGATGAGCTAAGGGCAGTCAGGATAAACTATCTGCAGACAAGGAACTATGACATAAACAATGTCATCTCCCTCCCTTTAGAAGAGCTAAATGAACTAGTTGACCTGGAAAGGTCAAGGGAGAAGAAGGAGGTAGAAGATGCAGAGCTTCTTGTACAAATCAAAGAGACAGAAGAAGAAAAAGTGTACAAGCATGTGCCTACCCTCTCCCTAGTTCAAGAAAGCCCTGCATATAAGGATGTGGTTCAACAAGAACCTCAGGTAGATAAGAAGAAGAAGGATCAAGATGATCAACTACCTGAGTGCCACAGGCCTCTATCAGCAGAAGCACTTCTTCCCCTGTCTTATGACTATGTTGAGTTTGAGTCTCTCAAACAACTTAAACTTGAGATAGTTAGAGAAAGAAAGACAACTAAAAGAAGCTGAGGGAAGAAGCTGCTAAGTCAAGAGCCATCATCCATAAAAGCATGAAGAAATCTGCTGACAGGCAAAGGATGATGAGCTTCTTGAAGCTGTATGGATTCTCCGGAAGGAGACTTGGCCCATGTCTCTATCCACTATGGATGAGCATATCAGGGTGATCAAGCAGAAGATAAGAGTGGAGAGCTGGTTGACTTACATTCCCCTCCTAGTCAAGCTCCACTTGAAGAGGAGGTTAAGGTTGAACAAACAGAGACATCACAACCTGGACCTCCTATTGAATCTCAGCAAGCTTCATCTTCTGATCCACAACAGGGTTAAACTCACTCTTATTCTGAACCTATGAGAGTTGAAGACCCAACTGAGAAAGACAATAAAGATTAATCAGGTACTGCAGGCTAGTCTTCTCAGTTAAAAGTTGTAAAGAGAAAGAAAAGGATGGCTTCTAAACCAAAGCCAAAGAAGAAGAAGAAGACTGCATCTTTTCTAAACCTCCGGATGAGTCAGAACATCCTGAGGATGTGCAGCCGGAGGATGCTCCATCATCTCCCATTCAAATAGCTCCTCTTGCATAAAAAAAAACCCATCCTGTTCTGGACATACACTACAAATCCAGAAAGGTGGCATGTTATCAGAGAACATGGCATTGAGAATGTCTACACTTGGCAAGACATGTTTTAGTTGCCTCTGCATGATCTCTTTGACATGAAAGACATTTTGACAGTCTGAAGGATCCTGATCATCTCATGAAGAAAGGTTTGGTTGTCATCCTGATGAGGACTGTCGATATCTGAAGTCTTCAAAAATTTTGGTAGCATCAGCCTAGCGGGAGTTTGTAGATAATATGCATAGAGGCTAAAGCAACAAAAGACTTTCTACATGCATGCTGTACAAGTACTGAAGAAGAATGCTTCGGAGTTTCACACATGCAACAAAAATAATCTAAGTGTGAGATCTTCCAAAGCCAAGACCAATATCTTCTGAAGCCAAAGATGAAGTCTTCCGAAGCTTCAGAGACAAAGTCTTCCGAAGCCTCAACTCTTGAAGACAGATTTCTTTCGAAGACTTTTAGTAACATGCTTTATCTGATGTACTATTCCATAAAGCTGGACACCTTTCCGCTGCATCTCTGTAAAGTCACCAACTTACATGAGTTGGTGAAAAGGTTCATGCTTTTGGTAAATGTACATTAAGGTCTTGAGTATGTAACTTTCTACTTCATGTACTTTATCCTTTTTCTATTAGATAAGGATGTGAGCTATGGCATGTCATAGTCACAAACTCAAAAAGGCAATCTGCCTTTTTGACTCTATAATTGATTTCGTTTTGAGTCTAGTCAGTTGTATCCAGCTGGCTTTCATAGTATGGCCAGCTATAGGATGTAGTATATGTATCTCATGTTCTTGTAACTTTATGGATATGCTTTGTAACACTTGTAATAGAACATAAAGAAAGCAATATACTGCAATCTTGAAAACCATATACTTGTGCTCTTGTGTTCTGTCTCTTACATTACTTGTGTTCATAGTGTCTTATTATGGTTAATCCAGTTCACTATTTGTTGAGTTTACTTAATCTCCTATTTGTGTTGTTGTGTTTTAAGTAAACCCCCTTCACCGTCCTGCACTTAGTTTTTTGAAAATTTTGATCTCTTTATCGTTCAGAAGATTTAAAATTACCTTCGGAAGAAACTTATGTCTTAGCAAACAACTATCTACTTAAGTAATTTTACCTTCGGAAGAAATTTCTAAAATCTCTTCCAAAGCATAAAATAAACTTAAGTACTTATATGTTTTATAAGAAAAAATTTTCTTCAGAAAGCGAAATTTCTTTTGGAAGTTTTTATTCTTCTTAGAATAAAAACTCTGAGTTCTAAATCTCTTCCGAAGCAAAATTCTCAAAACTCTTTGAAATATCTCCGAAGTCAATTTGCCTTCGGAAACTTTCCTTCCTTTCACTATACTCTTTGAAATATCTTCCGAAGTCAAAGTTTATCCTGTTTCATTAACTTTGTCTTAAATCCTTTTCATATATAAACCCAATGGTTCCCCTCCCTTTCACTATCTTCTTCATTTGCACTATTCCTCTAACTTAAATTCTCCCAACCGCATTTGTTCTTCATCTCTCTTTACCCTTAGGCTTCTCAAAATGGCCAATCTAAATCTCAGAAACAACCCTAATTTCTCCATGCAACTTTACAGGCAACACAACCAGGTTGTTATGTTGAACTCTAAGAAAGATGATAGTTACTCAGAGGTTTGCCATTTTCTGGCTTTGTTAAACTACAACACCTCCCTCACCATCAATCCTACTCTCTATGAGGATCACTTGATTGAATTTTGGAAGACCTGTCAAGAAGTCATTATGGATGGGGAGAAGGCTCTATCTGTCACAGTGCAAGGGAAGACAATCTTCATCACTCCAGCCATCATCAACAATCATCTTCAGCTAGATGATGAAGAAGGTGAGTTGTGTTTCCAAAGGAAGCTGTCAATCATTCCTTTGAGCAGATGGGCTATGAGAGAGATTTCTCTGTAAAGACCTTCAGGAAAGGGAAGGTCACATCCCAGTGGAAATACCCGCTTCATGTGGTTATTCACAACTTGTCCAACAAGCATAGAGGGTGGACCAGATTCCTAAGTATCTCTTCTTCATAGTGCATAGAATGGTTCAAGGGGTCGAGTTTAAATATTCTTAGTTTCTTTATACCAATTTAATTGCTAACTTGGACTCCTTAAAGTATTACATGTAGCCTAGATATGTTCAATACATTCTCAACTGTGAATTGGGCTCATAGTTGAGGGAAACATAAAATATTCTTAAATTGGGACAGATGAAGCCCGTCATCTTTAAAATATTAAAGAAGCCAACTATAGGCTTCTCTAGGATTGAAATAACCATTATCCCCAAAATGTTAGAGCTCATTGCTCAAGGTGACAACCTAGCAACACAAGCTAGTGTTGAACCCACACCTTCTACCTCCCAACCACCAAAAAGACCTCAAATCACCCACACCTACAAAAGAAAATCCAAACGAACCCCACTCAAGCTATTGAGTCTATGCAAGTCCCCATACACTCACCAATACAGGAGGAAGTGGATACTGGAGCTCCTACTTCTCCTGAGAAGCAAATCACTCCCATCTCTTCAAGGATCAATGCTAAGGTTTCTCATGCTCAACCTAATGAGCTCACAAGCCCAACTGCCTTAAACCTTCACTCTGAGTCTTAACACTCAGGTGAACAACTTCCAGGGGACAGTTACCATCCCCAACCTTTAGACTTAAACAACCCAATTCCTAACCTTGACTTCTATACTGATGAAGACTTAGGTTTCAGTGAGTACCATGAGTCTCTCTACTCTTCCCTTTCTCAAAGAGAGATGAGTGCTCCCGAGTCACCTATGTCTAGCCCACATTAGTCACCTATTACTAAGGTAGATCTTTCTGAACCTGTTCAAAAGCCATATGGAAGAGGCTTTCACTTCAGCAAGTGATTACATCATTCAGACCTCAACCATGGCAACTCAGCCCATTAACACTTCAACTGAAGTTGTCAATGAGCAAAGGAGAAATAGCAGCCAAGAACTTCATGCTGGTGGTGAGAGAGAAGATTTTGGTCTAGTTCTCTCATTCCCCCATGATTCTTTTGATGAAGATGAGGGGATCTAAGGTTAAAAGTGCAAAAATTGTCAAAAACATGCACCTACTTAGTCTCCAAGGTTAGTCATATTGAATCTTAAGTGACTACCCTACACAACATAGTCAATGATCAACAACTTAAGATATCTTATCTTAAGAAAAAACTAGCTGGGAGACCTTCAAAAAGTGCTCAACCAGGAACACAAGAACCTGTGAATGTGATTGATCTAACCTCTAGCTCACCTATGCAAGTGGGTGATGCTATCAAAAAAGGGAGAAAGTCATCATAGACACAGAACCTGGAGTTCTTCATAGAACATGGTGTTAGGATCTGGTATTTGACCAAACACCAACTAATTAACGTGTTAAACCAAACCAAATAGTGCGGAATCCTATTTGATTGGGGATCCAATTAGTGAGAACGCATGTAGACACAATAACGACTTGAATCTAACGTCAAGAATCGATTGAGAATCAATCTATAGCGTTCTATGAACTTGGAGTACAAACTTGGAGGCTTCTGGATGGCTAGGGTACGTCTGGAGTCGAAGTGGATTCAATGCTTACATTTTTCCATGAATTAGGTGGTATTTATAGGTTAGGATTGCTCATTCAGGCGACTGAACCATTAGCATGGTTCATTCGTGCGATTGAGCCATGTGGTTGATCCATTCGCACTACTGAGTGTTCAGTCGTGTGACTGAGTCAGACGCATGAAGTTGTTCAGGCGTATGGACTATTTAGGCGCATGGACACTCAGTCGCATGGCCATTCGGACACATGACTACTGTTGGGGCGCATGGTCCAGTCAGACGCATGAGAACTTCAGTTCAGCAAGTTTGAGTGTATTCAATATTCTAACATTATGTATAACACTTCAAACAATCACAAACCTATATAATTAAGTCATATGCGTTAAACAACTCATTAATGAAATATTAAACATTATAAACATAACCAAACATTTTGTATTTCATTAAGTACCCAATAGTTACATAAGTGTAAGACATATTACATTCAATCAGGATCTAGGTACATATATGTATCAACAAACTCCCCCTGGACCTAGATCTATCTATTGTCTAACATCTTTCATGATTTCCTCAAACTTTTTTACTTCGCTTCTTTGGTAACTCCTGTGTTATCTCACAAACAAAACAGAGTCTTATCACTTTTTGGAACTGTAAAGCTTGTACAATATCCTATGGGTCGTAGAATAGTGGCCACTTGTATAAAGTATAATATCTTGTGCTGACAAGTTGGTGAGCCACATCGGGTCAAACACCCTTATGGTTTCCATTGTGCCATTCTTGTTCAAGACTATCATGGCCTCTCCGTTCTTCAATCGTAGTACCACCATTTGAAGTGTGGAGTGAAGTCTTGTGGCATCTCACGTAGTGGGATCTTAGACATTGTACGTGGTGGACTCCACTTCAGCACTACTCTAGGTTTACCAGTCATAGCATCAATCTCAGATCTTCTGATGTACCTCGTTGGTTGCTGAGGTTGAAGTTGACCCATCTGGTGTGGTACTCCCTCTTTAGAGCAGCTTCAAACCAGCCTGACATCTTACGAGGGTCAGCATATAGCAAGTTTAACTTAGCTAACAGGTTGAGCTCAAAACCTGGAAGAGTCTTCAGATCATGTGGAAATCTGAAGTACTTTATTCCCTTCTCACGTTTAATTGCGTTTTGAGGTCTGCAAAATGTGCCCATGCTATGATCCTGCTTGCCACCTTTTGATGTTTCTTGACCTGATACAGTTTGGTGTAGATAGTAGACATTGTACCGCTGCGTTGGGCTCTTATCTCTTCAAAACATGTTGCCCATTCAGCCTTTTTGATGTTTACTTTGGCATCTGAGGCTTGGGCCTTCTCTTTATCTTTTTCTGACTCTTTCTCCATATTATCCAGAGTCTCAAAAGTGTCACTGACAAGAGTTTCTCCCAGATTTGGAATGACATTTCCCTCATTGTCAGTGTACTCTGGATAATGTTGTGCAGTGACATCTTCAATCTCGATCTCATCAACATCCTGAAGCTCATCGTCACTCTCCTTTTGCACATTTGGAGCATCTTTCACAATCTCATCAGCGTTTAGCTGGAACATTTCTGCTATCTGCTCGTCAGTGAGATTATGAATGATTTCTTCTTCTTCAGGAGTATACATTACTGATCTCCTGACAATACCTTAGATCAAGAATCAACGTCAGTTGAGTCTTGACCTGTTGGAGGGGAGCAATATCATATTCATCTCTTTGGGAATCAGGATCTGCTTGATTTAAACATTCAACATAACAATCATTAGCTAATAATCAAGGCATAATCATTTACATTACATATAAACATTCATTTCATTAATTTTACTCATGATCCAAATACAAGTGATTTAAATAACATAAGACATCTAAGCATTACTCTCGTCCTGGAGCATCGGCTCTTCTGCTGACGGGGATGATGTGGAGGCACCTTGATCTTGTGCTCTTTTGGTCCTCCTTTCACTGGCAGATGTGGCACCCGCAGCAGTGTGAGCCATCATCATCATCATCTCTAACATCATCTCCAACATCACCAGCAGCATTAGTATCATCATCACTATCATCATCACTATCATCCCCATCCCCTTCCTTGATCTTAAGAGGCTCTTCCTTGGATCCTTTTAGACGTAGCATGATGGTCTTGTTAGTAGTCTCCAACTCCTCAATATTCTTTGCTGATAGGACATTCTGCTCTCGGAGTTGGGACATTTCTTCACGTTGAGCCTCCATCTATTGTGCCTGCTGAGATATCTGCTGAGATTGGGCAGCAGTAAGATCTACTAGCTGTCGCAGCTGAGCAGTCTTCTCTTCGTCTACCGCCAACAGCCTCAACACCATACGGTTAAGTGCCGAGAGCTGTTCCTCTACCCTACTAGGAGGAAGAGGTAATTCTGATGGATATGGAGAGAAAGAGGATGGTGCTGTAGGATGGCTAGTGGTGGTGGTGACTGTGTTGAAGATTGGAGGCGGTATAGATGATGGTGGTGGTGATGTAGGTGTGAATGATGTGGTGGTGGATGGAAGGGTGGTAGTGGTGGTAGGTGGATTGGTGGTAGGTGGAATGGTGGCTGTGGTGGTGGCTGTGGTGGTGATAAAGGTGATTCTACGTTCTCTTCCTTTCCAAGCCATGGGGCTGAGCCATCCTCTTCTTCCTCTATCCAGTCGAGGTGGATGCTCCCCTTATAAGGCGGCCTGGCAGATCAGGAGTATAAGTAGGATCATCAGTGGTCTCTCTCAATCTGCCTGGGCGTTCACCAACCGCCCGGAGCCCTCGTTCTGTGGGAACGACTTTACTTCCCACAGTCCGAGTCAGCGGCTCCTCATCTGACTCATCTTCTTCCTCACCAGGCACGAAATCCTGGTGGAACCCAACAGTCTTCGCTCCGTCTCCAGTGGGGTAGATGCTGGAGATGGAATAGCAGTAGTGGAACCCTTTGTTGAGTGGGTCCTTCATCTCCAGCATCTCCGCTATCATCATCGGAGTCATCATTAGGGAGCTATATCTGCTCTTCTTCAGAGTCACTGTCAACGTGACGCCATTTACGCCTAGCCGTGCCACGTAGTCTTCCTGGGCCAGATGCCCAAATAATCTCCTCACAGGGGGCTTTACCTGCTTCCCCCTGTAAACCTTCATCCTGCCCAAAGTGGTATCGTCCATTACCTCAAGTACCACCACGTCTTGCTTCTCCTTCGGCAAGGAAGGGAGCTTCTGGTCTATAATCATCTGCATAAAGTGAGGTTACATGCAGAAGCCCTGCTTCCCTTTCCCCTCAATGTTCTCCTCCAAGTAGGTGAAGATCATTTTGGAGAAGCTGAACGGATGGTTCAGCACCAGAGCAGCATATGCGTTCTACATTTGATCGGACAGCTCATCAAAACTTCCTTTCCGAGACGCTAAGAACTTAAGCAGTACGTGCGCAAGGTACTTGAACTGGGGACACAGGTTGCTCTTGTTGAGCAACCCTGCATTGATGTCCCCAGCGTACTTGGCCCGCAGGAAACAACCTCTGACAGTCAGGGGGTTGTAATCGTGTTGGACATTCAACATCGTCCCCAAGCTACAGCACAATCCTGAGATCTTCCTCAGAGATCTCAATAGCCTCTCCAATATTGAACTACGGATTCGATGAGGCTCTGATGTTCTATCAACTACAGCACCTTCCTAGAAGGCCTGCTGAATAGACCGTACGGTGTGCATGGAGTTGAATTGCGTGAGAGATCCTTGAGCGTCTAAGAAACGAGATGATTCCAGCAAAGTCAGTGCGTGTCTGGATGACTGATCCGATAAGCACAGATATTGTGCTTGGTGCTCATTGTCCACCGATTCGTCATCTGATACAAAAGAAAATGTTAGTATCCATTAATTAAGAATATCTTGAATCACTTGGAATTGTAATATTTCTTTTGATCTATCGTGCGAATGAGACTGTGCGACTGAGATCTAGTCGTGCGAATGAGTAGTGCGACTGAAATTCAGGCGTGCGACTTACCTCATACGTACGACTTGTCATGCTACTGAGCTCATACGGATTTACACTCATTCGTGTATATCAGTCATGCGACTGAAGTCATACGTGTGGTTCAGTCATGCGGTTTAGCCATTCGTACTACTCAGTCGTGCGACTGAAGTTCATCAACCTGTCCATTCGCATGACAAACTGCTGTTCAATTCAAATGCAAATTTTGACCAATTCTTATGATTAGATGTCGTGTTTTGGTTCATTGGACTTGCAATCATTATACTTAGCACATATAGCATTAATTTCGGTTGATTGCTTGAGTTAATTTGGTTATTTTGTCAAACAAGTCTCGGTTCTTGGTTTGGACCGAACTTGTTGATTTTGCAGTCAAATTGAATGAGAGATGGTTGGATTGAACCGCATTGTACCTGTTAGTCAGTGGCAATCGTCAGTGCATAAGAATTAGTGGTATAGAAAGATCTAATGAAAATTGGCAAGTAACGATAGTCGTGCGAATTAGGGTTAATTTGGAGTGATGAGTCTCTGCGACCAACTCCCCCTCTATTTATACTAAAGTTGATTCAATCGTACGACTGGACTCATTCGCTCATTTCATTCGGGTGAATGGACTTCAGTCGTGCATTGGATCAGTTACTTACCTTCAGTCGTCCGACTAGAGTTCAGTCGCGCGACTTGTTCATTCGCCCACTCACATCGCCGAATGGCTCATTTGTATAAGTCATTCGGTTGAATGGTCCATACTCATGTCCATTCAGCTGTTTAATGCATGAGTATGGTCCATTCGCATGATTGGTCCATACTCAGGTCCAGTCGTGCGAATGGGTCATACACTTGACATTTTCCTTACTTTATGACCATTTGACTTTTAAACCCTTTAACCTATTAATTTACATTATGAACATTTGATCATCTCAGACATAATCATTTTAGACTTAAAACCTTTAGATAACCTCAGACGTGATTTTTTTAAAAACTTTTGTCACCTCAGACGTGACCCATTTACTTGAAAGCACGTGTGGTCACCTCAGACGTGACCTTTTCGATGATAACGTCCCTTATCAACTTCCATGACATAGTCCGATACTACACAAACTGAAACAGATAACTTTGTACTTACATAAAAGAAATAGCATGAAAAATTTACACTAAGATATGTTTTGTGTTTTTTGTGAGGGTTAACTCCTAAGATGTAACTCTAAGGAATAATTCTTCTGAGAAGGCAGCCTCAATCTTTTAGACCATACACGGACCAATTCAAGTTGGAATCATACAGGATATTCAAATCATTCAGACAAGTTATTAAAAAACAACTTTGATGCTCTTTCCTTGTTTTCATCTGGAGTCTTTAGCAAATTTAGGAAATCATCTAGTACGATTAGGTCTCCACACTGATTTGAACTTTCAAGAATTGTAGCCACAGTGATTGTCAGTATACTTGTCGTCTTAAATCCATACACAGACTTTCAACACAGTTAGGTGATTGATTTAAGTTTGTTTATTTCCACAAGCATTTGTGGATCCCACACTCATATGGTAATCAACATTCCTCAGGAGATTTTTGAGCGGTCTTAGGGTAGTGTTCAAGAAGCGACTATTCATAGAATTTTCAAAGAGAAGCCAGTCCTCAGGTCAGTTCCATCGCACAGCAGAGAGGCGGCAAACAACAATGAGTTCTAGAATATATAGGTTATGCTTATCCTCAGGTCAGTGCCACCGCACAGCAGAGAGGCACATAATCTATCTTCTTGTTTGAGCAATTTTTCTTCTTTTAGCACAAATCTCACCAATAACCTAGGTTATCAGCTTGATTGTATTTTCATTTTTTATGTGCTTTTGCTCATGCTTTGGTCTTACGCACACTTTTATGGCGTTTATTTTGCTCGTCACCCCTTATTGGAATCCTGTTGATTGTGTTAACTAGGGATAAGGTGTTCCCCACAGCTTGTCAAACATTTTAGTTTAACCTTGAGATCACCAACCGTCTAGTCATCTATTGTGTTGGATCTACCAACAATCAGCTGTGGTCTAGCAACCTCTAGGTCTACTTTCTTTGTGTTACCTTAGTAGTAGCTAGCTTAACTATCATATTTCCTTTTATATGCTCAGACTACTCAGACTTATACTTGAACTTTGCATCGTTTTCAATTTGGATTTTTAAGGTCCCAAATGGTTTGTACCTGTGTACTATCATATTCCACACGTTAAATCGGTATCACACATATGATCTTATTTATTATCGGCTTGCCTCTCCTTTTCCCTCGTTTTTTTTCCCGTACCTATTCTCCCCCTAAAATACTAAAACCTCTAAGGATTTGCGTTTTAGAATTTTAATGAGCAAGAACCGACGCTAAGGTAATTAACAAACTAACATTAAACAAAACAAGAGAATTAAACTTAAAAAATACTATAATTTAAGAAATTTTAAAGACACTACACGCGACGCATCAGACTATACATGGTCATCTTCAGGAATGACCTCACTCTTCTTTTAACACCATTACCTCTAACAGATATAGAAAATGTGGTTTATCAAAAGCCTTTGTATAGAGGTCTGCGCGTTGAAATTAGTGTTTATTTTTATCACATCGATTAAGTTATTTTCAAAACAGTCACGTATGAAGTGATATTTGATCCGATGTTTTTGGTCTTGGGATGTTGGACCGGGTTCTTAGTGACTGCAATCGCAGCAGAGTTATCAACAAATATAGGAGTAGAATGAATGAAAACCGTAATCCCGCATTTGCTGTTGAATCCATATGATCTGGGAACAGCAGCTTGCAGCAGCAACGTATTCTGCTTCACAGGTTGACAAGGCAACTGAGGTCTGCTTCTTACACTGCCAGGTTACCAATCTTCTCCCAAGAACTGACATCCTGCTGATGTAGACTTGTAGTTCATCTTGCAGCCGCCGTAATCCGAGTCACTATACATTGTAAGTTCAAAGTCATCATCATGAGGGTACCACAATCCAAGTGTGGGTGTGCCCTTCAGATAACAAAATATCCTCTTGACTCTAATTAAATGGTTCACCTTGGGCTTTGCTTGATATCGTGAGCATAAACATGTAGCATACATGATATCTGGTCTTGAGGCCTGAGATACATGAGAGATCCAATCATCCCTCGTACATAGTAGCATCTACCAAATCACTGTTCTCGTCGGGTGCTACATCATGGTTTCTAGCCAGTGGTTGCCAGCTATGGAAGCATTCTCCATGTCAACCGACTGAGAATATCTCCTACATACTTGGTCTGATGTAAGAAGATTCCATTTGGTGTCTGATCTACTAGTAACCCGAGAAAGAACTTCATCTCCCCCATGGCACTCATCTCAAACTCAGTCTTCTTCATTACTGCTTCAATTCTTTGCATAATTCTTCATTCTTTGAACCGAAGATTATGCCCTACATAGATCTGTACTAGCAGTAAGTCTCCATCTTTTTCTTTAATAAACAGTGTGCAGTCAATGACTTCCCTACGAAATCCGTGTTTCACAAGATGAGTAGAGAGTTTCTCATACCAAGCCATGGAGCTTGATGAAGTTCGTATAGAGCCTTGTCGAGTTTGTAAACTCTATCTCGATGATTGGATCTTCAAATCCCTCGGGTTGACTGACATACACCATTTCTCTGATTTCACCGTGAAGGAATGCACTCTTAACATCTAGCTGATAACTTTGATTTTCATATAAGATGCATAGGCAAGGAAGATGCGGATGGCTTCCATCCTTGCCACAGGTGCAAATACTCCTTGTAGTCGATACCTTCAACTTGTCTAACCCTGAACAACAAGCCGAGCCTTGTTTCTGATGATCACTCCCTGATCATCTTTCTTACGTTTCAAACCCATTTGGTACCAATGAATTTAGCACCTTTAGGTCTATCCACTAGTGTCCATACACCTAACTTCTTAAACTGAAGAAGTTCTTCCTGCATGGCACTAACCCAAGCTCATCATTAGTGCTTCACTAACATACTTTGGCTCAAACTGAGACACAAAGCAGCGGTAGGCATCGTCGTGAAGATATCCTTTTTCCATCATAGAGGCATAATCAGCTGAATACAGCTGATTTCTAGTCTGAACCCCTGATCTCACATCTCCTATAATGTTATCCAATGGATGATAGACGTTTAGACGTGAGCCAGGAGTTTGTCGGAACAACCACCTTAGAGTCAAGATTATGAACATTTGGTTCTGGATCTGAGGCAATAGGAGTCTGAGGTTCTGAAGGTTCAAAATCATCACTAGCCGATGCGTGTGAACTTGTGATAGTCGGAACCTGTACATCTTGGTTGATTTGATCATTTTCTTGATTTTCTTCATTAGAGGAGAATCACTCCATCAACTGCTCCCCCTGAGTTGGTAGGATCATGACTTGTTGAATCTTGAGACGGTGTGTTCAAGACATCGTACATTATCTTGTTTGCCAACTCGTCTTCTGAAGAAGAAAGAGATATGTTGAAGGACTTGAAGAATCCATCATAGTCGAAGAAGTAAGCAGGCCCTTTTCTAGCAGGTGGTGTGATATATCTCTGAACATCAACATTACACCACACCTCTACTTGACCTATTGAGTTATTACAAACTCTCTTGTTCGGTATGTTGTATCTAAGAAGATCCCTTTATCAACCTTCTCACTGAATTTTCCATCCCAGTCTTTTTCAGCAGGTGCACGGAGCGCCAAATGGCTCGAGATATTCCGAGTTAGGTTTACGTCGCTGTAATAACTTGTAGCACGTTTTTCCATGGCGTTTTACTATCAGAACTCGATTAAGAGTATAACATGCATTTTCCACTGCTTCATTCCAAAATTGTATAGGCATTTTCGAGTCTGCAAGCATTGTCCGTGCCGTCTCTATCAAGCTGCGGTTCTTCTGTTCAACAACACCGTTCATCTGAGGGGTATAAGCTGAGGTAAATTGATGCACATTCCCTTTTCCTTGCAATAGTCCTCCATCCTTTGATTCTTGAACTCGGTTCCGTTGTCTGAGCGCACCTGTCTTACCTTCAGCTTGTATAAGGATTCCAGTGTAGTTACAAATTCCTTGAAGGATTCAAATGTTTCTGATTTGGATTTCGAAAACATTACCCAAGAGAACCTTGAGTAGTCATCAGTAACTACACATCAGTACAAGTCACATGCGATGCTTCTTGTACTGACGGGTCCAACAGATCCATGTGAAGAAGCTCAGTGGAAGTTCTATAGAGTGAACTTTCTTTTCCTTATGAGATTTCTTCGTCTGTTTGCCCTTTTTGCACACAACACAAAAATCCGGAGTTGAAAGTTTTTGACACTTACTCCTCTCACAAGATCATTCTGGATCAAGTGATTCATTTTCCTCGGATTTATGTGTCCCATTCTCCTATGCCAGGAGATGGATTCCTTCTCAGTAGCTTTGGACAAGAAGCATTGGACTTCACTATCCGTTGTGGATGCCTTTAAGAGATCCAAAACATAAAGATCATTATATCTAGAAGCTGACATTAGGATCTGATCCTCCGAAATCACGAAGTCCTTCTTTAGAACGTAACACTTCTTGTTGTCAAATACTACCTTGAATCCTTTATCACAGATTTGAGAAACAGAAAGTAAGTTATTTTGTAATTGTTGGACATAGTTACCTTATCAAACTTAACTTTCTCATTTCCACTTCTCCTTGGGCTGTGATGTACCCGCCTTTGTTTCCAGCAAATGAAACATGCCCTCCTTTAATTTGTCTGACATTTGATAAGAGAGCTCTGTTCCCTGTCATGTGCCTGGATGCTCCACTATCAACTATCTACGTGTTAGTCTCAAAACTATAGCGAACACCCTGCACAGTCAATGAAAACATTAGTTCATGTCAGGAACCCAAGCCTTAACCGGCTTGGGTTTCCCTGAGGCATCACATATCACAAACTCAACCCACTGACCCTTTGAGGTTAAGGATTGATAAATTCTATGTGTTCTTATTTTCAGGCACTGAGGAGGTTTTTTCTTTCCATAAACCAGATTTTAAGGCATGTTTGTGATAACAGACGACTGGTTGATGGATTGAAATTGGGTTCACAATCTCTTTTAGAAGGTGCCACTGAGTTCCTCTTAAATATCTTGATGTAGATGTAGAAAGTTCAACTTTCTTCCTCGATGTCTGATAATAAGGACAGTGAGATGCTATGTGACCATACTCTCCACAATTATAGCAGGATCTACTTTTAACTTGATGGTTTCTATTTTTTGGTGGAGATGCAGATGTCACACAGTTGACCTTATTATGTTTGGATTAAGACACTTCTTTGTTTGATGTATGAGTTGGTTTTACAAACTTAATTGCTTTACCTGGTTTTACATCTTTGATCTCTTGTTTACCTAGACTGTGACATGATGCACGTGATTGATTAGGTTTTATAGTCTTTTTAGGTTCTTGTTTGACTTTGTTTGACCCTGACTTAAAACTAATCTTTTCAAATTCTTTTCCAGATTAACACAAGGCTTTTACCTATTGCCTTTGAAGTGGCCTCTTTCTGTTTAGTGTCTGATCCAATTGATTTACTTAATGAATCTGGATCACTCACCAGAGGATGGACACCACGTGATCCTTGATGGGTTTATTGTTAATTGGTTTACATTTGGTGTTCATCAAGGTCTCAAGTGGTGGTGAACCATTTTGTATCCCAGTCCCTCCCCATTATTTCTCTCTCTTACTAAGTGTTGGACAATGTGTGATGAGCTTGTCCAACTATGCAGTTTTTGTTTAATGAATTGACTTCTACTTCTAAAACTGCTTTTTGCTTCTTAGTGTCCTCAAGAGAGTTCAGATAGTACCTAATGTCATTTGCTTGGTTAAAGGAAACTACCTCGGTTTCCCTAAGCTGTTTATTTAATAGGTCTATCTTTTCCTTGTAACTGTGCTTATTTTGTTTCAATACTCTATTAGCTTCTGTGCATAGTTCTAGGTCCTTTACTAGGCTATCATTATGATCTAATAACCTAGCAAATTTTGAATCTATACTTTCTCTAAATTTATTACATTCTAAGCAAGCATGATTATTAAACAGTTGGTTAGAAGTACTTACCTGGGATGTAGAAGAAGAATCAGCCATGAGTACTGGCTAGGTTTTCTCTGGTTCTGATGATTCAGATGATGATGCATTTGCAGATTTTTCTTCTTCAGGCAGGTAGTTGACCACATTTGTAGTATCTTCAGAATTTGACATTGCGATCTCTACTGCTAGATCTCCTTCACTTGCAAATCGTCATCAATATCCTCCACACTAGCATATTTGACTCTCCTGGTGAGACGAACCGAAAGCTCCAGTCCTGTCCTTCATCTTCGTTAGCAGTTAAGGCTTTTGGATCCTTACTTGATAAGTCAGCATTACTAGCATGGACTTGTCTTGACGGTTAAATGACGAGAAGGGATTTCCATTTCCTGTCTTCTTTGGTTTTATACACTCCCTCTTGAAGTGTCCCTTCTCACCGCAGTTGAAGCATGTAACCTTTGACTTATCAAAGCCAAAGGTTGTGTCTTTTGTTGCAACCAGGTTCTGTCCGGTCTTTTTGACAAACATTTTAGCTCGTCGGACAACACTTTCCAGAGCCCACATTATGTCCATACGTTCCAACTCCATTTCATCCACCTGCTCATAATCTCATCTGCCAGGTGGCAGTTACCTATCTTTCCAGCAATTAATCCATCGTAGGAGACCACCACAGCTAAAAGGTCCATATGTTCTCTGGCCACCTCTATAGTTACATTCCCGAGGTTGTCGGTTTTCAGCTTTGCGGCATTAGCTTCAGGTACTATATATTGGGTGCTAGACGACCCTGACATTTCTGATCCTGAAGTTGTGGGTTGTGCTGGAACTCCTACACTTGAGATGAAGGCGGTTTGCAATGGTGCTCCAGATGTCTTGACTGAAGGAGTAGCATTGTAGAGTGCAGGATTCTGATTATAGTTTGCCTTTTGGGCTCGATACTTCATCCTTAGCTCTTCTTCTCTTAGTTTTAGAATGAAGTCATTTATGTCTAACTTCGAGAGCATTCCATTCTGTCTGAGATTTGAAACAAACGAACCCCATTTTTCTGGTAATCCATCAGCAAAGTTGGATACCTTATCTTCCATCGAAGTAACCACTCCATGAGTGGCATCTCACTCATCAAGTGGTAGAATCTATCGATCACATCATCAAGCCTTCTTTTCCCCATTGAAGAAAAGTTTTCAAACTCCTTCTCATGCTTTTCCTTGATATCCTTCAGAGAGGCATTCCCATCATACCTCTTCTCCAACGCATCCCAAAGTCTCTTGCTTGAGTATACTTCGAATACTGGTGGAAAATATCCTTCGGAATAGACTGAGTAAGCAAGGCATAGACTTTCTTCTCAGCATTGTGTTTTACCTTCTGTGCATCCGACATGCCACTTAGAGTAAGTTTTACTCCGTCAGCTCCAACTGGCATGCTGTACCCCGACTCTATTGCCTCCCACAAATTTGTATCCATTCCATTTAAGTAGATTTCAAACGTTGCTTCCATTATGGGTAGTCATCTAACGTAATAAGTTTTGGGGGTTTATTTTGAATCCCCACTTCGTTCTCCAACAGCAGTAGATTCTGAATACGTGTATCTCTACTTGCTGTGTATGCTGAAAAACATCCTCCATTACACTTCACTTTACTATTTAACAAGCTGCGAATGAAGGTATGTGATTGGGCTTATTCGGGCGATTGAACAATGCGAATAGGTTAATTGTGCGACTAAGCTAATGCGGATGAGTCAGTCGTCCGAATAAACTAATGCAGTTGAGCGGTCCGAATGAAGATCTCAGTCGTACGAATGAGTGTACGAATGATTCAATCGTGCGGTTGAAGATACGTATGAACTCAGTCGTGCGATTGAGACAATCGTGTGACTGACCTGCTGAAGTTTGATAATTCGTAGGTTAAACTTGTTTTGGCCGTAAAAACTCGAATTTTATCAAACCCTAATAGCCGTATGCTGGAAAAACTACACTTTTCGATTAGGAACCATCCAAGACTTCGTTAGAACACAAAAGATTGCGTTTTTGATGCAAAACCACAATTTTGTATCAAACAATTGAATCAACACGTAATCAAGAGCCTCTAGCTCTGATACCACTTGTTAGGATCCGGTATTTGACCAAACAAACACAACTGATTAACGTGTTAAAACCAAACCAAATAGTGCGGAATCCTGTTTGATTGGCGATCCAATCAGTGAGAACGCACATAGACACAATAACGACTTGAATCTAACGTCAAAAATCGATTGAGAATCGATCTATAGCGTTCTATGAACTTGGAGTACGAACTTGGAGGCTTCTAGACGGCTAGGGTACGTCTGGAGTCGAAGTGGATTCAATGCTTACATTTTTCCATGAATTAGGTGGTATTTATAGGTTAGGATTGTTCATTCCTGGCGACTGAACCATTAGCCTGGTTCATTCGTGCGATTGAGCAATGGGGTTGATCCATTCGCACTACTGAGTGTTCAGTCGTGCGACTGAGTCAGACGCATGAAGGTGTTCAGCGTATGGACTATTTAGGCGCATGGACACTCAGTCGCGTGGCCATTCAGACGCATGACTACTGTTGGGGCGCATGTCCAGTCGACGCATGAGAACTTCACTTCACCAAGTTTGAGTGTATTCAATATTCTAACATATGTAAACACTTTAAACAATCACAAACCTATATAATTAAGTCAATATGCTTAAACAACTCATTAATGAAATATTAAACATTATAAACATAACCAAACATTTGTATTTAATTAAGTACCCGATATTTACATAAGTTGTAAGAATATTACATTCAGATCAGGATCTAGGTACATATATGTATCAACACATGGACATTGAGGACTCACCATCTTCACTTACAATTGTACATACTCAGCAACTTCCTCAGTTCACATTGATGTGGACTCTATAGACTCCTTTATTCAGAGTCTTTTTGAGAAAGGTATACCAAGGGCAGTTTCATCTCCACCTCAAGGAACTTCAAACTACATTCTAGGGTGGATGTATGATGCAAACATAAAAGCCCTTATTCTTCAAAGAGTTCAAGGGTAGAAAGAAGTCTTATATTTTCAAACTTTGAACTACTATGAAGGTCTTGACCTTGTCAACATGCCACTTGTCAATCCAATCCAATCTAGACAAGCTGATAGCGGCACAAAGGATTTAGACAAAATTATTGAAGAGTTTAGTCTAAGAGGGAGACAAAGGCAATTAGGTAATATTATTGGTCAACTGGATATTGAGGCAGACCTAGATTTGCTTCGAAGATGAAACCTTGACTGAAGGCCCAGTGGTAAGCTTGAGAGCCTTGTCACACCTACAACTAGTTCAAAATCATTCCCTCAGTGAAACCCCTGCTGGTGAAGGTGTATCACAACCTCTCTCTGGCCAGAGCTTGGAAGCTACACCAATCAATAAGGCCAAGCTCTCTCCACCCTATGTCACAAAGGTTTTTGAGTGACAAGGGAAAAAGAAAATGACTCCTGAGGAGACTGAGAAGGAAGTGAGAGAGAGAGAGAGAGGAAGAGGAAGCTAAGGGGAGAAAGTTTCTCTGGGTCTGCAGGATTCATGGAAGCTACAACCAAGGCTGCCCTAGACCAAGCACTCAAGATGATGAGTTAAAGGCAGTCAAGATTACTTACCTGCAAACTAGGAACTATGACATTGATTAGATTATATCTCTCCCCTTAGAGGAACTTAATGAACTGGCTGACATGGAATTGTCAAGAGAAAGAAGGAAGTATAGATGCAGAGATACTTATCCAAATCAAAGAGGAGAAAAGACAAAAGAGATTGTAGATGCATGTTCCCACTCTCTCCCCAGTTCAAGAAAATCCTTCACAAGAGGTTGTGGCTCTATAAGAACCTCAAGTAGACAAAGAGACTGATATGATCAATATGATCAACTACCTGAGTGCCATAGGCCTATACCAGACATCTACACTTTTCCCCCTTGTCCTTTGAGTACATAGAGTTTGAGTATCTTAAACAACTTAAGCTTCAAGTACTCAAAGAAAAAAGCAACAAAAAGAAGATAGGGAAGATGCTGCAAGGTCAAGAGCCGTCATCCAGAAGAGCATGAGAAGTCTGCTAACAGACAAAGGATGATAGCTTCTTACAGTTGTATGGATTCCTGGAAGAGATTGGCCCTATGTCTTTATCTATAATGGATGAGCACATCCGGGTATCAAGCAGAAGATCAACAAAGGAGAGCTACTTGACTTACACCCCTCCAAGTGAAGTTCTTCCTGAAGTAGAAATTAAGGTTGAACAACCTGAGAGAACACAACCTAAACCTCCTGTTGAGCCTTAACAAGCTTCATCTTCTGATCCATAGCCAGGTCAAACTCCCTCTCCTTCTAAACCTGTGAAGGAGGAACACCCAACTGAGCAAGACAAGACTAATCAACAAGGTGTTGCAGACCAGTCTTCTCAGTTAAAGTCATCAAGGAGGAGGATGAGGATGGCTTCTAGACCATAGTCAAAGAAGAAGAAAGTCTAAACCATCCACCTCCATACCTCAGGGTGAGTCAGATCAACCTGAGGAAGTGCATGAAGAGGCAACCCAATCAACTCCAATTCAAGTGATTCGTCTTGCTTCTAAGAGACCCATCTTATCCTGGACCTTCACAACTAATCCAGAAAGATGGCATGTGATTAGAGATCAAAAGGTGTGAATGTATACCATGGAAAGACTTATTCACCTACCTATGCATGATCTCTTTGAGATGAGAAGATACTATGAAAGTCTGAGTGTACTGACCATCTAATGAAGAAGGCCTAGTCATCATCTGATGAGGACTGTCAACTAATAAGATCTTCAAATGTTTTGGTAGCATCAGCCTAGGGGGAGTTTGTAAGAATTTCAGTAAGTCTTGTAGTCAAAACATTCAAAGCATCAAAGTCTCTCTGCATGCATGCACTAAAGTACTAAATAGAAATATTTTGGAAGTTTTACATCCTGCCCAAAACTATTCTACGTGTAAGATCTTCCAAGCCAAGACCAATATCTTCCGAATCCAAATTGAGTTTTCCTAAGCTTCAGAGATGAAGTCTCGAAGACAATTTCTTCTATAGTCTTTTTAAACATGCTTTTATCTGATGTACTTTTTCAAAAGCTGGACATCTTTCCCCACTACAACTCTCTTTGACTCACCAACTTTCACAAGTTGGTGAAAAGGTCCATGCTTTTGTAAACTGTACATTGAGGTCTCAAGTTTGAGCTTTATACTTTATGTACTTAATCCTTTTTGTATATATTAGGATGTGAGCTATGGCATGTCATAGTCACAATCAAAAGACAATTTGCCTTTTGACTCTACATTTGATTTTGTTGTCTAGTCTTATGTATCCGGCTAGCCTTCAAAGTTTGGCCGCTATAGGATGCAGTATATGTATCTCAAGTACTTGTAACTTTCCATTATGCTTTGTACACTTTGTAATAGAACTTGAGAAGCAATATACAACATTCTTGAAACCAAATCTGTTGTGTGTTTGGCCATCTTGTTCTGTCTCTCATTTACTTATGTTCTTAGCATCTTCTACTCTAGTTATCCACTCCCTTTTGATCTGATAATGTTCTCAGAACTTTCCTCAATTATATTGTTGGTGTTGTTGTAATCACCCCTTCTAACAGTCCTTTATTTCTATGGTTAATTTAATCATAACCTAAATATAACTTCTAATACATATAATCATGGCTAATTTAGGGCTTCACCATTACTATTGACCAAGTCTAAGTCCAACTCATACTCAGAATTTGATGTGAGTATTCATAATCGGTTTTCCTTTTATATTTCTGGATGTGACATGAATATGTATTCAATTCTAAGTATTTGTTCCAAATCATACGAACAATTAAGTCTAGTGGGTATTCTATCCTTTTTTTTTGATAAACTTGTGGATTAATCTTTCATGTGATGGTCAATCTTCTTACTTACTTGCTAGCATGTGATCATTAACTTTCTAAAGCCTAAGGTAACAATGATAGTGCTATTGGTTTGACACCCACCGAGTGGGCTATTGTAGACGGTATTTGGGTATTGAAACGAATATTCTTAGTCTAACTCGTTGTTAGGACACTTGTCAACAAAGTTTTGATCAATGCATTTGGTTAGTCATACTTGCTTGAGTTCATAGTTTGCTTTTAAAATCTACTCAAAGTTAATCATCCCATAGATTATATAAGATATTAAATCTCTGTTCATCAAAAGCTTTGGTAACAGATTTGCATATTGTTCATTTGTGTTACTTCGACTAGTTTGATTAATCCCTTTTCAAGTTATTGTAATTAAATGATACCTGATGTTAATATGTTTTCTCCTTGAGTACTTCAAGTTCAAACTGCTTATGATACTCAAACTCTATATACTCAAAGGACAAAGGAAGAAATGCATCTGCCTGATATAGGTCTGTGGCACTCAGGTAGTTGATCATATTGATCCTATCAGTTTCTTTGTCTACCTGAGGTTCTTGTGGAGCCACAACCTCTTGTGAAGGACTTTCTTTAACTGAAGAGAGGGTAGGAACATGTTTGTAGAGTCTTTTTAGTCTCCTTTCCTCTTTTGACAATTCAATGTCAGCCAATTCATTTAATTCTTCTAAGGGGATGGAGATGATATTATCAATATCATAATTCCTGGTCTATAAGTAGTTTATCTTGACTGCCCTTAACTCATCATCCTGAGTATTTGCCCTGGGAGCAGCCCTGATTGTAGCTTCTATGAAGCCAGCAGACCTAGTAGAGGAACTTTCTCCCCTTAGCTTCCTTTTCCTCTCCCTTTCCTCCTCCTCAATCTCCTCAGGAGTCATTTTCCTTTTCATTTTGTTATTCACAGACCTTTGTGACTCAAGGTGGAGAGAGCTTTAGCCTTCATTGCTTGGTGTAGCCTCCAGGCTCTGGCCAGAGAGAGGTTGAGATGCACCATCACTAGTAGGTGTCTCATCAGGGGAATGGACTTCTGAAGCAGTTGTAGGTGTGACAGGGTTCTCAGGTTCAATAACTGGGCCTTTAGTTAAGGTTTTCACTTTGAAGCTAATCTTAGGGTATACGTTAACATCCAATTGACCAATAATATTTCCGGATTGCCTTTGTCTCCTTCTGAGGCTAAACTCTTCAGTAATCCTATCTTGAATCCTTTGAGCCAACTCGTCAGCTTGTCCAGATTGGCTTGGGTTGACAAGTGGCATGTTGAAAAGGTCAAGACCTTCATAGTAGGTCAAAGTCTGAAAATTGAAGACTTTTTGCTGCCCTTGAACTCTTTGAAGAATAAGGGCTCTTCTTCTTGCATAATACATCCACCTTATGATGTAACTGGAAGTTCCTTAAGGTGGAGATGACACTGTCCTTGGTATACCTTCCTCAAAAAGACTCTGAATGAAGGAGTCTATAGAGTCCACATTAATGTGAACTTGAGGAAGTTGCTGAGTATGGATAGTTGCAAGTGAAGATGGTGAGTCCTCTAAGTCTATGCTTTGTGAAGAACTCCCAGGTTCTGCAATTGGAATGACTTTCTCCTCCTTTTTGGTAGCATCACCGTCTTGCATAGGTGAGCTAGGAGTTAGGTTAATCACATTTAAAGGTTCTCGTGTTCCAGGTTGAGCTCTTTTTAAAGGTCTCCCAGCTAGTTTCTCCTTGAGATAAGAAATCTCAAGTTGCTAATTATTGACCCTGTTTTCTAAGGTAGTCACCTGAGATTCCAAGTGACTAACCTTAGAGACTAGGTAGGTGCGTATTTTTTTACAGTTTTCGTACCTTTAGTCTTAGATTCCTCTCCTCTTCATCAAAAGACTTATTAGGGGATGAGATAATTGGGCCAAAGTCCTCAATCTCACCACCAACATGAAGTTCTTGGCTGTTGGGTTTCCTCTGCTCACTGACTACTTCAGATGGAGTATCAGTGGGCTGAGTTGCCATGATTGATGTATTAAAGATGTAATCACTTGCAGAAGTAAGAGCCTCTTCCATATGGACTTCCTGAGCAGAGTTAGGAACATCCACCTCAGTAGTGGGTAGATGATGTGGGCTAGACAAGGGAGAAGTAGGAGCACTCACCTCTCTTTGAGTGGGGGAAGATAAGAGAGACTCATGATACTCACTGAATGCTAAGTCCTCATCATCATAGAAATCAAGGCTAGGGATTGGTTGGTTGAGATCTAAAGGCTGGGGATGGTAACTTTCCCTTGAAGGTTGTTCACTAGAGTGTTAAGACTGTAAGTAAAGGCTTAAGGCTATTGGGCTAGTGAGCTCATTAGGCTGAGCATGAGGAACCTCAGCACTGATTCTTGAAGAGATGGAGTGGTTTGCTCCTCAAGTTAAGTGGAGTTCCGATGTCCACTTCCTCCTGTGTGGGAAGTAGTATAGGGGTCTACATAGGTTGAATAGCTTGTGCAGGGGTTCGTTTGGATCTTTTTTGGTTGGTGAAGGTGATTTGTGGCTATATTGATGGTTGAGAGGTAGAAGGTGTGGGTTCAACACTAGATTGTGTAGCTAGGTTGTCACCTTGAGCAATGAGCTCTAACATTTTTAGGACCAAGGCTGTTTGTACCCCAAAGAAGCCAACAGTTTGCTTTTTCAATATTTTAAAGATGCCGGGCTTCATCTGTCCCAATTTAAGAACATTATATGTTTTCCTCAACTATGAGCCTAGTTCACAGTTGAGAATGTGTTGTACATATCTAGGAAACATATAATATTCTAAGGAGTCCAAGTTAGCAAGCAAGTTTGTATAAACAAATTGAGAATACCTGAACTTGACCCCTTGAACCATCCCATGCACTATGAAGGAGAGATCTCTAGGAATATGGTCCTAACCCCTATGCTTGTTGGACAAACTATGAATGACCACAAGTAGTAAGTACTTCCACTAGGATGAGACCTTCCTTTTCCTGAAGGTCTTTACAGAGATATCCCCCTCATAGCCTATTTGCTGGAAGGATTGGTTGACAACTCTTTTAGGAAAGGACAACTCACCTTCCTCATCATACAACTGAAGATAGGTGTTTATGATGGCTAGAGTGATAAAGATTGTCCTCCCTTACACTGTAGCAGACAATGCCTTTCCCCATCTAGGATGAGCTCTTCACGGGTCTTTTAGAAGTCAAGCAAATGATCCTCATAAAGAACATGATCAATGGTAAGGGAGGTGGAGTAGTTTGATAGAGTCAAGAATCGACAAACCTCCAAGAAATGTGGATTTTTCTTAGAGTTTAACAGAGCAACCTAATTATGTTACCTGCGTAACTACATGGAAAAGTTTGGGTCATTTATGCGGTTGAGGTTGGTCATTTGAGAGAGCTTAGCGGTGAAGGAAAAGAAGAACAAAGGTTGTTTCTGCGAGGATTTTTGGAATTTAGGTTTGGAGTAAGATGAAGATGATAAAGAAAGAGGGGGAAACCGTTGGGTTTATATATGAAATGGATTTAAGACGATGTTAATGAAATATGATAAACTTTGAATTCTGGATGTCGGTCCCACCTCTGAAAAAGTAGTTTGCTTTTTGCTCAAAAAGTAGTTTTCTTGGAAGTTGAAAATCTTCCGAAGGTAATTTGTCTTCGGAAGTTTTAATAAAAAGCTTCCGAAGCCAAATGACTTCGGAAGATATTCCTGAGAATTTTGAAAATTTTTGCTCTGGAAGAGAATTAAGACTTGAATGCTTATTCAGCTAAGAATAAAGCTTTCGAGAATAATTTGCTTCGGAAGAAATGTGTCCTTGAAAACATACAAGTGCTTAGTAAAATATTAAGCTTCAGAAGATATTTCATTAGTTTCTTCCAAAGGCAATTTTTCTTAGACAGTTGTTTTGTTTTAAAGAAATAAAGTTCTTCCAAAGATAAATCCATATCTTCCGAAGGACAAAAAGATCAATATTTTCAAGAGTCTAAGAAAAGTGTTCTATAAAGATTTTCATCCAAAGAAAACAAGAGCTTATGAATGTAATAAAATAGACAAAACAGGACACATAGATTTTAAGAAATAATATGAATTAGTTTTAAGAAAAAGCTACTCAAAGTTAATCATCCTAATAGATGATATAAGATATTCAAGTCTCTGCTCATCAAAGGCTTTGGTGAACATATCAGCATATTGTTCGTTTGTGTTAACCTTGACTAGTTTAATTAATCCTTTTTCAAAGTTATCTGTAATCAATGATACCTGATATTGATGTGTTTTGTCCTTGAGTGCTACACAGGATTCTCTGTGATACATATAGCACTATTATTGTCTATGCAAATGAGAGTCTCCCTCAAGTTTAATCCATAGTCTAGCATCTGATTCTAAATCCAGAGCACTTGAGAACAGCAACTTGCAGCAGCAATGTATTTAGCTTTAGTAGTTGATGCAGAGACACAGGATTGTTTCGTGCATTGCCATGAGACAACCCTTTCACCAAGAAAATCACATCCCCTGATGTAGACTTTTCAGTCATATTACACCCACCATAATCACTATATATATGCATAGAGATTAAAGTCAAAATTCTTTGGATACCAAAGGTGAAGTGTTGATGCACCTTTAAGATATCTTAAAATTCTTTTGATAGTGATAAGATGTGACATCTTGGGGTTGGCTTGATATCTTGCACAAAC
Organism: Flaveria trinervia; assembly: GCA_025506515.1. Lineage (NCBI taxonomy): Eukaryota > Viridiplantae > Streptophyta > Magnoliopsida > Asterales > Asteraceae > Flaveria > Flaveria trinervia. The sequence continues at coordinate 12,237,905 of CM046458.1, read as the reverse complement.
ACATGTGACAAACATGATATCAGGCCTGCTAGCTGTAAGGTACATAAGAGACCCAATCATAGCCCTGTAAAGGTGTTCATCCACACACTTCCCCTCAAGGTTAGGCCCAAGGGAGTGGATTCTTGCTATGTGTGTCTTAGCCACCTTGCAGTTAGTCATGTTGAACGTTTTAAGCATGTCCTGAACATACTTTGACTAACTTATGAAGATGCCATCTTCAACTTGCTTCACTTGAATTCCCAGAAAGAATTTGAGTTCCCCCATGGCACTCATTTCAAATTTGTCTTTCATCATCTTCTCAAAGTCCTTGCAGAGCCTTAGATTAGTTAAACCAAAGATGATATCATCTACATATACTTGAACTAGCATTAAGTCATTTCCTTGTCCTTTGTTGAAGAGAGTTCCATCTATAGTACCCCTTCTGTATCCATGCTTGCAAAGATACTGAGATAGAGTCTCATACCAATTTCTCAGTGCTTGGTGCAACACATAAATAGCCTTATTAAGCTTGCAAACATAATCAGCACGACCAGGATCTGCAAAGCCAGGTGGTTGTTTGACATACACCTTTTCATCAATCACCCCATACAGAAAAACACACTTGACAGCAACTTGATACACCTTGAACCCCATACAGAAAAACACACTTGACAGCAACTTGATACACCTTGAAGTTCTGGATGCATCAAATGCCAAGAATATCCTAATAGCTTTCAGTCTAGCTGTAGGAGCAAAGACATCTATGTAGTCAATTCCTTTTTCTTGTCTGTACCCTTGAACAACTAGTCTAGCTTTGTTTTTGATGACAAGTCCTCTATCATCCTTCTTATCCTAAAAACCCATTTGGTTCCTATAGTGGTCTTTCCATGAGGAAGAGGACATAGGTTCCAAACATTTTGCCTTTTGAATTGAAGCAGCTCCTCTTGCATAGCTTCAACCCAACTTCCATCCTTTAGAGCGCCTCATCAATCTTCTTCGGCTCTATTGTAGATAAGAAACAAGAGTGAAGAAAAACATTTGCATCATGGGTTTGTCCTCTTGTTCTTACCCTTAAGTCAACATTTCCAATAATATTTGAGGTGGGATAAGACTTGTGGTACCTTAGCTGAGGGATTACAACAAGTTGCTAAGAGGGATCTAGATTAGAAAATATTAGTTCTAGAATTAATGAGTCTCCCACCACATTAGCACACTTATCAAGTGAGACTTGATCCATTGAGTGTGTGACATCATTGATGTTGTCTTCTATGGAGTGGTTTTCAGCATCAAGATATTATTGATCACTTTCACCACCACCATGGTCTTCTACTTTTAAAGCTTCTTTATCTGGTTGTTGAGACTCTGAGCTGGAATCTAAAGGCATCTCAGATGTATCAGCTGAATTTGTCATTATTGTGCTGATATCAATAGCAGGATCAGTTACAACTGGAGTTGAAGATGTATAACTTGAAGGTCTTCTCAGCTCAAATCTTTAATCAAGATCACCTGTTGGTAAGATATCTGTAGATCATGAAACATTCTCACAAGATTTTTTAAATCAGTTGGTAACTAAATCAAGATCAAATAGCCAATCCGGACTAGAACCAACTACACTAGGTGTGTGCTCATTAAAGGTTAGATTGGCTGACTCTTCAACAATTCTGGTTCTAAGATTGTATACTCTATAAGCATTTGCTTGTGAAGAGTATCCAATAAAGTGTCCATCATCTGATTTCTCAGCAAACTTGGCAGTTTGATCTTTGGTAGTCAAGATGGTGCAAGAACATCCAAATGACCTGAGAAACCAATGAAAGGTTTCCTATTATGCCAAAGTTCATAAGGAGTATTACCATGAGTCTTAACCACTAAAAATCTGTTTTGCATATAGCAGGTAGTGTTGACTGTCTCTGCCCAGAAGGTGATGGACAGTTTAGAGTTAGACAACATAGTTCTTGCAACTTCAATAAGTGTCCTGTTTCTCCTCTTAGCAATACCATTTTGCCGAGGAATCCTAGGAGCACTATATTGTCTTCTAATACCCTTTTCATCACAAAGTGTATCAAGGATTTGGTTCTTGAATTTAGTTCCTTGATCACAGCTTATGGTTTTGACCTTGTGATCAGATTGATTCTTGAGAATTTTAAGAGTCTTATCCTTAGTTCTAAGGAAGAAGACCCAAGTGAAACTTGTAAAGTCATATGTTATCACCAATTAGTAAGAAAATCCTTCCTAGACTCATTACACTGGTTGGGCCAAAGATATCCATATATAACAAGTGTAGGGGAGCAGTGATGGAGTTTCTTTCATTTGGCTTGTGAGATACCTTGTGTTGCTTCCCTTTTAGGCATGCAACATAATGATCATCACTTGTAAACTCTTTCTTTGGCATTCTAGTTATCAAATCATTCTTAATAAGTTTATTCATGTTCTTAAAGTTTACATGGCGCATTCTTTTACGCCAGAGAAAATACTCATCACTATTTGCCTTAGACATAAAGCATGAAACTTCTCCTTAAGGATATGTTTCTTGAAAATCCATCTTGTACATGTTCCTTCTCATGGGGGCTCTTAGCAGGATATGCTCATGAGGAGTAACCACCCCAAGCTTAAGAACAATGCACTCATGCTCAGTAAAGAGCATGTTATGACTTTGACCACAAATTTAGATACACTCAAATGATTATATCCAAGCTCCTTAACAAAGTTTACCTTCTCAATGCCGAGCTTATCATTTGTGACCTTGACCATCCAGAAATGTAACCACCTTCATCTTCTCCAAAACCAACTGGCTCTCCATCAATTCTTTCAAATTTTGGAGTAGTGACCTATTGCATGTCATGTGCCTAGAAAAGCCTCTGTTAATGATCCATACATTCTTGTTTGTCTTGAGCTATTCCTACACAAAGAGAATGATTAGTTACATTTGGAAACCCAAGCCTTATTGGTCTTGGACTCATCAAAAGAAGTTGAAGGTAATGGAACAGTAATAGATCCTACAGTTATGATTTGAGAATCTTTTGCTATTGTTGATGGAGAACTTTCAGTCATTTGGTCTTTCTTTGTCTTCCACACCACCTTTGGAAGTTTAGACTTAACTTTCAACACTTCAAAAGCTTTGGTGACTTTGGAAGTTTTGATGACTAAACCTTCATAAGATCTTGCTATTAATGCAGTAGGCTTTAGTGTTTCGGAAGTATTCCTTTCTTCCAAGACCAAATTTTCTTCCGAAGGAAATCTTCCACTTGCCTTCATCTTCATTTTGGAGCTTCCGAAGGAAACATGTTTTTCTTCTGAAGGTAGTTTCTTCTTGGAACTCTTATAAGTCTCTTCCTTGGTCATATGTAGAGTACCTCTTAGATTGTAGAAACAATCCTTAGCAAGATGAGAGGTACTACCACACATAACACACTCCATTTTCTTCTTCATAAGAGCCTTCTTTTGAGAACAAGGCTGACTTTGATCACTTTCCCTCTCCACCATCATCTTTGCAGATGCTGAGACAGATCTTTTAGGGTGAGAACTGCACTTGGAGCTGGATGGTTCAGCCCATGTAACAATGGTACACAACTGGTCAGCTTTCTTCTTGATGCTTGGATAATTTGAACAAGAACTAGAACTCTTGGTACTAGAGTTCAAGTTGATGTCTTCAATCTTAACCACTTCAAATTCTATAGAGATAAAAACTTGTTTCTGCTTAGAGTCAAAATTGGGCTTGATCTCTTGAGCCTTCTTTGCCTTTCTCTTGCTCTTTCTGATCAAGTTCTTTCTTATAGACTTGGTCATCATAGTCTTTTTACTCTCTTTAGAAGGATAGTGACCCTTCTTAGAATCCTCTTCTTTATTCTTCTTAGAGGCATTCTTTACTATCACTTCTTCATCCTCTTCAGTCAAGGTATCTATGAGTGGAAGGTCATCTTCACAAGTTCCACACCTAGGAGATCTTACGGACAAGATTATGTGTGGAAGAGCTATCTCACTAGATCCCAGTCACTACTTATTCTTATAACAAACTTTTGCATGAAAGGATGAGGATGTGATGTTCTTGATGATCTCTTCTTCAAGAACACATTTTTTACCCTAGCTTTACTGATCACAAGCTAAGCCTGGCATTCAGTCAACTTGGTTATGAGATCTTTGATCTAAGTCATAAAATTTGTGTGCTCATGTTTAAGAACTGAAATGGTTTTCTCTAAGTCCTCTATCTTTAATTTATAGTCATTTTTAGCCTTTTTGAAATCAGATTTTAAGATATTCAAGGACTCAAGATCAGATCTCATTTCTAAGTTGTAGGACCTATATCTATTAACTTTAGCAATACATTAAGGTGTAAAAAGATTTTCCAATACCTTTGCTTCATCATGGTCAGCCATCAGTTCTTGGTTTGGAGATGCATCTTCCACCTGAAAGCTCTAGTCAAAGCCTCCTTTTTCAATAGCAACTGCAGCTTGCTGCTGTGGCTTCTTATTCTTGGTAGCTTTATCAGTTTAGTTTGGTCTGGATCCTGCTTGACCACCATTTTTTCTTAGTGCCTTGCACTCCCTAGAAAAATGGCCCATCTGGTTACAGTTTTAACACTTGACTTTGCTTTTATCTAGCCTAAACTTTCCACTCGTTGTACTGCTTGGAAACTTCCTTCTTGTCCTCCTCTTGGCTCTGTGAGTGAGAAGAGCCATTTGCTGGACTATCTCCATGTACTCCAGATCATCCGAATGGATATAATCCAAGTCTTCAAGGGTGAAAAGAAAGTTACCAGAACTTTCATCAGAAGACACAAAGGCTTGTGAAGAAATTGTTTCTTGGAATAGGCTTCCTTGAGTGTAGCTTTCTCTTGGTGTCTCCGGGAAGGCTATGAAAGGACCCTTTTGTGAGTTTTCAGGGTATCATATAAGATGATGTTGAGGTTCTATGCTATCCCTTTCAGTCACATACAGGGCTGAACTCATTTGATTGCTGGAGTTACCAGATGAACCTTGCAGGTTCATCTCCATCTGGTATCCACTGAGAATACCATACAACTCAGTCAGAGTAAGAGTCTTAAGGTTCTCATTCCCTTTGATAACAAAACAATAATATGTCCATTGCCTAGGAAGAGAGGACATGAACTTTCTTACAATGTCCCTATTCTCAAGAATGACTCCAACATCCACTAGAGTGTCCATAATCTCAACATACCTGCAGTATTGTTGAGTCATGGTTTCACCTATTTTAAAGGTGAAGTTTTCAAACTGTTTCTTTAGGAGTTCCTTCTTGTTCTCCTTGGCTGTTGTAGAACCCTCATACATTAGTTTCAATGCATCCCATAACTGCTTAGCTATTTTGCATTTCTTGAAACCTCTTTACACAGAGTTTGGAAGAGCAGTCTGAAGGCCTGTCATGGCTTTTTGATCACTATCTATTGTCTTTCTATCTTCATTTGAGTAGTCAGCCTCAACCTTTCGAATCATACCATAGATTCCCACATCCTGGATTCTTGAGAGTTGATGAAACCTTCCATTCTTTGGCACCAAGTATCAAAGTCTTCAGGAGTGTCAGTGGGGACTTTGTCATGGTTCTAATTTCCATATCAGCTTTAGTGATAGCTGTCATTTGAGATGTTAAGTATTTTGTGTGTGTGAGGGATCTTAAGATGGTGAGATCTTACTATCAAGAGCCTGGAATCCCTGATACCAATTGCAGGATTGTTTGAGGGGTTTGGTTACTTACAACACAACACACAATAAAGAGAGATTGATTTAGAACACTTAACAGATTAAATGAAGAACTAGAAACCAGTTGCAATGAAACTAAAAACACAAGTAACTAAGAGACAGAACAATAACAAAACAATACAAGTGTTTGGTTTTCAAGAATGTTGTATATTGCTCTCTAGTTCTTTACAAGTGTTTACAAAGCATTAGAAAAGATACAAGTGACTAGAGATACTTTATACTACATTCTACAGCTGGCCATACTTTAAAGGCCAGCTAGATACATGATCTAGAAAACAACAAAATCAATGTAGAGTCAAAAGGTAGATTGGCTTTTGACTTGTGAGATCCTAATGCATTACAAAAAAGGATAAAAATACATAAAGTAGAAAGTAACATACTCAAGACCTCAATGTATAGTTTACCAAAAGCATGGACCTTTTCACCAACTTGTGAAAGTTGGTGAGTCAAACAGAGTTGCAGCAGAAAGGTGGTCCAGCCTTTTGGTAAAAGAACATCAGATAATAGCATGTACTCAAAAATCTTCGGAAGAAATCTGTCTTCATAATCTGGCTTCGGAAGACTTTGTCTCTGAAGCTTCGAAATACTTCATATTTGGCATCGAAAGATATTGGTCTTGGCTTCGGAAGATTTCACACTTAGAATGTTTTCTAATGCAGAATGTGAATTTCCAAAGCATTCTACTTTAGCACTTTGTGCATGCATGTAGGACAGATTGTTTAGATATTTTGGGTTGCATCAGCCTTATATAAAACCTTATAGATACCCAATCATAGCCCGGTAAAGATGTTTCTGGCTATGGGTGTCTTTGCAATCTTACAGTCAGTCATGTTGAATCTTGTAAGTATGTCTTGTACATATTTTGATTGACATATGAAGATGCCACTATCAACTTTCTTCACTTGAATTCCTAGAACGAAATTGAGTTCTCCCATGGCACTCACTTTAAATATATTCTTCATCAGCTTCTTAAAGTCTTTGAAGAGCTTTGGATTAGTTGACTCAAGGATTATGTCATCTACATATACTTGAACTAGCATTAAGTCATTCCCTCTCCCTTTGATAAAGTGAGTTCCATCTATAGTACCCCTTTTGTAACCATGCTACAGAGATACTGAGATAGAGTCTCATACCACTTCCTTGGTGCAGCTCATAAAAATCAAGTGGTTGTTTGACATACACCTCTTCATCAATCACCCTATATAGAAAAGCACACTTGACATCAAGTTGGTAGACCTTAAAATCCTTGGATGCAGCAAAAGCTAGGAATCATGAAATATCAGCATTAGTTGATGTCAATTCATGAATCGCAATAAGGAATTATCAGCATTAGTTGATGTCAATTCAACGTTTACGGAATCAACGTTGGATTGGTTTAATTGTTCGTATTAAATGATTATCAATATCAATAAATATTCAAGAACACGATTGATGAAACACAACTAATGATCTGTTTAAATCAATTGTATTTCATTAAGACACGTCAATGATTACAAATAACTAATGAACGATATTGAAAATTGTGTTTAATGATGTGACGGCTGCTAGGGTTTGATTGTGTGATGTTTTGTTATATTGCTGTTGTTGTTAAAGCCGTCTACTTGATTCGAAACCTAGGATTCATATATATAGACAATGATGTTTCTGTTAAGGAAACACCGGATCTCTTGGGATTTGAATTGATTATGTTAAGGAATCTCTGGATTTCTTGGGATTCGCATAACTGACATGTTGACTTGATGACTTGTAACACTTGTATTGTTTGAATACAAGTGTTTGGACTCCGCAAGAATATTGCCTTCTGTAGATAGTTGTTCTTCCGCAGGAGACTTGTTATTCAGCAGGAACTTACTCTTCTTAGCAGTCTTGTTCTTCCATAGGAGACTTGTTCCTTAGCCCTGATTGTTCATCCATAGAAGATCTTCAGATGGAATTTTACTTGTAAGGAAAATATCTACGGAAGAACAAAATGTTCATCCATAGATGTTTCTTACACTTCGTCAATTTCAAAAATTGACCAAGTATAATGTTTGTACCTGCACACATATATAAATCAATATACATATATATGGATTAACCTATATATTTAATGCATACACAATAATGAATTACAACCATTCATTATAGATATTAATTCAAGTACTAAGCCTATACAAAATGGACTAGATCTACTGATCCTAGACCTAACAGTAGTCAATTCCTTCTTCTCGTGTGTACCTTTGGACAACTAATCTTGCCTTGTTTTTGTTGAAAAGTCCTCTATCATCCTTCTTATTCCTAAACACCCATTTGGTTCATATGGTAGTCTTCCCTTGAGGGAGAGGACATAGGTTCCAAATCTTTTGCCTTTTCAATTGAAGTAGTTCCTCATGCATAGCTTCAATATAACTTCCATCCTTTAAAGCCTTATCAACTTTGGCTCTATCTAGGACAATAAACAAGAGTGAAGACAAACATTTCCATCATGGGTTTGTCCTCTTGTCCTTACCCCTATGTTAACATTTCCAATGATGTTTGTGATGGGGTGAGACTTATGGATCCTAAGTTGAGGAATCATAGCAAGTTGCTTGGAAAGATCTAAATTAGAGATATTTAGATCAGGCATTGAAGTATCTCCCGTCTTATAACACACTTATCAAGAGAGACTTGATCTAATGAGTGTGTTACATTATTTATGTTGTCTTCAATGGAGTGGTTGTTAGCATGAAGAAACTCTTGATCACTATAACCACCACTACCATCACCATTTCCTTCCATATTTAAAGCTCCTTCATTTGTGCCTCTGAGCTAGAATTTGGTGGTACCTCAGATGTATCAGTTGAATTTGACATGGTTGTGCTGATAGTAACTCCATCTACAAGGTTAGTTACAACTAGAGCTGAAGTAGTATAATTGATGGTCTTCTCAGTTCAAATCTTGGATCAGGATCACCTCTGATAAGATATCTGTTGACCCTGAAACATTCTCATAAGTTTGTTAAAACAATTGGTAACTAAATCAATATCAAATACCCAATCAGGACTAGAACCTTTCACACTAGGAGTGTGCTCATTTAAAGTCACATTGGCTGACTCCTCAATTACTCTAGTTTTGAGATTGTATACTCTATAATCCTTGGCTTGAGAAGAGTATCCAATAAAGTATACATAATTTGATTTCTCATCAAATTTGGCTATTGGTTCTTTGGTATTCAAGATAATGCAAGGACATCCAAATGACATGAGAAAACCAATGAAAGGAAACCAATGAAATGTTTTCTCTTGTGCCAAAGTTCATAAGGAGTCTTACCATGAGTCTTGATTACTAAAACTCTATTTTGCACATAGTAAGCAATGTTTACTACTTCTGCCCAGAAGGTGATGGGCAGTTTAGAATCAAACAACATGGTTCTTCTAGCTTCAATTAATGTCTTGTTTCTCCTCTCAGCAACACCATTTTGATAAGGAGTCCTGGGAGCACTATATTGTCTTGTAATACCCTTTTCATCACAAAATGTATCATGGATTTGGTTCTTAAATTCAGTTCCTTGATCAGATTGTATGGTCTTGACCTTGTGATCACATTGATTTTCAATCTTTAAGATAAAACTCGTCAAGATCTCAGAAGTCTCATCCTTAGTTTTAAGAAAGAAGACCTAGGAGAATCTTATAAAGTCATATGTGATCACTAAACAATATGAGGTCCTTTCGAGACTCATGACATTGTTGGGGCCAAAGAGATCCATATATAGTAAATGTATTGGAGTAGTGATAAAGTTTCTTTTCTTTTACTTGTGAGATACCTTGTGTTGCTTCCTTTTGAGGCATGCAACACAATGGTCATCACTTGTAAACTCTTTCTTTGGCATTCCAGTTACCAAATCATTCTTAATCAATTTGTTCACGTTTTTAAAGCTTATATAGCACATTTTTTTATGCCAAAGGAAAGACTCGTTACTATTGGATTTAGATAGAAAGCATGAAACATCTCCTGAGGGAGATGTTTATTGAAAGTCCATCTTGTACATGTTCCATCTCCTATGGGATCTAATCATGATATGCTCTTAAGGAATAATCACCTCGGGTTTGAGAACAATGCACTCATACTCAGTGAAAAGCTTGATATGACTCAAATCACAAAATTAAGATACACTCAGAAGATTGTATCCATGCTCCTTGACAATGTTCAATCAAGTAAGGCTGGTGCAACCAAACAAACATGTTGGACCAAAAGAACCAATGAGCCGGATCAAAAAAACCTCTAAGTCCCACAGACATCACAACAACTGCTGAAGATTTGATCAGCTGTTTCATAAAGTCTGAAGTGCAACAGCTGAAGTACAAGTACTGAAGACGTCAACAGCTGAAAATCTAAAGTACTGAAGAACAACAGCTGAAGATCAAAGTCTGAAGATCAACAGCTAAAGATCTAAAGTACTAAAAAATCAACAGCTGAAGACAACAGCTGAAGACATCAGCTGAAGACAACAGCTGAAGACATCAGCTGAAGACAACAGCTGAAGACATCAGCTGATGACAACAGCTGAAGACATCAGCTGATGACAACAGCTGAAGTTCAAGTACAAGTACTGAAGCCTTCAGAGTTTGTTACAACAGCTGAAGAAGCATTCTTCAGTTTTTGTGATGGTTTCCTTTCAGTAGTTTTCTTTTTGTTTCAGTATTTGTAAAACGACTGAAGAGTATGTTCTTCAGTCGTTGTAGTTTCAGTAGTTTCTTTTTAGTAGTTATAGTAATAGTTAACACTTAGCATTTTTGTAAGAAGATGTCAGCTGTTTGACATCTTCAGTAGTTGTGTTAACTATCAGTAGTTTGAATAAATTCTGTTAGATGTCACTATCAAGTGACATCAGCAGACGTCACATCTTCTATATAAGAGATGTTGACCTAATTGTACGTGTGACATTCTGTTACCACGAAAGCGAATATTGAATGAAATATATTTTGCAGAATTCTTTCTGTCTATAACCGTTTGTTCTTACTTCGAATATCTTTTGTGTTCTTGTGAATTTGCTAATTCAGTGTTTGATTTCCGCTGCTATACTCTCCAATCAATCAAACGAAGATCGTTGATCCTAACAAAACACTTAGAAAATTTTGGTGCAACTAATGCAGAACTTCCGATGGCAAAAGTAGAGCTTCCAATGTCAAGTCTGAATAAGCTTCAGAAGAGGAACTCCAACTTCCAAAGTCAAAGTCTTCCTTCTTCCAAAGTTCAACACTTAGAAGAATTCAAGACAATTGCTTTCGAAGCATAAAGGCCTGAAGGATGTCTCAAGCCTTGGAAATAGTAGCTTCTTCCAAAATATAAGTGGCTTCGGAAGAACTTGTTCTTTCGTAGTCAGTTAACCTTCAGAAGAACCTACTATGAACCAGTGGACATAAGTATAGTCTCTCTGACACTCCACTACAAATCTTTGAGATACTGTATGGTTCTTTCCCACTCCATGTAGTTGACCATACTTTATTCCAATGTTTATTTTTTATCAGTTAGTATAGTTACCAACTTTAGTTGGTGACAAAAGGTAAGTCATGGACATGTCATGACTACCAAATCTTAGATATTATTTTATCTAAGATACCTTAATTCTAGTAATGTAGTATTTGTCTAGTTGTGAGTTTTAGCTGGTATCAAAGTATATCCGGCTATAGGTAGCGGTATATATAGTTTCTCATTGTAACTCATATAATATGCTTGAAAAAGTCTTGTAACACTTTGAGTTGAGCAGTAATATATACAAGTATCTTGAAAAACCATTCTCTGTGTTTTCCTTATTTATACTTAGTGTATTTTAATCAACTCTAAGATGTTTCTACATCATCTATTCGAGTGAGACTCAGTGAGTTTGAGAGAACATAATTGTGCTGAGTGATCAAACCTGATCTTGCAATTGGTTTCAGAGCTTCTTAGGCTCTTGATTGTGAGATCTTACCATCCAAATCAACCTTTTTATCACTCAAACATTCCACTCAAAATGGCCCTCAATCAAAATCTGAATGTGAGACAGGGACGATGACCGAAGCACCTATCATCACCCTGAAAACTTCAGATCATGGAGAAGACGTATTGTAGTTTTCATCAGATATCAAGATACCAGAATGTGGAAATCTACCAATAATGGTCTTTACAAGCCAAAGGTTGCAACACCAGGTTGGATACAGTGCTATGATAGAGAAGGCGTTGGAAGACTATTCTGATGAAGACCACAAACGACTAGACATTGATAGCAAAGCTATGACTATTCTGATGAATGCTATACCCAACTCCATCATGGTGGGTTTTGAGCATTGTATGTCTGCCAAAGAGTTGTTTGATGTCCTGAACCCGATGTACTCCAGCTCAAATGACTCTAAGAAAGATTCACTAAAGAAATAATTTGAGAACTTCACTTATATTGCTGGAGAGACCTTTAGTCAGTAATACTTCAGTATGTGCATCTTATTTCCTCACTTCAGTATGTGGGAATAACTCTTGAATTAAGAGATCTCTCAAGAAAATTCATTAGTGCACTCTCAAATGAGTAGACATTCTACTGTGTCTCTATCAACAGAACAGAAAACCTGAACTCCCTAAGCATGATTGAACTATATGGAATCCTTGATGGATATTGTGTAGAGATGGATAATAAAAGAGGCCACCAGGTGAGCAGATCCTCAAGCCTTTCCGCTAGCAATGCTTTAATAGTTAATGAAGGCTCAAGAACCCTAAAACCTCAACAATACCTAAATTACTCCTAAAAGCCATCATGTTCTTTTGGTCCATACATCATATTCCCTAAGAGTCCAAGGTCTAAACAGGCTTAGCCAAGTCCCTTCTATGACAGGTGTGCTTTTGTCTCAAGAAATGGGCTTTTAGTGATTTTCAATTTTGTTTTGATGATCTAGAATGTTTTAATTCATATAATGTCGAGTACATGGACAGTCCAACACATGGCTGTGTTAACTTACAAGGCGAAGATGTTCTTTGCCAGGGAATGCAAGGCTCCCAAATCAAATCCAGGAATCTCTTAAGCCTTCACACATCCCACTACACCTAAAGCCACGTGGAAGTCGACTGAACAACATATAGCTGCTATAGCTCAAGAAGTTTACTGGAGTTTCATGGTACAGTATGTGAATCCTGCTTAAGCATTGATGGCTGGACTGATGATAACAAGGTATTTGAACACCTTTGTACTCCAGCTTGCATTGCTAAAATTAAATTGTATCAGGACTAAAATATGGAAACTAAATCTGATATTGAGTCTTTAAATACCCTAAAATCTGATTTTACAAATGCTGAATTCCGACTATCAAAAGAAAATTGAAGAGTTAGAGAAAACCATGTCCTCTTTAAAACATGAACATACAAATCATAGGACTCATATCAAAGATTTAATCTCCAAATTGATTAAGGATTAATCCCATCTAGTAATGGTTAAGGCTCAAGCAAGGAAGCATGCCATTTCTGAGTAAAACTTCCAAGCCATTCTTACATCATACTCCCACTAAAAATCTATTATCAAAACAAAAATGGGTTGGGAACCAATGAAATTGCTCCACCATATTCTTATGAGTCTATAGACAACCAAGATGTGGAACTGAAGAGCAAGAGGTTCCAGCTGTTAACCCATCACCCCTTGATTTGAAGGATGATACAACTATGGAGACCATCACAGGAATGAACCAGATAAATCTACCCTCATCCACCGGTGATGATCAACCCTAACCACCAAAGCCAGAAGAAATAGGGCTAAGGTAGCCAGAAAAACTACTAAGAAAGTGGCAGAATCCAACTGAAGATAGACTCAAAACAAAAGGGTGTGTTTATTTCAGCTGGATTTCAGGTAGTTGGAAACTCTGATCCTAGAAAGGTGTGTAGTACCAGCATTCCTGCCCAGCTAAAGGATTAGAAGTTAAAGGGAACGAATGTTGATGAAACAAGAAAAACAAGAAACAACAGTCCTTAAACTCCCAAAAGATTAACATTGCATGCATAATGTGTGGTCTGCAAAACCATATGGCCAAAGATTGTTATTAGAATCCTGTAAGCACACATTATGCAAATAATGTTAAGAAAGAAGGAGTCAAGGAGGGTTTTAGATTTGGACCTTATCACATGGTTCAAGTGATAAAGAAAGGAAAGCTTGTTTATGAAGCTAAATTACTTACGGAAGAAACTTATTCTTCCGAAGGGAAAATAGCTTCTGAAGATAAGTCAAAGGAAATTCAAAAGAACAAGAAAGTTCCTTTGAAACCTTTCGAGAAAAGACTGTTTTGGAAGAAAAGGTGGTGAAGGCTTCTTCTGAGAAGAGAGAAGCTTCGGAAGAATGCCATATTGCTCAGGATTCAACAAGCTCATCTACATTGATCAACCAAGAGATGGAATGGAAGATCAAAGAAGATATTATAGTTCAAATCTCTTCCTCACAAACATGTATTGAACAATTTCCTATATCTTTTGGTTCAATTATGTCATCGTTATTAGTAGAACCCAAGACCAGCAAGGCTTGGGTTTCCAATCATAACTAACTTTTTACCTTATGTGTAAGGACATCCACATGACAAGAATAACAATGTGTGGGTAAATCTCTTCTTCAACAATTTCAACATTTTGATAGAGGTCCTATTCAATTTGGATGGGATACCAGATGATACATTTAAAGTAGAGTTGCTGAAAATCAAGCTCCCATAAATGGCAGATCTGATAGCATAACTATCTCAGGAACTGGTGGATCTTCAACAAGTTGTTATCAAAGTAAGCTTCAAAACTCATCCATTGACAACACACAACACCAAGTTAATAGAAGTAGTATATTGAAGGAACATGCAAGTGTTATGCTGCTTCATAACCAACTGATGTTGATGTTGTTCCTCCTTCATTCAGTCAGTCCTCATTGAATGTGCGTGAAACATCAGCTGTACCAACTGATGTTGTGGTTCCCAATCTGGGTGAATCCCTCATCAACGATACTTTTGAGGTGTTAGACAAGATGGAGAAAGAGTCGGAGAAAGTAGAGGAAACGGCCCGAGCCTCAAATGATGATGTCGATGTCCGAAAGGCTGAGTGGGCTGCGTGTTTTGAAGAAGTTAGAGCCCAACGCGCTGCACCGAAACAGGATGCCTACACCAAACTCTACAGAGTCACGAAACATCATAAGGTGACTGGCAGAATCATAGCATGGGCGTATTTGGAGGATCTTAACATATATACAGTTAAGAGGGAAAAGGGCATAGAGTACTTCAGATTCCCACATGATCTGAAGACTCTACCAGGTTTTAAGCTCAACCAGCTGGCCAAACTAAAGCTTTTGTATGCTGACCCGAGGAAGATGTCAGGCTGGTTCGAGGCTGCCCTAAAGGAGTACCACACCAGGTGGGTTAATTTCAGACCCCAACAGCTTACAAGGTATATCAGAAGGTCTGAGATTGATGCCATTACTGGAAAGCCGAAGATAGTGTTGAAGTGGAATCCTCCGCGCACAATGTCAAGAATCCCACTCCGGGAAATGCCACAGGACTTTACTCTACACTTTAAGTGGTGGTACTACTATTGGAGAACAGCAGAAGCGGTCATCGTTCTAAAAAAAGAGGGCCAAATGGATACGATCAGGGTATTCGACCCAATGTGGCTTACAAATTTGTCAGCAAATGATGTCTACACGCTATACAAGTGGCCACTGTTCTATGATACGCAAGATATTGTATAAGCCCTCCAGTTCCAAAATGTCATAAGACTCTGCTTCGCGTTTGAGATTCATGCGGGATTCACAAAAGAGGACAAGTACAAGAAATAAGAGGAGGTAATGAAGAAAACAAGACATTAGAGAGATCTAGGTCCAAGGGGGAGTTTGTTGATACATGTATGTCCCTAGATCATGATATGAATGTAATAGATCTTGTTTGTCTGATTCTGAAGTAATGCTTGGAATGATTAATGAAATGATATTGTTTGGTTGTTATTTATAATGTTTAATATTTCATTAATGAGTCGATGTTGAATTGGTTAATTAGGTTTGTGGTTGTTTGAATTGTTACACATAATGTTATATTAATTAATACATTCGAACTTAACAAAATGAAGTTCTCATGCGAATGGCCCATGCGAATAGACCATACGCATGAATAACTTCATACGAGTGATTTAGTCGCACGACTGAACCAGGAGACTGGATCAGTCGTATGATTGTAACATAAGATTGGCTCAGTCGCACGATTGAACACTCAATCGTGCGGATGAATCAACCGCATGGTTCAATCGCATGACTGAACCATACTAATGGTTCAGTCGCACGAATGAACAATACCAACCTATAAATACAACCCAATTCGTGAAAAAAAGGGTATTCATTCTATTACGAATCCAGACGTACCCTAGCAGTCCAGAAGTCTCCCAATTCATTCTCCAAGTTCATAGAACACTTTAGATTGATTTCCGATCGATTCCTAACGTTAGTTTCAATTCTTTATTGATTCTTCGTGTGTTCTCACTGATTGGATCGCTAATCAAACAGGATTCCGCACTATTTGATCTGGTTTACACGCTAATCACTAGGTATTTCGTGCAAATACCCGGTCCCAACAAGTGGTATCAGAGCCTTGGCTCTTGATTACGTGTGATTCAATCAAGATTGATAAAAAGTTTGTGTTTTTGCACTAAAAACGCAATCTTTTGTGTCAAAATTGATCTTGGACGTTCCCTGCTCATCAAAGTTTGGTTTCTACAGACTTAGGCGATTAGACCTTGCGAAATTTCGAATTTTTACGGCTAAAACACGTTTAACCTAGAAATTTTGGCAAAACAACAGCTTCAGTCGCACGATTGAGCCATTCGCACGACTGGACCTCATTCGCATTGCTCAGACGCACGATTGGACCTAGTTGCATCTCCATTTGTACGATTGAACCACTCGTTCACAGTGTACATACGCATCAGCTTCATTCGCACGACTGAACCAATCGCTTAGTTCAGCCGCACGATTGAACCATTCGCTCAGTTCATTCGGACGGATAGCCCAATCGCATCTTTCAGTCACACCAGTTGATAGTTTGTCTTAGTAGACTTAAAGTTATTCGCCATGGAAGATCAAATGTCAGCCTTTACAGCTAGGAAGGACTCTAGGATCCAGAACCTGCTGTTACTTGAGAGTGAGGTGGGTAATCATAATAAACCACCGAAGCTCTTAACGTTAGATGAGTTTCCCCACTGGAAACAATGTTTTGAGATCTACCTCAATGGAGTGGATCCGAATCTGTGGGAAGCTATCGAGATTGGGTATAGTACGCCGGTGGGAGCCGATGGAGTAAAGCTAACCTTAGGAGGGATGACAGACGCGCAGAAAGTTAAATATAATGCAGAGAAGAGGGTTTATGCATTGATTACACAGTCTATCCCTAAAGACATTTTCCACCAGTACTAAGAGAATAAGCACTCCAAGAAACTATGGGATGAGCTGGAAAAGAGATACGACGGGAATGCTTCGTTGAAGGCAATCAAGGCTAAGGAGTTAAAGAAGGAATTCGATAACTTCTCATTGATGGGAAACGAGAGTTTGGACGATGTTATTGATAGATTCTACCATCTGATTAGTGAACTGCATACACATGGGGTGGCTACTACCATGGAAAAGAAAGTTACTAACTTTGCAGACGGATTACCGGAAAAGTGGGCTTCATTCGTGTCTAACTTGAGACAGAATTGAATGCTGACAAAGCTGGATATAAATGACTTCATTCTAAAGCAGCAAGAAGAAGCACTTAGAATGAAGTATAGAGCTCAGAAGTCTTCGTATACTCAGAATCCAGCTTTGTACAATGCCACGCCTCAAGCTAAGACATCTGGAGCACCTCTCCAGATTGCATTTGTGTCTAGCTCATCGGGCCCTTCACATGCTTCTCCTCAGGATCAGATACGTCGGGGTTTTCTTGTACCCAACGTATTGGATCTGAAACAAATGCTATAGACTTAAGACCGAGAACCTCGGTAATGTGACTATAGAAGTAGCTCGAGAACACATGGATCTTTTGGCTGCAGTGGTTCATTCTTATGATGGACTTGTTGCTAGGAAGATTGGAAACTGCCATCTGTCAGACGAGGACTACGAGCAGGTGGACGAAATGGAGCTGGAGAGAATGGACATAATGTGGGCCTTAGCTAGTGCTATCCGGAGGGCAAAGAATTTTGTGAAAAAGACCGGACAGAACTTGGTAGCTACTAAGGATACCACATTTGGCTTTGACAAGAGCAAAGTGACCTGCTTTAACTGTGGAGAGAAGGGGTAGTTCAAGAGAGAATGTGTTAAGCCAAAGAAGACGGGTAACGGGAACCCATTCTCGTCCTTCACTCGTCAAGACAACCAAGCTACTAGTTCTACTTCATCAAGCAAGGATCCAAAAGCCTTGACTGCACATGATGATGAAGGACAGGACTGGAGCTTTAGTTTGTCTCTCCAGGGGAATCAAACGTTGCAAGTGTAGAAGACTTTGATGATGATTCTGCGAGTGAAGAAGATCTAGCAGTTGATATAGCGATGTCTAATATTGAAAAGACAGAATCACCAGAACCAGAGACATCCGATGCTGCGTTGATGGCTAACTCTTCTGAACCAACTCAGGTAAGTACCACTAACCAAAAGTTTAATAATCATGCTTGTTCTGATTGTAATACATTTAGAAATAACATAGATGAGAAATTTGCTAGGTTATTAGATCATAATGATAACTTGGTAAAAGATTTATAACTGTGCACTGAGGCGAATAGAGTATTAAAACAAAATGAGCATAGTTACAAAGAAAAGATAGACCTTTTGACTAAACAGCTTAGGGAAACTGAAGTAGTTGCATTTAACCAAGCTAATGACATTAGGTACTATCTAAACTCCCTAGAAAACACTAAGAAGCAAAAGGCAGTTATAGAAGTAGAAGTAAACTCATTAAAACAGAAACTGCACAGTTGGACAAGTTCATTACACATAGTCCAACACTTAGTGAGAGAAAGAAACAATGGGGAGGGTTTGGGTTACAAAGTGGTTCCACCACAACCTGAGACCTTGATGAACACTAAGAGTAGACCTGTAAACGTCAATCCTATTGTTAGGATCTCGACATCTAGTTTGATCAATTAGATTGGATTTGCAGTGGAATGAGCCCACGAATTAACAAATTTAAACAAGAACACTTTATCAATGAAACAGTGTTTGTTATAGAGAGAGAATTTCTGCCAAAAGGAATATATTCATTCAATACACGCTTTGGCTGGCTTCCCACCCACCATTACAATTAGGTCATCTTTCCTTTTATAAGGGAAGCTGAGATTGGCAGCATGTCTTCATCTTCATCATTATCTTCTTCTTCCTCTTCTAGCCTCAATACCCTTCTCTTCCTCTTCTGGGGTACATCATCGGCTATTGGTTTTGTGGGTAAGGGAATTGGTTTAGTGGGTTGTGGTGTTTTGGTGTGGGAATTTTGACAGGTTGTTCTAGCATTTTGGATGTAAGTGAGGCTTTAGATTGTTTGACCAGTTCAGTCCTGCTCCCAGCACCAGCTTCATTCAAGGCTTCACTGACCAGCCCTTTGGTATATACTTCAGACGAACAGATCTTGGTGGTTATTGCCAAGATGCTGTCCCTAGACCATGACTTGATTTCAATCAATGATCTTCCAAGATACTTAGCTATGAACCTGATCATGATTTCCAGCCTTTCCCTTTCCAACACACTGTAACTTGCCCATCTTGCTTGGATTTCTTCAATCTCCAATCTTCTAATTTCTGAGTCAAGTTTTGTAGTGTCATGAGCTTGCTTAAACAGCTGATCAATGATGTTATCCATTGATCGGCTGTGTTGGACATCAGCCTCCTTCACCATTTTCTCCAACTCCTCCTTCTTTCCACTCTTCCTTTTCTTGTATGTGACATGAAAGTCTTTAGTACTTTTAGTCACTTTCTCTATTTCAGCTTCCTTCTCCTTCTCCTTCTCAGTCTCTACACCCAACTCCTTCTTATTTTCCACCTCTTTCTCTTTTTCTTTCTCTTTCCCATCTTCAATCCTCTTTCGTTTTGCTTTCACTGACTGAATCTCCCCCTTTTTGGTTGCTTTGGTTGCAAGTGTTTGATTGTCAGAAAGCCTTTTGCTCACAACTTCCTCTATCCAGGGTTGGATAACTGAGGGAAGCCTCTCATCAAGGGTTTTAATCACTATATCAATGATAATTGGTGTGATGTGAGGTAAGGAATTTTGAAAGATAGCAGCTATTTGCTCAGGGGGGTTCTGTCCCTGAGAGATAGTGCCAGAAGTAGAGGCAGGTGGCTGAATGTTTTGGAGTGGCTCTGTGTATAAGAGACCTTCAGAGGAAGGTGCCATCTGTTGGTGTATTGGGGCAGATGGACTTAGATCCTGAGACATTTTGGCAATCAACTCGTTGAGTATGCTTACCTCATTCTCTAGGATGTATTTTGGGCTAAAACATCATAGAAGAAGCCCAGGTCATCATTAGTGTTTGCTGAATTACCTGACCTCCTGATAGAATCAGGATGTACGTGCTCTGAGGGTAGATAAGTAGCAGCATGTGCCCCTTGTTCTTGGTACTGGGGACTTCCTGCCTCAGGACTATGTCCTTCATTGGCACTTTCCTCTGGTGAGGTCTTATGGATGTTACCAACTGCATCCTGATCATATGCTGAAGCAGGAGAAGTGGCAGCCTCACCAGATGTTCTAATCTCCGTTTCCACACTTGGAGATGGAACAGTGTAACCCCTGTGCTATGGGTTATTAGAAGCATTTGGATCCTCCCCCTCAATTGTTGAGGCTATCCCAGTTTTGATTGGTATCTGGGGAGGGGGTGAGGATGCAACTGACTCAGCACTTTTGCAACTATTATGGTAGGACTTTGGGGGGCGGTTGCAGTAGGAGATGGTGTAGAAGCAGTATGCACCGGGGAGAGTGGTGCGCTTCAATGGCAACCTCCTCAAATGAGGAAGGTTCCAGATGTATAGGTGCCCCGAATGTGGTTGCTGCAGGCTCCTGTTGAGAGGACGCCTGAGCGGTTGAGGTTGGGTGAGTACTTGTAGCTACTGGGGGATTATGGCTAGTAGATATATCCCGCGTTTGTGTTGCAGGGACATCCTCAGGGGACTCATTTCCCTAGCCGTTTTGGGATTCTTGTGTTTGGTTTGGTGGGGACTTTGGATTTGGAGGTGGTGGCTGTGGGTTCTAGCTGCATGGGTTTTCGCAGCTTGGCAGCCTGTTTGAGTGATTGGTCTGAGTTGTGCCTGGAGTATACCTCAGGCAATACAGCCATGGCAGGGACTCCAAGGCCAACAAGTCCCTCAGCTTTCAGCTGGTTCTCTATAATGGCCATTATGAACCGTGGATATAATATCCATCGGTTAGCAATAGGTTTTGAGACCATATCCTTAAGTTCAAGAAATATTATTTCAGAAAAATTTAAGTTTTGTTGCTCAAGGATAGAGAAGAATACCTGCTGCCACCTTGTTGACATTTGATCCCAAGAAGAAGTCTTAGGGGCTAGGCAGACATTCACCATATGAAAAATAAGGTGTTCCGCATCATGGAAATCCTTCTTTAGGATGGTAGAAGCGCTGAGGTTACCCTGGTATCCATGGTGGGCAAAGGATAGATCAGTGGTGCCCTTTGAATATCCAGCGGGGAAGGTGGCATCATCCAGTTGTAGGGTTTGGCGAAGGATTTCTGGAGTGATGACCACCTTATGGTAGTTGACGAACGACTGGAGAGACTCGGTGTCATTCTACCCAGTGGTAAGGGTGACGTTTCTCCAGAACTGATTTAGGGATTCGGCATAAATGGTAGGATTGATAAGGAAGGCCGTTTTGTATGGAGAATGGACCATTAGATCAATGGCAGTATCAAACTTCTTCCAGAAGGGTGATTTGGTAAGGTAGGCAACACAGTTGTGTCTTGGTTTAAGCTTCATGGTTGCCATTAATGTGAGAGAAGGTTCGGAGTTTTTGAATGTTAGGTTTGAGATAATGAAGCTCTGTAGGATTAGGTATTTATAGGGTATGGGTTATAAAACAACTGAAGGGTTTGGTGTTAATCATCAGTAGTTTTAAATGACTGATGACATGGTATTAACCTTCAGATGTTGAAACAACTGAAGTCTTGGTTTTAGGCATCAGCAGTTATGAAACTACTGAAAACCATGGTTTTGACTTCAGATGTTAGAAACAACTGAGGACTTGGTGTTAGTCATCAGTAGTTGTGAAACTACCGAAGACATGGTTTTGTCATCAGTTGTTGTAAACGACTGAAGACTTGGTGTTAGTCATCAGTAGTTGTGAAACTACCGAAGACATTGTTTTGTCATCAGTTGTTGTAAACGACTGAAGCCTTGGTGTTAGTCATCAGTAGTTATGAAACTACTGAAGACATTGGTTTTGCTTCAGTTGTTTAAGATGAAACAACAGTTGTAAACGACTGAAGAGAAAATTCCCATCAGTGGGTTTCGTCAATTCTTAGCTTTTTAGCTGTTTCATACTGTCCTCAACACTTACGCATCAGAATTTTTAGCTGTTTTCAGTATTTCATAGGACATCAGTACTTATCTGTTTTTACTGGCATCAGTAGTTATAACTGCATCAGTACTTATCTGTTTTTAGCTGTTTTCAGTATTTCATAGGACATCAGTACTTATCTGTTTTTACTGACATCAGTTGTTATAACTACATCAGTAGTTTGTAACAGAATCAGTACTTATTTGTGACATGTTTACTAATGATCATCAGTACTTGTTTACTGAGATCATCAATAGTTGTCACTTAATCTAGCTGCAGCATACCAAGCCATAACACTAGGTTTTGGAAAGTTGAACTATCCAAAGGCTTAGTAAAAATGTCTGCAAGCTCATCAGTACTAGGCACAAACTTTGGATCAATCAGACCTTTTTCAAAACAGTCCCTAATAAAATGGTGTCTGATCTCTATATGTTTGGTCCTAGAATGCTGGACAGGATTCTTGACAATGCAAGAGTTGAAGCAATGTCCATTAATAATGGAGTCTTAGTCTCTGTAATGCCATAATCCAAAAGTTGGTTCTGAAGCCAGAGTACCTAAGATGTACAACTTGCAACAGCAATGTACTCTGGTTCAGCAGTGGATGTAGCAACATATGTTTGTTTCTTACTCTGCCAAGAAATCAAACAGTTGCCTAGGAATTGACATCCACCAAAGTTGACTTTCTGGTTAACTTACACCCTGCATAGTCACTATCAGAAAAAGCAACTAATTTGCAAGAGTGTCCAGCGGAATACCATAAACCTAGAGATTGTGTACCTTGCAGATATCTAAAGATCCTCTTGACTGCAATCAAATGAGACTCTTTAGGAACAGCCTGAAATCTAGCACAAACACAAGTTGCAAACATGATATCTGGTCTAGAAGTTGTTAAGTACATCAAGGATCCAATCATACATCTGTAAAGTGTTTCATCAACAGTTTTACCTTTCTGATCTGCCCAGTTGAGTGGTGTGGCATATGGGAGTAGAACAGGGCTTGCAGTTTTGTAAATCAAACTTATTCAAAAGATCTTTTGTATATTTAGACTGATGAATGAAAGTCCCATCAGCCTTTTGTTTGATTTGCAATCCTAGAAAGAACTATAATTCTCCCATTGCACTCATTTCAAATTTCTTTTGCATTAAATTGGTAAAATCATCACACAACTGGGGATCAGAGGATGCAAAAATAATGTCATCAACATAAATTTGAATAAGTAGCTTATGCTGATCCACCTTCTAATGAACAAGTTTTATCTATGGAGCCTCTAGTGAAATTATTTTGAAGAAGAAAATTTGATAATGTTTCATACCAGGCTCTAGGAGCTTGTTTCAACCCATAAAGAGCCTTATCAAGCTTGTATATCCAATCTGGATGTTTATTATTCTCAAAACCTGGTGGTTGACACACATAAACCTCTTCTTTTATTTTACCACATAAAATGCACTTTTAACATCCATTTGAAAAACTTTAAGATTGTGGAATACAGCATAGGCTAAGAACAATCTAATTGCCTCCAATCTGGCTACAGGAGCAAAGGTTTCATCATAATCAATACCTTCTTTCTGTGCAAACCCTGAACAACCAGTCTGGCCATGTTCTTAACAATAAGCCCATTTTCATCTGTTTTATTCCTAAACACCCATTTAGTGCCTATTGCACACTTACCTGGGGGTAGAGGAACCAGTCCCACACTTGCTGCTTTTTGAACTGAAGTAGCTCAAGCTGTATGGCTTCAACCCATCCATTGTCCCTTAAAGCAATGTGATAGTCTTTGGCTCTTGTGACTAATGAAGAGAGCATAGAAGCAGAAATTGGATAATTGACTTCTTGTTGAAACTCCCACATTGATATCACCAATGATTTGAGACTTGGATGATTCTTCCTCTCTTGATAAACAATGAGATCTGTGCAAGTGTTTGTAGGACCTTCAGCAGTAGCAGATGGTGATGCAGACTCTTGAAACCAAGAATGAGATGGCAAATCAAAAGATGTAGATGAATCAGAGATCTCATCAGCATTTGTTATGGATGGAACTGCTGAAGCTACAGGAACATCAAGTTTAGTGGACTCAGGCAGTTGATCACTAAACTTGAATAGGTGAGTATTGATATTATCATCATCATCAATACCACCAGGTGGAGAACTGTTGACAGGAGCAACAGCTGAAGCCTGATAAGGAACTTATTGTAGTATGTCCAACTCAAATAACTCCACAGGGTTTTGTGGAATCTTGTCCTTTGGAGATTCATTAAACTTCACAGCAGAGTCTCTTCAACTATCTTGTTCTGCAGTTGAAGACTCTGTATGCCTTACAAGTTGATGAATAACCAACAAAATACCCTGTTCTACCTTAGGATCAAATTTGTGGAGTTGATTTTGTGTTGAGAATGAAACAAGGACACCCAAAGGCTCTGAAAAATGAAATTAGAGGAGCCAAATGATGTAGAATCATATGGAGTCTTCATCAACCTCTGATTTACTAAGGCTTTATTCTGCACATAGCAAGCTGTGTTAACAGCTTCAACCAAAGGTCAGTGGCAAACCAGAGTCAGCCAACATGGACCTTGCAGCTTCAATTAGGGTCCTGTTCTTTCTCTCTACTACTCCTTTTGTTCTGGAGTACTTGGGATGCTAAACTGCCTCTTGATTCCCTTTGAGAAATAAATTATCAAGTGTATGGTTTCTGAATTCTGTTCCATTATCACTTCTGATACACTTGACAGATAGGGAATACTGCTTCTTAACATACAACAGAAAGTTTATAATTGTCTGAGCAGCCTCATCCTTTGAATGCAAGAAGAAAGTCCATACAAATCTGGAGTAATCATCCACAATTACCAGACAGTATTTCTTCTTTGCCATACTCATTACTCTCACAGGACCAAAGATATCATGTGTAGTAATTGCAAGCAGGCAATGGACTTAGGTTCTTCAATAGGAGGGAATGAGACTTTGTGTTGTTTTCCGTTCAAACAAGCAGTGCAGTTGTCTTCACATCTGAACTCCTTCATAGCCAATCCCCTTACTAAACCATGATGTATCAGCTGATTCAAGTTTTAAGATTCACATGACCCAGCCTTCTATGCCGTAGAATAGATTCTTGAGGAGAAGCCTTGGAAAATAAGCAAGGATGGCCTTTGAGATCTATTTTCTTGGAAAGATCTAAGGCATACACTCTTCCTGTCATGTTGGCCCTCAGGAGAGTGTGATCATCAATACTTATCATCAAACTCAGAACTTTGGATGACAAATCCTGCAGTTCTGACCGGTGAAAAGCAACATGGCCTTTATCACAAATTTGACTGACACTCAAGAGATTGTACTTGAGATTCTCCACATGGTTAACATCATCAAACCGTATTTTCCCATTGGAGACAAAGCCTTTGCCAATGATGTAACCCTTAGCATCATTGCCAAAAGAAACAAACCCCTTCTTTCCTTGAGAGTAATCATGAAGAAGAGAGGTTCCCTGTCATATGCATAGATCCTCCACTGTCACATACCAGATGCTACTGTGGCATGCTGAAAAACCCCTGCAATCATAATAAATTAGTTAGTTTTTGAGACCCAAACCTTTTTGGTTTTGGGTCTGTTCACATCAACAAATGGTAAACTAATAGATTTGCTATGAAGAACAGGCTGAGGGGATGGAGATGGTGAAGAAGAAGAATCCTTTGGCATGGATTTTCTTCTCTGTGGTTCAGCATAGAGATCTAATAGGGACTCTCCCCAATAGATGTTGAACCATCATAACAAGTTGTGTCTGATTCTGTGATAAAGCCTTCAGCTTATCAGACACATTAGTACTTGAGATTGATGGATCTTGTGTTGTACCATCTCCTTTGAGCAACCTCAGTTGTTGCCTGATTAACCCCTTCCTTTTTGGATTTCTTTTTGGATTTGGGTTACAGGTTTTGATGTTGCTGGTACAAACTTGGTTTCAAACTCAGTTTTCATTTTATCCATTTTCTTTTTAATGTTCTTATTGTGTTTGAGTTTGGAGCCCTTTTTATACAAGCAATCATCAATAAGATGATTGAATAAGCCACATATTTCACATGGCTTTTTCATCTTAAGTTGATCATCTGCTGAAGAAGATGAAACTACTGAAGACTTATCTTCAGCAGTTTGCGACCAGTACTAGCAGTTTTCTTCCTTGCAGTACATGCTTTCTTGATATCTTCTTCAGTAGTTTTCCCACCCTTTTCTATGGCAGTTTCTTTTCTTTAGTACATGCAGTAGTTTGGGTTTGTTCTCCAGGTGTTATGACTTGCTCTTTAGTACTTTCAGTACTTTGTGAAATACCACCGGAGTGATCAACCTTTTGATCATGTGAGTGTCAGCATTTGAACCATCAACATTAGCTGATAGGTTTGGGAGGAATTAATGCTGACTCCAACCTCTGATGGTGCTGTATCAAATAGTAGATCACATGATGAAAAGGATTGGTTATTGCTTTCTCCATCAGATTCTACCTCTGCTCTGGGAGTAAAATCTGTAAGAGGAGCAGTGTGATTATAACCAATGCCAAACTTCACATTGGAAGCAGACTACTTACTAAGAAGCATTTCAAAACCCTTGCAGGAATGTACCCATTGATCACACTCTACCTGGGTAGCTGCAAGTGTTTTTTTGAGGTCTCTGTACTTCTCTAGAAGTACTTCTTCCCTAGCCTTATCATTATGATTTGGCATTTAAGTTTGTAAATCTCATCATTCTTTTCATTAAGCACAGACTCAAATTCAGCTTTTCTTTTGGATATTATTTGTTCTAGCTCAATGTTCTTGTTAATTAAAGCTACATTTGCTTCTCTAATAGATGCAAATGCGGCTATGCATGTTTTAGAACATAGCTTGGCTTTGGCCTCAGAGGATACCTGTGATACCTGTGGTGTGGAGGCATTAGAGGATGAGGTATCAGCAGACTCCAGGCCATAAGAGCAAGGTTTCCAAAAGGATTGTCACCACCATGTTGACCAACACCAGAAAACAGTTGTTCATGACCAGACATATCATCTGGTAAACTGCTCCAATTAACAACTCCTGGGTGAAAAAGCTGTGTTGTTAAGGTTGAGATTGTTGATGAGATTGGGAAGGTTGAGGCTCAGGAAGAGCAGGTGGTTGTTGAGCAATGGGTACTTGAAGTTGACTGGTTTGTGGCATGTAATAGCAGGGATATTACGCAGGAGATAGGGTTGTGATTGATGACCAGAACTAGCAAGATGTTGCCCTCTATTTTGTTGAATATTACTTGGAAAAGTCACAAAGGGTGCAGAGGAGTTAGATCCAGATGATCTACACTCTCTTGCAAAGTGCCCAAGCCTGTGGCATTCGTGACACCTACACCTTACTACTTGTCAAAACCAACTTTGGTTTTGCCAGAGAGTCCAGGGAATTTCCTACCAGTTCTCTTGTAGAACTTCTGAGATCTGATATTAATCAAGGCCATTTGGCTCAGAATATCCATCTCTTCTAAGTCATCATCAGCTATACCTTTCAAATCATCCATAATGAAGAACAAATTGTCACTATATAGCCTGACTGACTATCAACACTCACAAATGCATGATTAGAACTGTTTGAAGAGAAATCTATATGCACATCATAATTACTTTCTGATGTAGCATATTCTGACTCATAACCGACCAAGGCAGTGTTCCCTGGTACAAGTCTTCAGTGAGCTTTCCTGATGATGCCAGTTTCCTTTTCTGCTCTATCTCTTTCAAATGTAAGCAGTTTCCATGAAGTTGGGTGAGAGATAGGCTATCCAGATTTGCATTAGAGTGTAGGACAATTGTATATGTGTCCCATCTCTCAGGCAGTCATCTGAGGAATCTGTGGTTCATCTGGCTATTAGTGTATTCATGTTTGACCATTTTCAGCTCAGAGATCAAACATGAAAAACGCTCAAACTGTTGAGTCGGAGTCTCACCCTTCCTATGAGCAAATGTCTCATATTGTTGGGCAAGTATTTACCTATTGTTTGCTAAGACCTCATCGGTACCACCAAATTGTTCTTTCAGTGCCTTCCAGAGGTCATGAGCAGTTTCATGATGCATAATCCCAGAATAGATTTCATTAGGCAGTGCCATGGCCAGAATTCCATGAGCTTTAGCATCAATCTCAAACAGTTTTCGATCCTCATCAGAGTATTGTTCCTTCATCTTCGGAACCATTTGGTTGGTTTCCGGACTGTTCACCATAGGCTAATGTGGACCATGTACCACAGATGTCCAACAACCTGAACTGTTAACAGACAGGTGATGGAGCATTCTTCGTTGCCATATGTTATACTCAGTCCTAACCAGCATCGGAGGCTTGGTTGAGGACCAGTATTTGAGGGTCATTAGAAGGAGTAGTCATATTCAGAATTCAGACAAATTCAAGGTAAACAAAGTAAATCTAGCTCAAAACCACTTAGAACCTCAAACAAAATGGCCAGAAGCAACAGAAACTCAATCTCTATAACCAATTCTTGCAAATTTGCTAATTCGATCAAACGTAGATAGCAAAAGACAGTTTCAATGATCAATTGTTAAATCGATCAATGATTAACCTGCTCTGATACCATTTGTTAGGATCTCGGCATCTAGTTTGATCAATTAGATGGATTTGCAGCGGAATGAGCCCATGAATTAACAAATTTAAACAAGAACACACGAAATTTATCAATGAAACAATGTTTGTTATAGAGAGAGAATTTCTGCAAAAGGATATATTCATTCAATACACGCTTCGGCTGGCTTCCACCCACCGTTACAATTAGGTCATTTTTTTTTTATAAGGGAAGCTGACGTCAGCTGATGTCACTTGATAGTGACATCTAACTGTTATTTAACTACTGAAAGTGAACACAACTACTGAAGATGTCAGACAACTGACATCTTGTTACAAAAATACCAAGTGTTAACTATCACTACAACTACTGAAAAGAAACTACTGAAACAGCAACGACTGAAGAACATGCTCTTCAGTCGTTTAACAAGTACTGAAATAGAAAAGAAAACTACTGAAAGGAAACCATCACAAAAACTGAAGAATGCTTCTTCAGCTGTTGTGACAAACTTTGAAGGCTTCAGTATCTGGACTTCTTGAACTTCAGTTGTCATCAGCTGATATCTTTAGATGTTGTCTTCAGTCTTTGTACTTCAGCTGTTGATCTTTAGTACTTTAGTCTTCAGCTGTTGATCTTCAGACTTTGGTCTTCAGCTGTTGATCTTCAGACTTTGGTCTTCAGCTGTGAAGTCTTCAGTACTTTAGTCTTCAGCTGTTGATCTTCAGACTTTGGTCTTTAGCTGTTGAAGTCTTCAGTACTTTAGTCTTCAGCTGTTGATCTTCAGACTTTGTCAAACAGCTAATCAAGTCTTCAGCAGTTGTTGTGATGTCTTGTGGGACTTAAAGGTTTTTCTGATCTGGCTCATTGGTTCTTTTGGTCCAAAAAACTCCCCCTGAACCAATGCAAAAACTTTAAGCTTATTGAAGATGTCCCACTTATTATGGCAGAAAGATTGGTCTTTTTGTCTTCTAGATCAGCTCAGAAGTGACCTTGTAAGCACAGGCCTGGAAGAAGTCTCAATGATCTGTTTGACAAAGGATGGATGGGAACTCTATCTTGGGGAACTGGACACAGAGCTGTTACCCCATCCATGAGATCTACTTCCCAACTATGAGTCTGTAAGACTCCCTTGTATAGGCCTCAATGAAGATTACTTGTTCCTCCATGGTAAGCTCTTCTACTTCTCCTTCAAGAGTGACTCTGGCCCATATACTCAGAGAGGTATTTGACCTTCTTCCCATTTTTTAGTTCCACAGTTGTTATGACTCTATATGCGAATTCATCTGGGTGAATACCCTCTAAGAACAACTAGAGCTCATTCTTTCTAACTTCCTCAAGCCTCCTATACACTAACCCCTTTTTCACCACTTTATTCTCCAGCATCTTTTGTGGGGTCAGTTTAGCTTTATAGGCTTTCTTGAAGTCATCTAGGATCTCCCAAGGTGATACTACGAAGGCCAGTGAGATCACTTCATCTACAATCTTCTTTACTTGGCCAATGTATCTCTGTGGAATATTTTTCTTTTGAATCCTATGAGACACCCTGGGATCAGGCCAAATCCTCACTCTCTCTTTTTGATATTGAAAGGTATGTCTGAGAGTGTATAATCTCTGAGCATGTTTCTTCATATTGATGATTGAAGATGTGGCAGAGTATGCTTTGTCGACTCTTCTCACTAGTTCCTCATCATGTTGTTTGTGAAGTTTTTCTTCTTGTAACTCCACTTTCACAATTTGCCTTTGAGATTCAGGAGTAATTGTTGGAGGGTGACTTATGGCCTTAGGAAACTGTATAACAGCTGAGATTGGCAGCATGTCTTCATCTTCATCATTATCTTCTTCTTCCTCTTCTAGCCTCAATACCCTTTTCTTCCTCTTCTGCGGTACATCATCGGCTATTGGTTTTGTGGGTAAGGGAATTGGTTTAGTGGGTTGTGGTGGTTTTGGTGTGGGAATTTTGACAGACTGTTCTAGCATTCTGGATGTAAGTGAGGCTTTAGATTGTTTGACCAGTTCAGTCCTGCTCCTTGCACCAGCTTCATTCAAGGCTTCAATGACCAGCCCTTTGGTATATACTTCAGACGAACAGATCTTGGTGGTTATTGCCAAGATGCTGTCCCTGGACCATGACTTGATTTCAATCAATGATCTTCCAAGATACTTAGCTATGAACATGATCATGATTTCCAGCCTTTCCCTTTCCAACCACTGTAACTTGCCCATCTTGCTTGGATTTCTTCAATCTCCAATCTTCTCATTTCTGAGTCGAGTTTTTCAGTGTCATGACCTTGCCTAAACAGCTGATCAATGATGTTATCCATTGATCGGCTGTGTTGGGCATCAGCCTCCTTCTCCATTTTCTCCAACTCCTTCTCCTTCTTTCCACTCTTCCTTTTCTTGTATGTGACATGAAAGTCTTTAGTACTTTCAGTCACTTTCTCCATTTCAGCTTCCTTCTCCTTCTCTTTCTCAGTCTCTACACCCAACTCCTTCTCATTTTCACCTCTATCTCTTTTTCTTTCTCTTTCCCATCTTCAATCCTCTTTCGTTTTGCTTTCACTGACTGAATCTCCCCCTTTTTGGTTGCATTGGTTGCAAGGGTTTGATTGTCAGAAAGCCTTTTGCTCATAACTTCCTCTATCCAGGGTTGGATAACCGAGGGAAGCCTCTCATCAAGGGTTTTAATCACTATATTTCAGGGCTCTTATCCATACTATACCAACCAAATTTCAAAATCTATTCCCAGGCCAGTGCTTAATTGGGTCATCTTCTTAGCTGATCAAGAAGGAAAAAGACCAATCTTATCGCCAACAATAAGTGGGACCTCAATAAAGTTAGGTTTTGGCTGCATTGGTTCAGGGGAGTTTGTTGGACCAAAAGAACCAATGACCCGGTCAGAAAAACCTTAAGTCCCACAGACGTCACAACAACTGTTGAAGTCCACAACAGCTGAAGACAAGTGCTGAAGACAAAGTCTGAAGACATAAGTGCTGAAGACAAAGTCTGAAGACACAAGTGCTGAAGACAAAGTCTGAAGACACAAGTACTGAAGACAAAGTCTGAAGACACAAGTGCTGAAGACAAAGTCTGAAGACACAACTGCTGAAGACCAAGTATCAAATGTTGTCACAAAAGTTGAAGAGGTCTTCTTCAGTAGTTATGACGGTTTTCTTTCAGTAGTTTTATGTTTTTCTTTTCAGTAGTTTTGTAAAACGACTGAAGAGCTTGTTCTTCAGTCGTTGTAGTTTCAGTAGTTTCGTATCAGTAGTTTTATGTTTTGTACTTAGCACTCTGATATGTTCTCAGTAGTTGTGAAGATTTCAGTAGTGTGTTAAGTTTTAGTTATTTTTGTAATAAATCTACCAGATGTCACTATCCCGTGATATCAGCAGTGATTGCACTCTATATAAGGAGTGTCAACCTATTTGTAATCGAGGAATGATTGAGCAGAAACATTTGATATTATTGAAACATTCCTTTTCACAGAAATATATTCTCTCGTTACAACCGTATTTGTTCTTAATGCATACGAATATCAAATTCTTGCTATAATTTGTCTAATTCTTGTTCTTATTCCGCTGCGTTACACTCTAATCCATCAAACTTGAGATCACTGATCCTGTCAATCTTTGAGCTAAAAATGGTCAAACATGAATATACCAATAGCTAGATGAACAACAGATTCCTTAGATCACTACCTGAGAGATGGGACACATAAGCTGTTGCTCTTCAGACTTTGTCAAACAGCCGATCAAGTCTTCAGCAGTTGTTGTGATGTCTGTGGGACTTAGAGGTTTTTCTGATCAGGCTCATTGGTTCTTTTGGTCCAACACTCACTGCCTCAAGACCTGATATCATGTATGCTACATGTTTATGTTCTAGATATCAGGCTAAGCCTAAGGTCAACCATCTGATCGGGGTCAAGAGGATATTTCGTTATTTGAAGGGTACACCCACACTTGGGTTGTGGTATCCTCATGATGATGACTTTGAACTCACGGCGTATAGTGACTCGGATTACGGGGGCTGCAAGATGAATTACAAGTCTACATCAGCAGGGTGTCAATTCTTTGGGAGAAGATTGATTACCTGGTAGTGTAAGAAGCAGACATCGGTTGCATTGTCAACCTGTGAAGCCGAATACGTTGTTGCTGCAAGTTGTTGTTCACAAATCATCTGGATTCAACAGCAAATGTGGGATTACGGTTTAAAGTTCTCTTCTACTCCTATTTTTATGGATAACTCTGCTGCAATTGCAGTAACTAAAAATCCGGTCCAACATCCTAAGACCAAACATATCGGTATTAAATACCATTTCATAAGAGATTGTTTTGAAAAGAACTTCATTGATGTGGTAAAAATTAATACTGATTTTCAAATCGCTGACCTCTATACTAAAGCCTTTGATAAACCACGTTTTCAATATTTGCTAGAGGTCAACGGCGTTAAAAAGGAAAGTGAGGTTATTCTTGATGATGATCATGTGTAGTCTGGTGTAGCTTAGTTACTTTTTCATTTTATTTTATTTTATTTGGTTATTTTAGTCTGTTTAATATTAAACTCATGTTATTCTGCTATTTATTACAATCCTAAAATAATTAAACCAGTTATGATGTTAGTATTTTAGGGGGAGAATAAGTCAGCAAGTAACATTATTAAAAAAACTAAAAAAAAAAAGACAAGGGAGAAGGAGTGGAAAGCTGATATAAGGTAGATCGTATCTGTGATACCGATTCAACCCTTTGAAATATGATAGTACACAGGAACAAATCAAGAGGGACTTTAAAATTTAATTCAGAAATGATGCAAAAATTCTAAGTATAAGTCTGTGTAGTCTAAGCAATATAAAAAGGGAAGATGATAGAAAAACTGGTAACTCCTAAGGTAACACAACGAGAGTAGACCTAGAGGTTGCTAGATCACAAATGATATGTCGGTAGATTCAACACAATAGATGATTAGACCTAACTGGTGATCTCAAGATCAAACTAAGTTGTTCAACTGACAGTGGGTTTCCATCTTATCACTGGTTAACACAATCAACAATATTCCAATAAGGGGTAATGAGCATGTAAACGCCACAAATGTGTGCGGATGACCATAAATAGAGCAAAGCACGAAAAAATGAAAGAAAAATGCTATCAAGCTAATGACTTATGTTGTTGGTGCATTTTGTGCTAAATAAAATTAAGCTGCTCTAACAAGGAGATAGGTTGTGTGCCTCTCTGTTGTGCGATGGCACTGACCTGAGGATAAGCATAACCTAGATATTCTAGAATACATTGTTGTTTGCCGCCTCTCTGCTATGCGATGGCACTGACCTGAGGATTGGCTTCTCTTTGAAAGCTCTAAGAATAGTCTCTTCTTGTAAAAATACCTGTAGACCGCTCAAAAGCTCCTAAGGAATGTTGATTACCATATGAGTGTGGGATCCACAAATGTTAGTTGAAATAATTAAACCTAAATTTATCACCAGTCTGTGTCAAAAGTCTGTGTATGGATTTAAGAGGACAAACATATTGACAATCATTATGGTTGCAATTCTTGAAAGTTCAAATCAATGTGGTAATCTAATAATTCAAGTATGATTTCCTAAAATTTGCTAACGACTCTGGATGAAAACCAAGAATAGAGCATCAAAAGATTTTGATAACAAGTCCCAAATGATTTGACTTGCCTGTATGATTCCAAAATTGAATTGGTCCAGGTATGGTCAATCTAAGTTGAAGCTGCCTATTCCAGAACCAAATCTCGTAGACTTCCATCTTAGGATTTATCCCTCACAAAAAGCCAAAAACAAGTTTTTATTTTTTGTATGTTAGTTTAGTTTTTTTTATTCACTTAGTCCTTTAGTTTTGTTTGTTTGCCGGACTACATCATGAAAATCGATAAGGATCAACTCACTAAAAAGTTCATGTCTGAGATGACCACATGAATTTTCAAGTTTAAAGAGTCATGTCTGAGGTGACTAAATTGGTTAAAATGATCATGTCTGAGATGATCAAAAACTCATAATGTTTATTTCAAAAGTTAAAAGGGTCTTAAAAGTAAAATCTTCAAAATGGCAGAAAATTTACTAAGTGTGACCCATTCGCACGATTGGACCATGAATATGGACCAACCATGCGAATGGATCTCATTCGCATGACTGGACATGAAATTTAGTCATTCATCCGAATGGCGTATAAGAATGATCCATTCGACTGAATGACAGGGTGCGAATGAGTCAGTCGACTGACTGAGACTCAGTCGGTTAACTGTGGGTGCGAATGAAAGGGCACGAATGAGTTAGTCGACCGACTGAGACTCAGTCGGCCAACTGAAAGTGACTGACTGGGCCAATCGCATGACTGAACCTCAGTCGCCCGAATGAACTGAGCGAATGAGGCCAGTCGGCCGATTGAACTTAGGTTCAGTATTTAAAGGGCCTCAGTGGATCACGTTTTACTCATCACTCCGAATTGCACCCAAATCGTATTTCTTCCCGTTACTCTGCCAAAATTTCTAGAGATCTTGTGTTCACATTGTTGTTGATCATCTGACGTTCGATTGACGATTATACAGGTACATTGCAGTTAAATCTTACCGAAATCAGAAGATCTTGAATCCATATATGTGATATTCGAATAAAACAAGAACCGGACTGAAAAATGCCCTAATAACCTACATAAACTAAGC
Organism: Flaveria trinervia; assembly: GCA_025506515.1. NCBI lineage: Eukaryota > Viridiplantae > Streptophyta > Magnoliopsida > Asterales > Asteraceae > Flaveria > Flaveria trinervia. The sequence goes on along the minus strand of CM046458.1, from coordinate 12,202,476 downwards.
AAAATGTTAAAATTAAGTTTAATAGGTTATTAGTGACAAGATGGCGAGTCTAATGGACCATTAAACCATGTTAAATTACTTGAATTGGTCAAGATTCGAACCACAGGCGACTGAACAGTGGGACAGGCGACTGGTCGTCCGGATGAACTCCAATCGCACTATTGAATCTTGCGATTGGGTCAATCGGCCGAATGAACCATGCGAATGAGTTCAGTCGGCCGACTGAACCAATCGCAGACTCAGTCAGCAGATTGAACTCAGTCGCAAGTCTCATTCACCCAAACGAGCTCAGTCGCACGAAAGAACAAACGACTGACTCCAGTCGCATGATTCATTCGCACGAATGAATCAGAATGAATTTAAACATTAAACTTACAACTGAATTTTGATGTATTATGTACTAATGATTCTGTGTCTTGTGTTTCAGAAAAATGGTTGATAGATAGTCCATTAATCCAAAGCACAACATATGTGCTCACTTGGATCATACTACTCGGAACGGGGCCGAGTTCATAGAGATTATAGCCTTCCTGGACCTTGCACGCCCTACAGGTCATTACACCAGGCATTCTGGTAGAATGCCTCAGTTGATCGCTCTCGTGAGCCGTATAGTATACGAAGCTCCATTCTGGGTCATGATATCGAGGTTACTGCTGCTCATTTCCAGAGAGTTCTTGAATTTGGGGATGATACGAATCACCACCAAATTACATCCACTGACTGTGAGAGGCTGCTTCCTCAGAATCAAGTACGCGGGGGACATAAACTCGGGTGTGCTCAATAAGAGCAACCTGTGCCCCCAGTACAAATACTTGGCGCATGTGATCCTAAAGTGCATTGCTTCGAGGAGGGTGGGTTCGATGATCTATCAGATCAGATTCAAAATGCCTTCGTGGCACTGGTGTTGAACCACCCTTTCTGCTTTTCGAGTATGATCTTTTCCTGTTTGGTAGAGAACGTGAAGCAAAAGGGAAGGAAGGATTTTGTATGTACCCCAGGTTTCTACAGCTAATCTTCAACGAAAAGCTGCCACTCTCCCAAAGGAGAGTCATGATGCAGTTACTTTGGAAATTATGGATGACACGACCTTGGGTCGGATGAGGGTGTATAGGGGCAAACAAGTGAAGCCCCAAGTGAAGAGGTTGATTGGCCATTTGGCAAACGAGAAATATGTGGCACGGGGAGACGATATGGCGTCATGATGACAGTGACTCTGACTCTAAGCCTATGGTCTACCAGTTGGTGACGACAGTGGTGATGGTGGAGATACATGCCCCTTTCATCTAGGGCCACTACCACTGATATACCATCTCCACCATCCACCCACGATGAAACTGAGTATGCTGGTTTCCATCAGGATTTTGTTCCTGATGAGAGGGAAGAGGAGTCTAAAGATGAGCCCTTGACACGTACTGTGGGAAGCAAGGTTGTTCCCACAGAACATGGGCCAAGGGCGGTTGGTGAACGTCCAAGAGACTCAGGAGAGACACCACTAATCCGACTTATGCACTGGAGTCAGCTAGCAGGGTTGTAGGGGGAGCATCCACCTCAACGGAACGAGGAGGAAAAGGATGGCTCAACCCCATGGTCAGAAGAAGAAGAAAAGACGTCTCATCTTCTTACCACCACAACCACATCTGCCACCACCACTACCACTTCCACAATCATACCATCCACCACCATAGCCACCACATCTGCCACCACCACAACCACTTCCACAGCCATAGCCACCACAGCCAACACAGCTTGATCGGATCTCAGCATCTAGTTTGATCGATTCGAATGATTTCAGCAGCGGAATAGAGTACCAACTAGCACAATTCGAGCAAGAATACCAAAGATATAGCAATGAACAGAATTAGTTATAGAGAGAGAAAGTTTCTGCAAAAGGAATATTTCATTCAATCACACGCTTTGGCATGGCTTTCGCAAAATTACAATTTAGGTCATCTTCCTTATATAAGGAAGATGACGTAGCTGATGTCACTTGATAGTGACATCTAACCGTTATTTAACAAGCTACTGAAACACTAAAACTACTGAAGATGTGAAGCAGCTGACATCTTCTTACAAGAAGCTAAGTGTTTACTTATTACAAAACTACTGATAAGAAACTACTGAAACTACAACGACTGAAGAACAAGCTCTTCAGTCATTTTACAAACCTACTGAAAGTAAAAACATAAAACTACTGATAACACAACTACTGAAGAAGTACTCTTCAGCTATTGTGACAAACTACTGAAACTTCAGCACTTGGTCTTCAGACTTGAACTTCAGACGTTTCATCAGCTGATGACTTCAGTAGATGTCATCAGCTGATGTCTTCAGTCGTTGTCTTCAGACTTTGTACATCAGTTGTTGATCTTCAGCACTTGTGGACTCTTCAGCTGTTGAACTTCAGTACTTTAGTCTTCAGCTTCAGCACTTGTATTCTTCAGCTGTTGAACTTCAGTACTTTGGTCTTCAGCTTCAGCACTTGTGTTCTTCAGCTGTTGGACTTCAGCACTTTAGTCTTCAGCTTCAGCACTTGTGTTCTTCAACTGTTGAGCTTCAGCACTTTAGTCTTCAGCTGTTGAAGTCTTCAGTACTTGATCTTCAGCTGTTGAAGTCTTCAGCACTTGTCGAACTGCTGATGAAGCCTTCAGCAGTTGTTGTGATATCATGTGGGACTTAGAGGTTTTCTGATCTTGGCTCATTGGTTCTTTTGGTCCAACAAACTCCCCTGAACCAATGCAGCCAAAACCTCTAATTGATTTATTTTCCCACTTATTGTTGGCAGAATGGTTGGTCTTTTTCCATCTTGATCAGTTGAGAAGATGACCCATATAAGCCCTGGCATGGGAATGAGTCTCTGATAATTTGGTTGGCAATGTATGGATGGGAGCTCTGTATTGGGGAATGGACACTGAGTTGTTCCCCCATCCATGAGACTCACTTCCCAACTATGAGCTTGTAGGATTCCCTGGTGTAGGCCTCCAAAAATACAATTTGTTCCTCCATGGTGAGCTCCTCTGCCTCACCATCGAAGAATCCTTCTGGCCCATAGTACTCAGACAGGAATTTGACCTGTTTTCCATTTTTGAGTACCACTGTTGTAATCTGTCTCTAAGCAAATTCATCAGGATGATGACCTTCTAACAGCAGTGGTAACTCATCCTTTCTGATCTCATTCAGCCTCTTATACACCAGCCCCTTTTTGATCATTCTGTTCTCCAGCATCTTTTTGGGGGCATGTTTGAGGTGTAGGCCTTTTTGAAATCTTCCAGGATTTCCCAGGGTGAGACTACAAGGGCTAAGGAGATCAATTCATCTACAATCTTTTTCACTGCCCATTGTATCTCTGAGGGATATTTTATTTGTATTCTATGAGCCACCTAGGATCTGGCCAAATTCTTACTCTTTCTTTCACATACTAAAAAGTATATCTAAGAGTATAAATCCTCTGAGCTTGTTTTTTCATTAATGATGGAGGAAGTGGCTGCATATGCTTTATCTACTCTCCTCAATAACTCTTCATTGTGCAATCTGTGTTGTTCTTCTTCTTCCAATTTCACTTTGATTGCATCTCTTTGTTGCTCAGGAGTTATTGCAAGAGAGAGATCTTTGGCCTTAGGCAACTGCAGAACAGCTGAGATCGGCAGCCTGTCTTCATCATCATCTTCTTCTTCTTCCAGCCTCAACACCTTTCTCTTCTTCTGCTTAGGTGCATCATCGGCTGTTGGTTTTGAGGGTAAGAGAGTGGTTGTGGGGTTATGGTTGTGGTTGTTTTGGAGAGGGAATGTTGAGAGGCTGAGTTAGCATTTTGGAAGTGAGTGTGGCTTTTGAGTGTTTGGCTAGCTCAGTCCTGCTCCCTGCTCCTGCTTCATTCAAAGTTTCTATACTAATCCCTAGTATATGCCTCAGACGAACAGATCTTGGAGGTTATGGCCAAGATGCTGTCCCTGGTCCATGATTTTATTTCGATCAATGATCTCCCAAGGTTTTGCTGATAAATCTGATCATGATCTCAAGTCTTTCTCTATCCATTGTGTTGTAGCTGGCCCATCTTTGTTGAATCTCTTCGATCTCTAATCTTCTCTTTCTTATTTCAGAGTCCAGCTTTTCAGTATGAAACCTTGCCTAAACAACTGATCAATGATATTGTCCATTGATCTGCTGTGTCCAGCATCAGCTCTTTAACCATTTCATTCAAGTTTTTCTCTTTTCAGCACTTTTATTTTCTTATTGTTACAAAGTCCTTTTGACTTTCATGTACTTTCTCCTTTTAGCTCCCTTCTCTTCTCCTTCCTCTTTCTCGGTCTCATACACACAGTCCTTCTCTATTTCCACTTCTTTGTCCTTCTCTTTCTCTTTTCTCCTTCTCCATCCTTTTCTTTTAGCTTTCACTGCTGGAATCTCCCCCTTTTGGGGTGCATTAGTTTAAGGGTTTGATCAGCAGAAAGCTTTTGGCTCAGTACTCCTCCACCATAGGTTGTAAGACAGAAGAAAGTCTCTCATCAACATTTTAATGACAAGTTCAGTTATCTGCGGTGTGATGAGAGATAGGGGATTTTGAGGGATAGCATCCATTTGCTCAGGGGGTTTTGGTCCTGAGAAATGGTGCCAGAAACAGAGGCAGGTGGCTGAGATTTTTGAGTGGCTGTGTGTTTAAGTGACCTTCGAGGAAGGTGCCATGTTGGTTGATGTGGTGGCAGATGGTCTTTCTCCCTGAGAGAGTTGGTCAAGTAGTTTTTGCAGCCTACTGACGTCCTCCTCTAGGATTATGTTCTGGGCAAGAACATCATAAAAGAAGCCAGTCATCATCAGCAGATGCTGAATCACCTGACCTCCTGCTGTAGCAGGATGTACATGCACTGGGTGTAGACCAGAGTTAGCATGTGCCCCTTGTCTTGGAACTGGGGACTTCCAGCCTCAGGACTTTGTCCTTCATTAGCTGTTGCCTCTGGTGAGGTCTTAGTTATGTAACCAACCTAGTCTGATCATATGCTGATTCAGAAGAGGTGCAGCCTCATCAGATGTTCTGATCTCCATATCCACACCAGGAGATAGAACATTTAAACCCGTGCGTGGGTTGTCAGAAGCATGTGTATCCTCTTCCTCAATTGTTGTTGTTCTCCCCTTTGTTGGTGGTTGTAGGGGAGGAGAGGAGGCATGCGGAGTCAGCACATTAGCAATTATAATGGTTGGACTTTGGGGGGCATTTGCATGGGGAGAGGGGATAGAAGCTTATTGCATCCGGGGAGAGGGATGCTCTTCAATGATAACCTCCTCAAGTGAGAGAGGTCTCAGTAATGTGGTTTCCCCTGAAGTGGTTGCACAGGATCCTTTTGAGAGGATACCTGTGCGGTGTTGCTGTTGAGTCTTTAACACTACTGGAGGGTTTGAACCAGTAGGTTTATCCTGTTGGGGGTGGTACAGGCAGCATCAGGGGACTCATCTCCTGATTAGCTTGTTTGGGTTTGGATTTGGCTTGGTGGGGACTTTGGATCTGGCAGTTGAAGCTGTGGGTTCCCTTTGCTTGCGTTTGAGCAAACGTGCAGTCTTTGAGAGATTGGTCGGAGTTATGCCTGGAGTATACCTCAGCTAGAACAGCTGGTGCAGGGACTCCAAGGCCAACAAGGCCATCAGTTTGTAATTCATTTAAAATATGGCCATCAGAAATTGGGATATAATAGCCATCTGTTCCCACAGGTTTCTGTGCCAGATCTTTGATTTCTAGAAACACAATTTGTGAAAAATTTAATGGTTGGTGTTCTAGAATTGAATATATAAAACCTGTTGCCAACGGGAAGACATTTGATTCCATGAGGATGTCTTCGAGGCTAAGCAAACATTCACCATATGAAATATCAGTCTTTCAGCATCAGGGAAGTTCTTCTTCAGTATGGTAGCAGCTCGAAGATTTCCGTACCCGTACCGCTGGTTGTGGTCGTGATCAAACTTTGGCGTGATCAAACGTTTGTCCAAAACTGAATTAGTGACTCTGGGTAGATGGTCGAGTTTAAGAGAAGAGCAGTACTATACTGAGAATCAGCCATTAGGTCTATGGCGTGATCAAACTTGTCCAGAAGGCCGATTTTGAGGTAGGCGATGCAATTATGTCTGGGTTTTAGACTCATGGTTGCCATTTTTGAGAGTATGAAGGTCAGAAAAGGCTAATGGAACGTTTGAGAAGAAGACAGGTATTTATAGGGTTGGGATAGGAAAAGGCTGAAAGAAAACTACTGAAGGTTTTGGTGTGGTCATCAGCTGTTTGAAACTACTGATGACGTGTATTAACCTTCAGAGGTTTAAAACGACTGACAGTGGTGGTGTTGTCACAGGTGTTATAAAACAACTGAAGACTTGGTTTTGACCATCAGATGTGAAACAGCTGAAGTTGGTGTTAACCCTCAGTATTTATGAAACTACTGAAGGTCGTGGTTTTGACTTCATATGATGTAAACAACTGAGGACTTGGTGTTTGTCATCAGTAGTTGTGAAACTACTAAAGACAGTGGTTTTGCCATCAGTGTTGTAAACAACTGAAGACTTGGTATTAGTTATCAGTAGTGTGAAACTACTGAAGACTGTGGTCTTGCTTCAGTTGTTAGAAACAGCAGTTGTAGAAACAACTGAAGAGAAATTACTCATCAGCTGTTTTCGTCAATTCTTAGCTTTTCAGCTGTTCATACTGTCCTCAACACTTACTCATCAGACTTTCATCTGCTTCAGGTGTTTCATAGGACGTCAGTACTTATCTGTTTTTTACTGTATTTCAGTAGTTGTAACTACATCAGTAGTTTAGAACAGATAAAGTACTTCAGTACTTGTGAGGCATTTAGCCTTCAGTAGTTATAAAAACTACTGAGGGTAAAGGAACTCATCAGTACTTATATGTGACATGGTACCAATGATCATCAGTACTTATTACTGAGATCATCAGTAGTTGTCACTTATTCTAGCTGCAGCATACCAAGCCTTAACACAGGTGTGGAAAGTTGAACTATCCAAAGGCTTAGTAAAATGTCTGCAAGCTCATCAGCACTAGGCACAAACATAGGATTAATTAGACCCTTTTCAAAACAATCTCTTATAAAATGATGTCTAATTTCTATATGTTTGGTCCTAGAGTGCTGGACTGGATTTTGACAATGCAAAGAGCTGAAGCACTATCCATAATAACGGAGTCTTAGTCTCTGTAATGCCATAATCCAAAAGTTGATTCTGAAGCCAGAGTACTTGGGATGTACAACTTGCAGCAGCAATGTACTCGGCTTCAGCAGTGGATGTAGCAACAGATGTTTGTTTCTTACTCTGCCAAGAAATCAAACAGTTGCCTAGGAATTGACATCCACCAGAAGTTGATTTCCTGGTTAACTTACACCCTGCATAGTCACTATCAGAGAAAGCAACTAATTTGCAAGAGTGCCCAGTGGAATACCATAAACCTAGAGATTGTGTACCTTGCAAATATCTAAAGATCCTCTTGACTGCAATCAGATGAGACTCTTTAGGTGCAGCCTGAAATCTAGCACAAACACATGTAAAAAATAATATCTGGTCTAGAAGCTGTTAAATACATCAAGGACCAATCATACATCTGTAAAGCGTTTCATCAACAGCTTTACCTTTCTGATCAATATCCAATTGTGTGGTGTTGCACATGGGAGTAGAACAGGGCTTACAGTTTTGTAAATCAAACTTATTTAAAAGATCTTTGTATATTTAGACTGATGAATGAAAATTCCATCAGCTTTTTGTTTGATTTGCAAGCCTAGAAAGAACTGTAATTCTCCCATTGCACTCATTTCAAACTTCCTTTGCATTAATTTTGTAAAATCATCACACAACTGGGGATCAGAGGATGCAAATATAATATCATCAACATAAATTTGAACAAGTAGCTTATGCTGATCCACCTTCTTAATAATAAGGTTTTATCTATGGAGCCTCTAGTGAAATTATTTTGCAGAAGAAAGTTAGATAATGTCTCATACCAGGCTCTAGGAGCTTGTTTCAAACCATAAAGAGCCTTATCAAGCTTGTATACCCATTCTGGGTGTTTATTATCCTCAAAACCTGGTGGTTGACACACATAAACTTCTTCTTTTATTTTACCATATAAAAATGCACTTTTAACATCCATTTGAAAAACTTTAAGATTGTGGAGTGCAGCATAGGCTAAGAACAATCTAATTGCCTCCAGTCTGGCTACAGGGGCAAAGGTTTCATCATAATCAATACCTTTTCTTGTGCAAACCCCTGAACAACCAGTCTGGCCTTGTTCTTAACAATAAGCCCATTTTCATCTGTTTTATTCCTAAACACCATTTAGTGCCTATTGCACACTTACCTGGGGGAAGAGGAACAAGCTCCCACACTTGCTGCTTTTGAACTGAAGAAGCTCAAGCTGCATTGCTTCAACCCAGCCATTGTCTCTAAGTGCAACATGATAATTCTTTGGCTCTAGCTGACTGATGAAGAGAGCATAGAAGCAGAAATTGGACAATTGACTTCTGGTTGAAACTCCAGCATTGATATCACCAATGATTTGAGACATTGGGTGATTCTTCAGCTCTTGATAAACAATGAGATCAGTGCAAGTGTTTGTAGAACCTTCAGCAGCAACAGATGTTGATGTAGACTCTTGAAACCATGTAGATGGTGGCAACTCAAATGAAGTTGAAGATGCAGAAATCTCATCAGCACTTGTTGTGGATGAAGCTACTGAAGCTACAGGAGCATCAGGTTTAGAGGACACAGGCAGTTGGTCACTAAACCTGAAGAGGTGAGTACTGCTATCATCATCATCATCAGCACCAGCAGTACCATCAGGTGGTGAACTGTTGACAGGAGCAACAGCAGGAGTTTGATAAGGAACATATTGCAGTATGTCCAAATCAAATAGCTCCACAGGGCTTTGTGGAATCTTGTCCTTTGGAGATTCATTAAACTTAACATGTAGAGTCTCTTCAACCATCTTTGTTCTGCAGTTGAAGACTCTGTATGCTTTGCAAGTTGATGAATAACCCAAAGTACCCTGCATCCACCTTAGGATCAAATTTGGAGTTGATCCCGTGTGTTGAGAATGAAACAAGGACACCCAAAAGCTCTGAAGAATGAAATTAGAGGGGCCAAATGATGAAGAACTTCATATGGAGTCTTCATCAACCTCTGATTTACTAGAACTCTATTCTGTACATAGCAAGCTGTATTGACAGCTTCAGCCAAAAAGTCATTGGCAGTCCAGAATCAGCCAACATGGACCTGCAGCTTCAATAAGGGTCCTGTTCTTTCTCTCCACTACTCCATTTTGTTCAGGAGTTCTTGGAATGCTAAACTGCCTCTTGATTCCCTTTGAGAGGTAGAACTCATCAAGTGTATTGTTTCTGAATTTGTTCCATTATCACTTCTAATACACTTGACTGAGAGGGAATACTGCTTCTCAACATACAACACAAAGTTGATAATCTTCTGAGCTGCCTCATCCTTTGAATGCAAGAAGAAAGTCCATACAAATCTGGAGTAATCATCCACAATTACCAGACAGTATTTCTTCTTAGCCATACTCATCACTCTCACAGGACCAAAGAGATCCATGTGAAGAAGCTGTAAGCAGGCAGTGGACTTAGGTTCTTCTATGGAGGGAAATGAAGCTTTGTGCTGTTTCCTTTTAAACAAGCAGTGCAGTTATCTTCACATTTGACTCCTTCATAGGCAGTCCCCTTACTAAACCATGGTTTATCAGCTGATTTATGTTTTTGAGATTAACATGACCCAGCCTTCTATGCCATAGAGTAGATTCTTGAGGGGAAGCCTTGGAAAATAGGCAAGGATGGCCTTTGAGATCTATTTTCTTGGAAAGATCTAAGGCATACACTCTTCCTGTCCTGTTGGCCTTCAGGAGAGTGTATTCATCCAACACCTTATCAATCAAACTTAGAACTTTGGATGACAGAATCCGACAGTTCTGACTGGTGAAAAGAGCAACATGGCCTTTGTCACACATTTGACTGACACTCAAGAGGTTGTACTTGAGATTTTCCACATGGTTAACATCATCAAACTTTATTTCCCCATTGGAAACAAAGCCTTTGCCGATGATGTAACCCTTTGCATCATTGCCAAATGACACAAACCCCTCCTTCCTTGAGAGTAGTCATTAAGAAGTGATCTGTTTCTGTCATATGCATGGATCCTCCACTGTCTACATACCAGATGCCTCTGTGGCATGTTGAAGAACCCTGCAAAACACAACAAATTAGTGTTAGATTTGAGACCCAAACCTTTTTGGTTTTGGGCCTGTTCTCATCAACAGATGGTAAACTAACAGGTTTGTTGGAAACAACAGCCTGAGAGGAAGAAGATGGTGAAGAAGAGGAATCCTTTGGCTTGGACCTCCTTTTCTGTGGTTTCAACATAGGAACATCTAATTGGTTAACTCTTCCAATAGATGTTGAACCATCATAACCAGCTGTGTCTGATTTTGTGATAAAGCTTTCAGCTCTCCAGACACATTGGCATTGGAGTTTGATAAGTTCCTATGTTGCACCTTCTTCTTTGAGCAATCTCAGCTGTTACCTGTTTAACCCCTTCCTTTTTGGATTTCTTTTTGGACTTAAGGGTTACAGGATTTGATGTTGCTGGTACAAATGTGGCTTCAAACTCAGTTTTCATTTTAACCATTTTCTCTTTAATTTCCTCTTTATGTTTGAGTTTGGATCCTCTTTTGTACCAACAATCATCTGTAAGATGATTGAACAAACCACATATTTCACATGGTTTCTTCTTCATCTTATGTTGATCATCAACTAAAGAGAATGAAACTACTGAAGACTTGTTCTTCAGCACTTTGGAAGCACTATTGCTTTCTTGACTTCCTCTTTAGTAGTCTTCAAACCCTTTCTACTGACAGTTTTCTTCTCTTCAGTGCTGACAGTAGTTGGAGTTTGAACTTCAGGTGTTAAATCTTGCTCTCCAGTCCTTTCAGGACTTCCAGAAATAACTCCTGAGTTGATCAACTCTTTGATCATGTGAGTGTCAGTATTTGAACCATCAAGATCAGCTGATAGGTTCAACGAGGGAATAATACTAACTTCAACTTCTGATGGTGCTCTATCAGAAAGTGAATCACATGATGAGGTGGATTGGTTATTGCTTTCTCCATCAGATTTCACTTCTGCTCTTGAAGCAAAATCTGTAGGAGGAGCAGTGTGATTATAACCAATGCCAAACTTCACATTGGAAGCTGATTGCTTACTAAGAAGCATTTCAAACCTTTGCATGATTGTACCCATCGATCACACTCTACTTGGGTGACTGCAAGGGTTTCTTTGAGGTCTTTGTACTTTTCTAAAAGTACCTCTTCCCTAGCCTTATCATCAGTGATTTGGCATTTAAGTTTATAAATCTCATCATTTTTCTCTTTAAGCATAGACTCAAACTCAGCTTTTCTTTTGGAAATGATCTTTTCTAGCTCTATGTTCTTATTAATTAAAGCTACATTTGCTTCTCTAATAGAGGCAAATGCTGCTATGCATGTTTCAGAACATAATTGGCCTTAGCCTCAGAGGATACCTGTGATACCTGTGATGAAGAGGCATTTGAGGATGATCCATCTGCAGACTCCAGAGCCATAAGTGCCAGATTCCCAAAAGGACTGTCACCACCATGTTGACAGCACCTGTGAACAGTTGTTCATGACCAGACATGTCATCTGGTAAACTGCTCCAGTCAACAACTCCAGGGTGAAGAAGCTGTGTTGTTGAGGTTGAGGAGGTTGATGAGATTGAGATGGTTGAGGCTCAGGAAGAGCATGTGGTTGTTGAGCAATGGGTGCTTGAACCTGACTGGTTTGTGGCATGTAATAACAAGGGTAAGGATATGGCATTGGACCCTGAGGAACAAAATATGCAGGAGATTGTGGTTGAGAATGATGACCAGAATTGACAGGATGTTGCCCTCTGTGTTGTTGACTATTGCCAGGGAAAGTCACAAAGGTGCAGAAGAATTAGATCCAGATGATCTACATTCTCTAGCAAAGTGTCCAAGCCTGTGGCATTTGTGACACCTCAACTTACTCTTGTCAAAACCAACTTTGGTTTTGCCAGAGAGATGGGAACTTTCTTCCAGTTCTTTTGTAGAACTTCTGAGATCTGATATTTATCAAGGCCATTTGGCTCAAAATATCCATCTCTTCTAAGTCATCATCAGCATCCCCTTGAGATCATCCATGATGAAGCATAGATTGTCATTATTACACCCAGTAAACTGACTATCAACACTCACAAATGCAGAATCAGAAGTGTTTGAAGAGAAATCAATATGCTCATCATACTGGCATTCAGATGAAGCATATTCTGACTCATGACCAACCAAGGCAGTGTTGCCTGGTACAAAGTCTTCAGTGAGCTTACCAGATGAAGCCAGTTTCCTTTTTCTGCTCTATCTCTCTTTCGAATGTAAGCAGTTTCCCATGAAGTTGGGTGAGAGATAGACTATCCAGATTTGCACTGGAGCGTAGGACAATTGTATATGTGTCCCATCTCTCAGGCAGTGATCTGAGGAATCTGTGGTTCATTTGGCTTTTGGTATATTCATGTTTAACCATTTTCAACTCAGAGATTAAACATGAAAACCGCTCAAACTGCTGAGTCAGAGTCTCACCCTTTCTATGAGCAAAAGTCTCATACTGTTGGGCGAGGATTTCCCTGTTGTTTGCTAAGACCTCATCAGTGCCACCAAATTGTTCTTTCAGTGCATTCCAAAGGTCATGAGCAGTTTCATGATGCATAAGCCCGGAATAGATTTCATTAGGCAGTGCCATGGCCAGAATTCCATGGGCTTTAGCATCAATCTCAAACAACTTCTTGTCCTCATCAGAGTTGTTCCTTCTTCTTCGGAATCAACTGATTTGTTTTGGATGATTCACCATTGGCTTATGTGGTCCATGTACCACGGATGTCCAACAACCTGAACTATTGACAGACAGGTGATGGAGCATTCTTCGTTGCCAAATGTTATACTCATTCCTAACCAGCATCGGAGGCTTGGTTGAGGAACCAGTATTGTGTGGATCATTAGAAGGTGTAGTCATTTTCGAAAATTCAGACAAATTCAAGATAAGCAAAACAAATTTAGCTCAAAACCACTAAGAACCTCAATTAAAATAGCCAAAAGCGACAGAACTTCAATCTCTATAACAGATTCGTGCGAATTTGCTAGTTCGATCAAACTTAGAGCAAATGAGCAGTTTCAATGATCAATTGTTAGATCGATCAATGATTAACCTGCTCTGATACCATTTGATAGGATCTCAGCATCTAGTTTGATCGATTCGAATGATTTCAGCAGCGGAATAGAGTACCAACTAGCACAATTCGAGCAAGAATACCAAAGATATAGCAATGAACAGAATTAGTTATAGAGAGAGAAAGTTTCTGCAAAAGGAATATTTCATTCAATCACACGCTTTGGCATGGCTTTCGCAAATTACAATTTAGGTCATTCTTCCTTATATAAGGAAAGATGACGTAGGCTGATGTCACTTGATAGTGACATCTAACCGTTATTTAACAAACTACTGAAACACTAAAACTACTGAAGATGTCAAGCAGCTGACATCTTCTTACAAGAAGCTAAGTGTTTACTTATTACAAAACTACTGATAAGAAACTACTGAAACTACAACGACTGAAGAACAAGCTCTTCAGTCGTTTTACAAAACTACTGAAAGTAAAAACATAAAAAACTGATAAACACAACTACTGAAGAGTACTTTCAGCTGTTGTGACAAACTACTGAAACTTCAGCACTTGGTCTTCAGACTTGAACTTCAGACGTTTCATCAGCTGATGACTTCAGTAGATGTCATCAGCTGATGTCTTCAGTCTTTGTCTTCAGACTTTGTACATCAGTTGTTGATCTTCAGCACTTGTGGACTCTTCAGCTGTTGAACTTCAGTACTTTGGTCTTCAGCTTCAGCACTTGTATTCTTCAGCTGTTGAACTTCAGTACTTTGGTCTTCAGCTTCAGCACTTGTGTTCTTCAGCTGTTGGACTTCAGCACTTTAGTCTTCAGCTTCAGCACTTGTGTCTTCAACTGTTGAGCTTCAGCACTTTAGTCTTCAGCTGTTGAAGTCTTCAGTACTTGATCTTCAGCTGTTGAAGTCTTCAGCACTTGTCGAACTGCTGATGAAGCCTTCAGCAGTTGTTGTGATATCATGTGGGACTTAGAGGTTTTCTGATCTTGGCTCATTGGTTCTTTTGGTCCAACACAGCTACTACTATCACCACAAAACCTCCACCACTGTACAGATTCCTCTACCACCAGATCTTTCACTACACCTCAACCTCCACCATTTCACAGACCATCTTCACTACAGCCACAACCACCACCGATACCCACAAGCTGGATCCTCAGCCTATCCATTCATACATATGTATCACCTCTACCTCCAATTGGGGTAGAGGAACAGCTGTCTGCACTCAACAGGATGGTGATGGCTATTAGCAGCAGATGAGGAGAAGGCGGCTCAGATCCGCCAGCTTGCTGTCTTACTGCTGCTCAGTCTCACAGATAGAAGAGCAGGCTCGAGTGATAAAGGAGCAGGCCCAACAGATGGCTGCTCAGAGCCATGAACTAGCCCAACTCCAAGACATAGTGTCACATCAAACAAGAAGATAGAGGAGTTGGAGAAGGCAAAGAGGACGATTATGTTAAAGCTAAAGGGATCTAAGGAGGAGCCCTTGAAGATCAAAGAAAAAGACGGAGATGATGATGATGATGAAATTTTGATGAGGATGATGAGGATGAGACAGATGAGTAGGAGGGTACAGAAGAAGAAAGGACAGAGGAGAAGTTGATGATGATGATACAACAGGAGGAGATGTAGCTGCATCGGCCTCTGCTTCAGGTCGAGAAGGAGGTCCAAGAACATACAAGACCAACCAGCTTCTTCTCTGCTCCACTAAGTGAAGAGACGATGATACAGGACGAAAGTAAAGATTAGATGTTTATGTATTTAATTACTTTTGTATTTGAATCGTGTATTGAAACAATGTATAACGTTTAAATTAAGTTAATACATTTTAGTTTTGATTAATTACTATGGTTGATATGTTGAATGGTATAATCAAACAGATCCAAATTACCAAAGGATGAGTTTGATGTTGCTCCCCTTCAGAGGTCAAGACTCAGCTAACAATGATTCTTGATCTGCAAGGGATCGTAAGGAGGTCGGTGAGTCATACCCCTGAAGAAGGGGAAATAATTCACGACCTATCAAACGAGCAACTCGCAGAGATTTTCAAGCTCAATCCAGACGAGATAGTGAAGGATGCTCCGACATGTAACTCGACCAGTGATGACGAGCTCAACGATGTTGATGAAATCAAGATTGAAGATGTCACTGCCGAGCATTACTCTCAGTACGCTGACAATGAGGGAAATGTGGTTCCCAATCTGGGTGAATCCCTCGTCAGCGATACTTTTGAGGTGTTAGACAAGATGGAGAAAGAGTCGGAGAAAGTAGAGGAAACGGCCAAGCCTCAAATGATGATGTCGATATCGAAAGGCTGAGTGGGCTGCGTGTTTGAAGAAGTTAGAGCCCAACGCGCTGCATCGAAACAGGATGCCTACACCAAACTCTACAGAGTCAAGAAACATCATAAGGTGACTGCAGGATCATAGCGTGGGCATTTTGAGGATCTTAACATATATACAGTTAAGAGGGAAAAGGGCATAGAGTACTTCAGATTCCACATGATCTGAAGACTCTACCAGGTTTTGAGCTCAACCAGCTGGCCAAACTAAAGCTTTTGTATGCTGACCCGAGGAAGATGTCAGGCTGGTTCGAGGCTGCCCTAAAGAAGGAGTACCACACCAGGTGGGTTAATTTCAGACCCCAACAGCCTACAAGGTATATTAGAAGGTCTGAGATTGATGCCATTACTGGAAAGCCGAAGATAGTGTTGAAGTGGAATCCTCCGCGCACAATGTCAAGAATCCCACTCCGGGAAATGCCACAGGACTTCACTCCACACTTTAAGTGGTGGTACTACTATTGGAGAACAACAGAAGCGGTCATAGTTCTAAAAAAAGAGGGCCAAATGGATACGATCAGGGTATTCGACCCAATTTGGCTTACAAATTTGTCAGCAAATGATGTCTACATGCTATACAAGTGGCCACTGTTCTATGATACGCAAGATATTGTATAAGCCCTGCAATTCCAAAATGTCATAAGACTCTGCTTCGTGTTTGAGATTCATGCAGGAGTCACAAAAGAGGACAAGTACAAGAAATATGAGGAGGTAATGAAGAAAACAAGACATTAGAGAGATCTAGGTCCAAGGGGGAGTTTGTTGATACATGTATGTCCCTAGATCTCTAGATCAGGATATGAATGTAATAGATCTTGTTTGTCTGATTCTGAGGTAATGCTTGGAATGATTAATGAAATGATATTGTTTGGTTGTTATTTATAATGCTTAATATTTCATTAATGAGTCGATGTTGAATTGGTTAATTAGGTTTGTGGTTGTTTGAATTGTTACACATAATGTTATATTAATTAATACATTCAAACTTAACAAAATGAAGTTCTCATGCGAATGGCCCATGCGAATGGACCATACACATGAATAACTTCATACGAATGACTCAGTCGCACGACTGAACCAGGAGACTGGATCAGTCGTATGATTGTAACATAAGATTGGCTCAGTCGCACGACTGAACACTCAGTCGTGCGGATGAATCAACCGCATGGTTCAATCACACGACTGAACCATACTAATGGTTCAGTCGCATGAATGAACAATACCAACCTATAAATACAACCCAATTTATGGAGAAAAAAGGGTATTCATTCTATTACGAATCCAGACATACCATAGCAGTCTAGAAGTCTCCCAATTCATTCTCCAAGTTCATAGAACACCTTAGATCGATTCCCAATCGATTCCTAACGTTAGTTTCAATTCTTTATTGATTCTTCATGTGTTCTCACTGATTGGATCGCCAATCAAATAGGATTCCGCACTATTTGATCTGGTTTACACGCTAATCACTAGGTATTTCGTGCAAATACCCGGTCCCAACAAGCCAAACTTTTACAATATAGATCTATCCATGAAATTAGATGTGATCCCTTGGCTCAGGATTCATAACACTCATCCAGCTGAGAACATCATTGGAGATGTCACCGAAGGCGTTAGAACAAGGGGACAAACTCACAATGGGAATGTCTATCTGTACTCATGTTTCCTATCTCAAAAGGAGCCCAAGAAGGTAGAAGAAGCCTTGAAAGATAGTAGTTGGGTTGAATCAATAGAAGAGGAATTGCTTCAATTTAAAAGACAAAAGGTTTGGAACCTATGTCCATTACCATCCGGTCAAGTATCAATAGGCATAAAATGGGTATTCAGGAACAAGAGAGATGATAGAGGCTTAATCATCAAGAACAAGGCAAGACTAGTAGTTCAAGGATACACTCAAGAGGAAGGAATTGATTACGTTGATATCTTCGCACCTGTTTCAAGACTTGAGGTAGTGAGAATCTTTCTTGCATATGCTGCATCCAAGAATTTTACTATGTAACAGCTAGATGTTAAGTGTGCATTTTTATATGGGGATATAGATAGGGAAGTCTATATTGTCAGCCTCCAGGATTTGAAGACCCACAACACCCTAACCATGTGTGTAAACTAGATAAAGCTCTCTTTGGGCTGCACTAGGCACCTAGGCTTTGGTATGAGTCATTATATCAGTTTCTCCTGAAGAATGGATACATAAGAGGTAGCATTGACAAGACTTTATTCATAAGGAAGTCTGGAAAA
Source organism: Flaveria trinervia (assembly GCA_025506515.1). Lineage (NCBI taxonomy): Eukaryota > Viridiplantae > Streptophyta > Magnoliopsida > Asterales > Asteraceae > Flaveria > Flaveria trinervia. The sequence goes on along the minus strand of CM046458.1, from coordinate 12,184,651 downwards.
GACATTTTCCTCATACAAGTCTATGTCAATGATGTCATATTTGATTCCTTAAATGACCAAATGTGTAAAGACTTGAGAGCATTATGAAGTAGAAGTTTGAGATGAGCTTCATGGGAAAAATGGACATTTTCCTTGGTATTTAGGTAAAGCATATGAAAGATGAGATCTTTATCAATCAATAAGTATGTAAATGACATCTTAGATAGATTGATATGAAAGATTGCAAGCCAGCAAAGACTCCTATACCCAGAAATCACAATCTTTGTCCTGACTCTAAGGGGGAGGATACTGATCAACATTAGTATAGGGCAATGATTGGATCTCTGATGTATCTCATAACAAGTAGACCTGATATCATGTTTGCAACTTGCATCTGTGCAAGATATTAGGCTGCTACATAGGTGTCTCACCTAGTTGCTGCCAAAAGAATTCTTAGATACCTCAAAGGAGAACCTAAACTAGGTCACTGGTATCCAAAGAACAACAATTCAATCTCTAAATGACTACTCTGATTGTGACTATGGTGGCTTCAACATTAACAAGAAATAAACATTAAGAGGATGTTAATTTCTTAGTGGAAGGATCATATCATAGCAATACAAAAAGCAATATTGTGTCTTAACATCTACTACTGAAACTGAATAAATTGCTGCTGCTAGTTGTTGTGCTCAGCTACTATGGATTTAAAACCAGATGATACACTATGGATTCAACTTAATGGTACTCCTATCCATATTGACAACAATAGTGCTATCTCCATTATAGAAAATCCTATCAAGCACTCCAAGACAAAGCACATTGACATCATGTATCATTTCATTAGAGATATTCATGAGAAAAAGTCTGATTAAACTAGTCAAAGCTTATTCAAATGAACAAAATGCTGATTTGTTCACCAAAGCATTTGATGAACAAAGATTTAAGTATCTTATTACAACTATTGAGATGATAAACATTGATTAGTCCGTCTCCTTTGAAACCTTTTCAAAATATGCCTCGTCAATATCCAAACTATCTAAGCTCGGTTACCCAAGGTTTTTCTTCAAAATTTTACTAAGTATAAATTCTTTTGAAGAGGAATTAACCATCAAAAGATGTCATATATATCTACCGAAGCAAATTTCCTCCAAGGGAAATCTTATCTTTGGAATAGTTTTTGGTCTCGGAAGAAGCCTTTTGATATGATATCAAGATCTACTTCTGAAACTTAATGAACTTCTTCATTGTGAAGGCCTTTTTACTCTCGGAAGTAAATTGGATAAATTTACCTTTGGAAGTAATATTGGCTTCGGAAGAAGATTACCTTCGCAAAAGTTTTATACTCAGAAGAAAGCTTTACTATGTAACTAAAATCTTTTGGGCCCCACACTATAAAAAAGTAAAGATTTTCTTAATGATATCGGAATTGTTTTTAATGGATTTTATCTTACTGCCATTATCACATCATTCCCCAAACCATCACTTCACCTTATCCATCCTCCATTTTCACCTATTTAGATACTTCTAACTCACTACTTTAATCTTTTTACCAATTTCACTACCTAAAGCTTCTTTGTCTACAATTTACCCAAAGTCAAACTTCTCCTCTGTAACTTTCTTGAACAATGACACTAAACCCTCAGCATAACCAAGTTGCACTCCTTAACTTTTCTAAGGATGTCAAATTCTCGGAAATAATCTCCTTCCTTACACAATACACCTATTTCACTACACTAGCTGTTAACCCTATTGTTTATTCAAACCATATAGCTGAATTTTAGGGAAACGAACAAACGGTAACCCTGAACGGACTTAGGTTCTTAGGTCGAGCATCTGTGGTCAGGAATTGATCACATCTGAATGAATTATCAGGGAGAATCAAAAGCTTCATGATGAAGGCTCTCCTACAGAGTTCCCCAAAGCAGACCTAGATGGCACCTATATCCAGATAGGATATGGTGGTGATGTGAGCAGCTCAACTGTGTACAAGTTTAACTTTTCCTACTACTGGAAGTTCTTGCTTCACATAGTCCTTCACTATCTGTTAAACAAGTCTGGGGGATGGGATCAAATCCCTTATGAACTAGGATGCTTAGTTCACAGGTTGGTAAAAGGCTTCTGGTTTAACTATTCATGGTTTATGTTGACCAATCTTATGGGGACCTTCAAAGAAAAACATTTTACATGTATCCCCAGTTCATTCAACACATAATCAACTATGAACTGGACCAGAGTAAGCTTGTCTGTGCAGCTTCTTAACCTATCCCTCACATGAGGCTGACCATTTTCAAAGTGCTAAAGAGGATGGCCACCAACTTTACTGGAAGACACATTGCACTTCTTCTAGGTATGATTAAGCACATAGCTCCTAGTGACATCCATGTTAACCCTACAAGAGAGGAACCCACATTAGCAGTTACCCTCATAATGCCAAATCTACCTTCCCACCCCATCAAAATTACATATCAGAGATGATCCATACGAACTCTTGTTCAATCTCCTTTAATTGAACAAGTCCCCATTATTCAATCCAAAATGCTAGACTAGAAACATGGGCACCCACTCAGTCTGAGGTCCCAATTTCCTTCACAATCGACTTCAATATGGGTATTGAGTCTCCTTAGTCTCAATCTAATAAGCCCCAAATCCAAGATAGAAACCACTAAGGATGAGTCACTATACTCTCCTAATTAGCCAGAAAGGGACAACTCTCTCATAGGCTCAATGCCATTAGACATTGATCAAGGTCCTGATTCATTAGGTATAACCTCTATATCATTTACTAACCTTTTAATAGGAACTAATAAGGATATTATGTCTATTCAGGGCCATGAGGTTGATCCATAACACCCACTATAGGATCAACTAAGCGTAGATAGACCTATAATCTTAGCCCCTCTAAGCAAACCCAGACTAAGGTGAGTCCTATTGATGTGGACGGGATTTATGTAGATTTAGCTGCTACCACTGAAGCTGCCTCATTGAAACTTCAGGATAGTGGTAATATCTCTAAGACTGAATCTACAGAAATCATACCCTTTGATGACCTTGAAAGATACATCATTAAGCAGGGGAAACAAGGGTGCCAAGAAAACACATCTAGTGATGAGGATGAACATACCAGGTATGTTACCTCATCTCCCCATGATTCTTCAAAAGAAGATTAGCAAAGTATGCAACTCATTATTAAAGGCCTACTTTCTAAAGTCTCAAACCTTGAATCCAGGGTTAAGAATTTAAAGGATAGGTCTGCCACTCAACAACTTAAGATTGAAAGTCTTAAGGCTCAACTAGCTAAGAAACATATTAAGAGATCTTTTAGGCATGTACCAGTTCAAGTCTCATTGACTTCTTCCTCTAGCTCATCCAGCTCTCAAGATGATGCTACTAAAAGGGGAGAGTGTTCAGAGATAAACACATGAGGAACCACAAATCTTAGCTCTTTCTACTTTGACTTCAAGATATCTTGCTCAACAAGCAATAGTTTTCCCTGAGCCTCCTCCAATCATTCTCCAAGTGGACCCAAGGATGCTCAAAGATCTAAGCAGGTTCTTAACCAAGTTCCTGATAACATCTTCAATTGAATAGTCAAGTCTAGATGTTGGTGTGGCATACTTTAGGGCTGAAGAGCTTCAAAGGTTGAATGCACCAACTACCATTGTCAAGGAAGTTGGTCAACCTAAGATCCACATTGAACCTGAGACTAAATTCAAAGGGGAAATGAGGACTGATGGCCCAGTAACTGAAACAGTTGGGATAGATAGTGCAATCTCACAAACTTCCAAAGCTGAAGTCAAAATTACGAAAGAACCATTTCAATATTCCGAAACTGAGATACAAGCTGCGGAATGGTTATACTTTTTGTACGATGATCTAATCATCGTAGATGCAATTCTGGAACTAGCATCTGAAGTGAATAGCGAGGACTTCTTAACCAACCTCTCACTCAAACTCCATCATCACCATATGCTCCAATCACCACCAACCAACCTGAAACCTCTATACAAAAACCTCCAAGGTCAATATCTTCTAAAGACATTAAAGGAAAAAGGAAGATGGCTGCTAAAGAACTTCTAAGTAAGAAAGGATGGAGAAACTAAAAAGGAAAGGTAGACTCTCCACTGGGAAGCTACTAGCTGCAAGTAGCGAAGCAGCTGTAGCCAACCAGGAGCCTATCAATAATAAAAGAAGGTGAAGATCATTGACAATCTTGTCAATCTAGGAGCTTCCACTGAAGATGTGCTCGTGCTACCACTAGAGGAGCTAATTGAGTTGGAAAAGGAAACCATGCTGATGAAGAAAAGGATGAAGCACTAAGGTTGGCCTTAGAGGATGAAGAAAGGTTAAGAAAGAAAGAAGAAGCTAACTAACAGCTTAGGAGTGAAAGGATAACTTTCCTAAGCTCCAGGGGATTCTCTCTTGAGGAATTAACTCCTCACAACAATGATACGATCTTATGGCTTTTTAAGTAAGAGCAAGATCAAATGGAGAAAGAGAGAAAGAAGGCTACTAGGGAAAAGCTAACGGAGAGGAAGAAGAAGTAATGCTTGGGCTGACAAAGCCTGGATGAAAGATTATCTCAGGGCCCATGGATTTTTTGGTAGCCAAGTGGGTCCCATGTCCGAGAAGACCCTCCAGCGACATGTCAGTGACATCAAGTCTGACATTCGCTTAGGAAGAAGGAAAGAGATGTACAAAAGAGTACAGGGATGACTTCTAAACCAACACCTCAACCTCAACCTAAAGTAATGAGTTTCCCATTCCTAATCAAAACTGAGCCAACCTCTTAGACATACACTCCTGAACCCACACTATCAACCATACCCTCTACCTCACTCATTCAATCACAACAACCACCTCAACTACCCATCCTCAAACCTAAAACACTCCCTAGAACCCAAACATCATTACCTACCTAATAACCACTCAAGTTATCCTCTCAAACATCCAAACCTCTTTCTTTAGAAAATTTCAAGGAGATCAAGACGAAGCTCAGCAAAGTAACCAATCTCAGTGATATCTCTTGTAAGGAGGGGTCTATCAAGCTAACCTATGTTGATGGATCCTTATGTTCCCTCACTAGAGAATAATTCCTTGCTCTACCAAGAGGAACACTGGACCAAGATCTTAACTCCTTGGTCTCAACTCTGACTAATTAAATAAAGAAGACAAGAGGCTAAGAAGAAGGCTGGTGACTCTACTAGATTCGAAGAAATGAGACAAGGTACTATTGGATCTAGAAAGGATGGTGCAACCAAAACCAAACACTTAGACAATTGTGGTGCAACTAATAAAGGTCTTCCAAAGCTAAGAAAGAGCTTTCGAAGGCAAATAGAGTTCTTCTGAAGACAAAGTCAGAACATCCAAAGATTATGTTTGAAGAATCTTCCAAAGGAAAACTCCAACATCTGAAGACAAAGTCTCCTCTTTTCCGAAGTTCAAGACTTAGAAGAAACCAAGACAATTACTTCTGAAGTACGAAGATATAAAGAAAGCCTAAAGCCTCGGAAGAAGTAGCATATTCAAAAGTATAAGTGGCTTCGGAAGAACAAGTTCTTTCAGTCTATAAGTGGCTTCGGAAAAACAAGTTCTTCCAAAGCCAATTAACCGTTAGAAGAACCTATTATGAACCAGTGGACATAAGTATGGTCCTTCTGACACCCTGTTGCAAATCTTTGATATACTGCATGGCGTTTCCACGCCTATGTTGTTGACCATACTTTATTCCACTGTTCACCTTTTATCAGTTACTACAGTTGCCAATTTAGTTGGTGACAAAAGGTAAGTCATGGACATATCATGACTACCTTATCTTAGATAATATTTTATCTAAGATACCTCGTCTTTAGTGATTTAGTATTTGCTTTAGTCATAGGTTTCCAGGTGGTATTAAAGTATATCACATTGTAGGTAATAGTATATATAGTTTCTCATTGTAACTCATGTAATATGCTTGTAAGAGTCTTGTAATACTTTAAATTGAGAAGTAATATATACGAGTTCCTTGAAATCATCTTCTTGTCTTCTTAGTTACTTAATATACTATTATCAACTCTTAGGGGCTGTTTGATAAAACTGTTTGAGTAAGATCTGACTGAGTCAGAAGCTGACCCAATAAGAAGTTCCAACCGAGTCTACATCTGACTGAAAATTGTTTGTTTGATTTAGTATCTGACTAACTCAAATTAAAACAACTCATCTAAACAAAGATCCCAATCAATAACATACAATCCCAAATCATGTCATTCAGATCAACCAAAACAAACAATCGAGCAATCCGATCAATTCACCAACAATTTACACCCAAGATACGTGAATCTCAACCAATGCTCGATTTACTCAGACAACAACATCAACAGAATAATCATCACCTCCTCATATCAACCGAAAGAATTATGGTTGTGTTTGGAATGGATGTATTAGGATAACAGATACAGAACAAGCAACAACATCAGTAGTGATTAGCAGTTGTTACTAATGCTAGTGGTGAAGAATGAAGACACGCTGGTATTCCAGTGTTTGACACGTGGCAGGCATCTTCATCCTTCATACACACAGATGTAACGGCTGTTGATTTTGGGGGTGAATCGAAAATCATGGTGGCAGGAGGCGGCAACCGCCCCTAGAACCTGAATGAAATGGAAGTAATCCGGTCACGTAGGTTCGGAGCTTCGGGGTGTCTCGGTCACACAGGGAGGGAAGGCTCTCGGTCGCAGTCAGGGCGCAGGGAGGAGCTCGACCGGGTGCAGTCGGGGCGTAGGGAGGAGCTCGATGGGGTGCTGAGAAAATGGGGGTGGGTTTGTGTTTGGGAGATGATGGTGGGTCAACAGGGAATGTTTTTAGGTTTGTGTGAGATGGGATGACCTGGTCAGCCCATACAACTTGCGAATCAAACGGGCTAACCCCTAACCTAGTCAGCCAGGTCAGCTCGGTCAGCTGAAAACAAACAACCTGTTAGAGAGATTCTACATAATCTAACCAAGTGTTTAAGTGAGTTTGAGAGAAAACAAATGTTTAGTGACAATACCCGATCCTTCAGTACCAAGTCAGCCCCTTGTGCCTAGAATGAAAATAATCCAGTGGAGATTCGAAGACTCTTCTCACAACTTTTTTGTGGAAAGAGAGAATGGTGAAACCAATAGGCGTAATGCCTCCTCTCTGCTACACTTATGCAGATTTGATATTGTTGAGTTAACAGAGAAACCATTCTCCAATCCCCCCAACTATGTGATAGCTGCTCATATCAGAAATCATCTGAGCAGTCTTCATCTAGCTGAGCTGACTGTAAGGGCCAAGATTGAAGATGAGTTGAAGATAAGAGAGAAGGATGAAAAGGAAGGATCAACAATCAAAGGCAAAGCCTTTCTTCAAATGGTTGAAGGTCCTAAACTGGAGTCTATAGTTTGATGGGAGTATGACTATAACTCCCATCAACTAATTCTCTTCAAAAGGACACAATAAACATTGCATATCATTCAAAGTTAAAAACTGGATCTCCTGTCTACAAATGATTTATACAAACTTCTTAGCACCACTTATGGTAAGAACAAGGAAACAGATAAGTATCTTCTATCCTTGGTGTTGAAGGTTTTGAGAAGTATAAACAATTGAGGTTTTGGTAGCCTCAGCCAAGGGGGTGTTTGTTGGATCAAGTAAGGCTGATGCAACCAAAACAAAGACTTAGACAATTTTAGTGCAACTAATAACGAACTTCCGAAGGCAAAAGCATAGCTTCCAAAGGTCAAGTCTGAAAGAGCTTTTGAAAATGAACTCCAACTTCCCAAGACAAAGTCTTCCTTCTTCCAAAGTTCAACACTTATAAGATGTTAACCTAGGTTAAACACAATTGAATCAAATCATGAAGATTATAGATGAAAAATAAAATCCCCTTTGGTCTTCAATAAGATTTCAAATAATATGGTTATAAATAATCCCCCAATCAATTGGTCATACAATCATTATTCCACTCTAATTACAATTAACCTATTTAAATATCTAGACTAACTAACACTATTTACCTTTAGCCCCTAGACTACTAAACTTGACTAAAATATGACTAAAACAAAGTAAAATATATTTTGTTCACATGAAATATATTTATTACAATAATGTCTCAAAAAACAATATCTTCAATATCTTCACTCGGTTCTTTGCATCGAACTTGACGTTTGACTATTGTTGACTTCGACTGAGACGTTGACTTTTCTTTACTTTGACTATGCTGATAATATAGACTATCTTGTACAGCTTCAACAATACACCCTCTTAGTCTATCATTATCAACGTCTTAATATGAGATCAACACCGGGAAGTCAACCATAGAAAGATCTACAAATTTAAGCTTTATGAATCTGATGAGAAAAATTATTCATCTCATAAGATCCCCCTACTTATATGCCCCCCCTTTTTGAGTGCATCCTTTGTGAGGATATTGGAACAACTTTCATAAATATCTAATTACTTGAGTGGTTTTAGAAGATGTAGAAGGAGGATTCCTAGCTTGGTATCTTTTGCAAACTTGAGGAACAAGTTCTCGGATCAGGTACACTCCTCAACTGATGATCGACCATCATTTACAATAAAAATCTGAAACAATCACAAACAGTCTCGACATATCTAATTAGATCATTTTATTTGAACAAAAAATCCATGTTTATGTGAGTGAAAGCAAGTGAACCCTTGTTCATTTGTGCACAATTTCTGTGAAATTAATGAAAAATGATAAAAATTGTAACATCATAATGTGGAAGACCCAAAAAAATTTTGAAATGAAACTTTATTATAAACTTTTTATTATATATATGTATATATATATATATATATATATATATTATATATATAAAATTACCAAGAACTAAATCGTTCTTGACATCACATCCTCAAGATATACTTTAGCACACACATGAATTTAAACATTGACAAGCAATGAGATCACACTGATAACTGAAACTAATCTTAATCTTTGATGATTTTGAAATTCTCACACAGATCAATAACTATTGCTGATATGTTTGTCTATTTAAACCCATGCCCTATGTTTGCATTCTGTGATGAATTCATCGTTAGATGATTTGACCCAACTTAGCTCAAAATGGTGAGAGCTCCAGGTCTATACTCACATATAACAAAGGAGATAATGATTTAATCATGTGCCGATAAGAGCTCCAAGTCAGTACTATCGTACCACAAAGGAGATCATCACTCTAGGTCAGTACTTCCGTATAACAGAGGAGATTAGCACAAACACAAGACACATAAATACACCAAACATGGCTTATATGATTTATATCAGGGTGGGTGAAAGATCAATTCTCAATCCAAATTTAATTGGGACTCAGTCTTCATGCATGCCAATATCATTAATGAATCTGTTTGATTGCTAAATTTTCAATTGAAAATAAGATGTGAATCAAATAAGAGTATTAGTTACTATCATTTCTCAATTTAAAGCGCAAGTCATGCAAGAACAAGCATTTCAAGATGATATATAATCATTTCCCAGTCATCTCGAATCAAATTCCCAGTTTCTTTTCATCATTTTTTTGAACTTTATTATACTCTCCCTCTAAATTTATATTTTTGCAAACCACTTTTTCTTTTTTCTTTTATTATATATATGTATATATATATATATACAACTATGCAATAATAGAAATTTATCAAAGAAGATCTTCCAAACTACACTAATACCAAGATAAGGAATGAATCATCCTAGAAATATGCAATGACTGTGAATTGAGAACTGTGATTGTGCAGATAAAAATCCAAATTATGTTTAAATACCATGACCTTAACCTGTTTGTTCCACTTTTAATTTGAACCGGATTACTAACAAACCTCCTGAGTTGTTTGTACACTCATAAACAAATTAGTTTGAAAGGGGAACCTAGGTGATCGTAGTCCTTGGAGTTCCTTTTTCATCAATATAAGTAACCTGATTCAGCACACAACCGTTTAAACAATCGGGGATTGTTGTATCCGTTTTTTTAATTTGATAACTTTGTTTCCGTTTAATTAATTTGGATTTGAATGAAATAAATTTCGAAATCATTTTCTGTTTAAGACCAAAAGGAAAAGAATTTGGTTTTGAAACTTTGGTCATTTTCATCTTTGAATAATGTGAAACCAACATCACATGAAAAGGTTTGGATAGACGGGTTTTCATCCAACCATGCAAAGATGTGTGATTTTCACCTCTTGATCCAGAGAAGCAACCTGTGGTGCCTTTACCCACTAGAACATTCTTTGTAGACTATGATCCGGAGAAGCAGTTTGTTTTACCTTTACCATTCAAAGTAAGTCTTTGAGGACACTTCTTTACAACATGAGCTTCTTTTCTTCACTCAAAATAGGACTTGAAAGGCTTTTGATGATTGATTGGCTTGGTTTGAAACATTCAGAGTTGGAAATTGTTTTGAGGTTGTTGCAAAGTGTTGCTTCTTGGGGATGTTGTTGTGCTGAACAGTGGATGAGATCTTCACTGGTTTGGTCTTAGATTGTTGAGTTTTGTACAGATGACTAGCTTGTTGTGCAGTTGGAGAAGAGACCCGTATTGGTCTTGAATAAGCTTTTGGAAACTTTTGAGACTTGACAATTTCAAGTGATATCTTAATCTTTGAGGAGCCAACACTATTCTATGTGTTTGATTCATCATCAGAGCTTGTCCAGTCTCGTATACATAGATCAGATTCCAATGGATCATGATTGATAGGAATATGATGTGTTGCTGATATTGGAGCATGATGATAAGATGATTCCCGATTCATCTTTTCTTTCACAATTCTGATAGGATCAAAGGTAGGAATTTTATCTGCTTTAAACTTATCAAAGCATTTAGAAGAAACAGTAGATATATAGTTACAAATCATCGGGACTAAACAATCATTATCTTGACTATCAGCATTTAGGTTATTGTATCCCATACCAATTGTAGAATCATAATCATCTCGCACCTTTTTAAGATTCACTCCTGCTAATCTTGTATGCAAACTGTTAGTATCTTTTTCAATGAAATCATTTCTTCGATGAAGTTTGGGAATTGGAGAATAACATAGAGTAGATAGAGGTGGAATTGAATTAAATACATTTAACTCTCTGAATGATATCCAATCCCATGTTTTATTCATGCCCCTTGTTGTTTAGCAATAAGCTCGTCCTTTTTCATGTGTGAAAGGGTCTATTTCTCAAGCTTTGTTTGAAGCTGTGTCATTTCAAATTGAGCTAAAACAACCCTTTCTCTCAGAATATTAATTTCAACATTTCGCTCCAAAATGGTTCTTCTTAAAAGATCATTTTCAGCCAATGCTTCGTTAAGTTCCTTGAAAAAGCAATTTCATTTTTATTTAATTCCTGATTAATTATTTTTAATTCTTTTTCATTTTCCAATAACAATTTCTTTGCTTTATAAATCCCAAATAATCGGATTTTGCAAGAAGATGAACACATATCCTGAACAATCTCATAAGGAAGACCCATGATAGTTCTTTCTGCATCTAAACTCTTCTCACAGTTACAAACCCTTGTGATTCTTTTGTTGTTCTTCTTCTTTGACATTCAGCATCTAGTCAGCCTTAGATTTTTTCTTTCTTTATCAGCTTTTCAAGCCTTATCATCATCGGTTCTCACAGACTCTAGTTTACTATCATTGTCAACTCTCAATGCTTCACAGTTCTCTTTAACAGTATATCTGAATTCAATATTTAAATCCAATCAGTTCTCAATAACTTCAACTTTTCAATCATCTCTGTTTTATAATCAAGTATGCGTGTTACCAAGGAGATAAAATGAGTATTAAGTGTGTTGGTTTGATGTGGGAACACAGCTTGCTGAAATTCTTTTCTTTTGATGTCCAGCTCGAGAGATCTTAGCTTGTTGATCGTTTCCATGAGTTTGGTGTCAACATAACCTCTTTCTTGCTTTAGTATTTTAACTTGATGATTCCATTCAGACGGAAGAGAGTCAAGAAGCTTTTTAATTTGTTCATGATTACTGAGATCTGGAACATTCTTCTATAGATTATTTGCCACCTTTAAGAATCGTTCAATCACATTTGACAATTTCTCTCCGTTCATTGTTGTAAAAGAATCAACTGGATTTGTGCCATCATGTGATTATCTGATTTAAAGTCTTCTGAAGATGACATTTTATTAAAATTTTGAACAATTAAACACCCTAAAAGTATTTTCCCCAAAATTGTAAAATAATTCTTCCCCAGGAAAAATACTTTTTGAATATCACTCTATGCAATCTTAGCAACTGGGTCAAGTTGCCAGGTCAGATTGTTTTTTTATAAATCTTTTAAAATCATTGAATATTTCTTCTCCAAGTTAAACGTATTGTATTACCCGACCAACAATTTTTTTAAATGGAGAGACAAAAAAACATATTATAATCAAACCCAAATACCCAACTACTAGAAAAATTTTGCCCACAAAAACAAACCCAAATACCCAATAAGTAGAAAAAATCAGTTAAATTGTTAGCCCACTAAAGCACAATAAGATGTGAAAAATTATTAGCCTAAAATTACTTTAAAACCCAATCTAATTAGAATAGGCCCATTAAACATTCATAAACCCAAACACATAATTTTAACCTCAACAAAACCCACACTTAAGTGTGTAGAGAAAGAGAGGCGGATGAGTGAGAGACCCTTTCTAGGGTTCTGGTGAGCAGCCACCGGTCCGGTGAACTGCGGTGGCCTCGCTGTTGCCGGAAAAAAAATCGGCCGATTTCTTACCCGAACAACATCTATCCCCACTAAACACAACCTTCTGATACTAATAGTGGCCTCGATTTGCTCTGAAAATCACTAAGGTGGCGGCGACTAGGATTTGGCCGCCGTGTTTGCCACGGTTGTTCGGTTGTGGTTTGTGTTAGATGATGTTGGCCGGTGGTAGGTTGTATGTGTTTGATTGTGGTGATGCTACAGTGATGCTGGCCGTGAAGAAGTTTTCATGGTGGTGATGGTTGTTGATGGTAGTAGAAGTCGATGGTCCTTGAATAGTGATGGTTGTTAGAGTTGAAAACTACACTAATTTCACAGGTTAGTTTTTCTTAATTTCACAGTTTGAAGAAATAGATTCGCAGATTGTTTTTATTTTTGAAGTCATTTTTTTATAAATTCGTTGAAAATTTTCATCAATTTCGCAGGTTCGTTATTAGATTTGCTAATGATTTTGGTAGCATTTTCGCTCGTATTTTCGCTCGTATTTTCGCTCGTATTTTCGCTAAAGAATGTGAACTTTTGTTCAGTTGGGTGTTAATTTCGCTGGATGAAGATATGAAAGACTCAAGAACACCGAGAAGACACACATTAGCGTGTGTGAGAGAAAATCTCAGATCTTAAATTTTCTTTGATTTTTGTATAAAAGATGATGTAGATCGAAAATATGTTGTAGATAGTGAAAGATATGATGTTAATGTTGAATTCCTACAAATTTGAACTCAGATCTACTTTCTTTCTCTACACCCTCACTTTCTCTCTCTAGAAATATGATGAACAACTTCACTAATCTTCAAACCTTCAATGAATTTGATCTAATATAGCTCTGATACCAAATCAAATCATGGAGATTATAGATCAAAATATGATAAACACAATAAAATCCCCTTTGATCATCAATAAGATTGCAAATAATATGGGTACAAATAATCCCCCAATCAATTGGTCATGCAACCATTTGTCCACTCTAATTACAATTAACCTATATATATATAGCCTAAACTAACCTTCACTATTTACCTTTAGTCCCTAAACTGTTAAACTTGACTAAAACAAAGTAAAATATATTTTGTTCATATAAAATATATTTATTACAATAATGTCTCAAAACACAATATATCTTCAATATCTTCACTTAGTTCTTCATCTCGAACTTCATGTTTGACTATTGTTGATTTTGACTGAGATGTTGACTTTTGTTGACTTTGACAATATAGGCTATCTTGTATAGCTCCAACAGAAGAATACAAGACAATGACTTCCGAAGCATAAAGGCCTGAAGGATGTCTCTAGCCTCAGAAAAAGTAGCTTATTCCGAAGTATAAGCGTCTTCGGAAGAACTTGTTTTTCCGAAGCCAGTTAACCTTCGGAAGAACATATTATGAACCAGTGGACATATATATGGTCCTTTTGACACTCTGCTACAAATATTTAAGTTATTGCATTGTTCTTTTCCCACTCCCATTTAGTTGACCATACATTATTCCAGTGTTTATTCTCTATTAGTTAGTACAATTGTAACTTGTTGACAAAGGTAAGTCATAGATATGTCATTACTATCAAATCTTAGATATTATTTTATCTAAGATACTTTACTTCTAGTAATGTACTATTTGTCTAGTTGTAAGTTCCAACTTGTATCAAAGTATATCCGGCTATAGGTAGTAGTATATATAGTTCTCATTGTAACTTATGTAATATGCTTGAAAAAGTCTTGTAACACTTTGAGTTAAGAAGTAATATATATAAGTATCTTGAAAAATCATTCTCTTTTGTTTTGCTTATTTATACTTACTATATTATTATCAACTCTAAGAGGATTCTGCATCATCTATTTGACTGAGACTCAGTGAGTTTGAGAGAACATAATTGTGTTGAGTGACCAAACCCAATCCTGTCAACAAAGATTATCTTCTCAATGCTGAGCTTACCATATGTGACCCTGCCCCTTCTAGTAATGTAACCTCCAACATCTCCTCCAAAAGCAACTGGCCCTTCATCAATTGTCTCAAAATTTAAGTAGTGACCTATTTCTTGTCATGTGCCTGAAACAACCACTATCTTTGATCCATACATTCTTATTTATCTTGGGCTATTCCTGCACAAAAAAGATAATCAATTACATTTGGAAACCCAATCCTTCTTGGTATTGGGTTTATCAAATGAAGTTAAAGACAATACAACTATAATTGATACTATTGACAAATTTGGAGGATCATTTGCTAATGTTGATGAAGAACTTTTAGCCACATGGTATTTCTTTGTCTTCCACACCGCCTTTGGAAGCTTATACTTGACCTTCAATGCTTTACAGTTTTGACAACATCGAAAGTTTTGGAGACTGGACTTTCAGAAGATCTTGATATCACTACAACAAGCTTCAGTATTTTGGAAGTATTCATTTCTTTTGAGATCACCTTTCTTCTGTAGGCAAGTTTTCACTTGTCTTCTTCTTCATTTTGGAGCTCCCGAAAGAAAAACATTTTCCTTCCGAAGCTTGCTTCTTCTTCAAATTCTTAGAAGTTTCTTTCTTGATCATGTGGATAGTACTTTTAGAATTGTAGAGACAATCCTTTGCAAAATAAGAATTACTACCACTCATGATACAATCCATTTTCTTCCTTCTAAGAGTCTTTCTTTAGGAACAATGCTGAACTTGATCACTTTCCTTCTCCATCTTCACTCTTGCAAATGATATATCAATTCTCTCAATGTGAGAACTACCTTTGGAGTTGGATGTTTGGGTTGAGGTGTATGGTGTGTATAACTGATAAACTTTCTTCATGATGCTGGGGGATTTGGACATAAAAATAGAACTTATGGTACTAAAGTTCATGCTTGAGTCTTTAGTCTTAACCACCTTAAAACCTGTAGAGATAGAAACTTGTTTCTGCATTGAGTTAAAAGTGGGCTTGATCACTGAGCCTTCTTGGATTTTCTTTTGGCCTTTCTAATCAAGTTTTTTCCTTCTAGACTTGGTCATCCCAACTTTTTTCTCTCCTTAGGAGAATAGTGACCCTTCTTAGGATGCTCTTCTTCACCATTTTCAGAGGCATCTTTCATATCTCCTCGTTATTCTCTTAACTCATGGTGTCTATGAGGGGAAGCTCATCTTCACAAGTTTCACACCTAGGAGATCTTACTGACAAAATTGTGTGTGGAGGAGCTATCTCAATAGATCCTAGTCCTTGTTTATTCTGATAACAAACTTTTGCATGCAAGGATAAGGATATTATGTTCTTGAAGGTCTCTTCTTCAAGAATGCATTTTTCTACCCTGGCTTTTCTAATCACAATCTCAGCTTGGCATTTAGTTAACTTAGTGATAAGATCTTTTATTTGAGTCGTATAATTAGTGCGCTTATGTTTAAGCGTTGAAATGGTTTTTTTTAATCTTCTATTTTAAATTTGTAATCAATTTAAGCTCTTATGAAATCAGATTTTAAGATATTTAAAGACTCAAGATCAGATCTCATCTCTAAGTTATACGACTTATATCTATTAATTTTAGTAATACATTTAGGTGTACAAAGATGTTCCAATACCTTGGCTTCATCATGGCCAACCATTATTGCTTGATTTCACATGCATCCAACCTGAAAGCTCCAATCAAAGTCTACTTCTTCAACAACTGCAACTTGCTACTTTAGCTTCACATTCTCGTTGGTTCCGTTAGTGTAGTTTGGTTTGGTTTGTGCTGGCCACCATTCGTCCTTAGTGCCTTGCACTCCATTGCAAAGTGACATATTTGGTTACAAATGTAACACTTTACTTTGTATTTGTCCAGCCCAAACTTTCCATTGGCGGCATTGCTTGGAAACTTCCTTCCTGTCCTCTTGTCGAACTTCTTGGCTCTATGAGTGAGGAGAGTCATTTGCTGAACTATCTCCATGTATTCTAGATCATCTGGATGGATATAGTCAAGATCTTTAGGATAGAGAGAAAGTTGCCAGTACTTTCATTAGTAGATATAAAAGCTTTTGAAGAGATTGTCTCTTGCAACTGACCTCCTTCAGTGTAACTCTCCCTTGGTGTCTCCGGGAAGGTGATGAAATGACCCTTTTATGAATTGTCAGGGTAGCATAGAAGATGATGTTGTGGTTCTCTGTAGTCCCTTTAAAACACATGAAGGGCTGAACATAGTTGATTGCTGGAGTTACTAGATGGATTTTTCATGTTCTTCTCCATCTCTTATCCACGAAGAATACCATACAACTCTATAAGAGTAAGAGTCTTAAGGTTATTAGTTCTCGTGATAACAACCCAATAATGTGTCCATTTTCTAGGAAGAGAGGATATGAACTTCCCTACAATGTCTCTATTTTCAAGAGTTACTTCAACATCCATTAGAGTATCCACAATCTGAACATACTTGAATTATGGTTGAGTCATGGTTTCACCTACATTGATGGTGAAGTTCTCAAGATGTTGCTTCAAGAGGTCCTTATTCTATTTTGCTTTAGTGGACCCCTCATACATGAGCTTCAGTGTATCCCATAGTTGCTTAGAAGTTTTGCACTTCTTGAAGCCCTTATATATGGAGTTTGAAATAGCAGTTTGGAGGGTAGTCATGGCTTTCTGATCTATGTCTATTCTCTTTTTATCTTCATTAGAATAGTCAGCCACCTGCTTTGGAATCATACCACCCCCAGCAGCAGCTAAAGAGGTGCATGGTATGTGAGTTCTAGAGATAACAAATTATTACATCCTAGAGTCTTGAGACTTGATAAAGCCTTTCATTCTTTGACACCAAGTATCAAAGTCTTCAAGAGTGATCATTATGGACTTTGTCATAGTTCCGGTTCCATATCAAATTTTGTGAGAGCTACAATTAGAGTTGTTAAGTGTTTATGAGACTGAGGGATCTAAGATGGTGAGATCCTATAATCAAGTGCTTGTAAATCTCTAATACCGATTGCAGTACCATTCAAGGGATGGTCAATACACTTAGTCTCATAATAAGGAGAGTGTTTTGAACACTTAACAGATCAAATAAGAAACCAGGACTTGATTATGATACTGTAAACATAAGTAAACAAGAGACAGAAACTTCAGAACAACAAAGATATTAGTTTTCAAGATTGTACTATATTGCTTCTCAAGTTCTATTATAAGTGATACAAAGCATAAGAAAGAGATACAAGGACCTGAGATACCTAATACTACATCCTAAAGTTGGCCATACTTTGATGGCCAGCTGAAAACACTAATCTAGACAACAACAAGATCACTGTAGAGTCAAAAGGCAAATCTGCCTTTTGGCTAGTGATTATGATATGCCATAACTCACATCCTAATATATTTCAAAAAGGATAAAAGTACATTGTAACATCTCGTATTTTTGTTAACTAAAAGTTAACTTCGTTTACTCTTACAAGGGTTATTATTGTCAATTTTGAAACTCATGTGTTGTTTGTGCTTATTGTTATTGTCATTAAGTTAAAAATATAAATATTAAATAATAAAAAATAATGTTAATATAATAAAAGTAACAATAATATTAAATAATAATAATATAATAATCATCATCATATTGTAATAATAATAGAATAATAATAACAATAATAATTTTAATAATAATAATAATAAATTGTATAGTTATTAAACTTAGCAATGTCTAAAACTTAAAACAACTAAGCTAGGGGGTTAAATTGTTATTTTTAAAACTTTAAATGCAAGTTTTGAGCATAAAATAAAAAAAAAAAACTGCAGGAACCAATTGTGTAAATTCAATTAAACCCAAACCACCCGCCCCCATTACCCCGTTTTTCCGGCAACCTCGCCGGCCGGACTCCGGCCAAGTCCGACGAGGCACCAAAACCACCAAAATTGACCGTTTCTTGATCCGAAACCGTTCGCAAATCATTCTTGTAACCGTTCCGAACTCGAAATGCACATTAATTTGAGTGTTAAGTCGGCGAATGGAGCTTATGGGTTCGGTAACCGAAAGCCATTAATCTCGAACCATTGAACTATAATGAATCAATAATAACTCAATTAATCAATCATAGTGAACCGTTTAACAATCCCTGAGCTATCTACACTCTCAATTCCACCTGAAACCCACACAAACACTCTGTTCTATTTCATCTTCATCGCAACCTGTAGCCGAGTTGTTCACCACCCATTCGACCTTTTGAAGTCGAATTGATAAGGGGTTTCAAGTTTAACTCATCAAACGAATCTATTCACAAGTTTAGGTCGATTATCATCAACGTTTGATCATCGATTGGACACCAGACATTCGCGGCCCGTTATTAGTACTGTTCATCTTTTGTTCTTATCATCTTCTACATCAAATCGGGTAATCAAATACATAGATCTGATCAGTTTCACTTGGGGATTAAAAGACCCAAGGTTAATTTCATGTTCATAATCGAATTGGGGATCGATTTGGAATCAAACGATTCTAGGGTTCATATGTGTTTTGGGGGTTTTTGTCAACTTGGTATTTAAGGATTAAAACCTGTGTTTCGAGAGCCTTGGTTTACTGGTTAAGACTCCGCAACTTGAACATGAGGTCCCGGGTTCGAACCCGGGCACCCTCATGTAATTTTTAGGCTTTTTCAGCCTTATTTATTTTATAAAAAAATTTCAACAAATATAAAACGATTTTTTTACGAACCTAAAATATTTTTATAATCATCTAAATATTTATTAGTAAATTAATTCTTGTACAACATTTTATTTACAAATGTTATAACTGAATAATTTTTGTAAAAGTTGATTTTTATGTAATAATTTAAATTATTAAATTATTATTGGACCCTATGTTATCTTTGAATAGGAATTAATCATGATAATTATTGAATTTAAATATATTTCATAAGTTATTTACAAGGATTAGTTCCTTTAAAATTTCATAAATGGTACTTTTATAAGAGTTCACTAATTTAATAAAAGCCCCCAAATTCTAATACCCTAGTTCATGTTAACTCGTTAATCTTATATTAACCTAAATCTTGTAATATTTATATATTTAGGTGCCTTGTGACGTTTTATCTTGGACGACATATTTTATTCTTATTGATCTTCATTATATACTTATTTACAAGTGAGTTTTCCTTGCCCCCTTTTTATCTTTTCACACTAATTTGGGTGAAAATGATTACTTATACATAATGCACTTGTAAACGTTTAGACTTGTAAAGCACTTGCAATTCATACTTTTGTCATGGTTATTTGTGTGTTGTAAGTGTTTATATGAGATACATATTTTTGTTTACAATCATTAACTATTGCTAGCCTGGCGACGTCTTTAACCATTGGGCCTGACAAGCCTATTTGGTGCTAAATTTGATGTATTGCCGACTCCTGATGACGTATGCGTGTTCATCATGGGAACCAAATACACTTAGCCAATATTTTATACTTGTAATCAAGTCGAGGTTTGGTTGTCACCATATGTGTTCAATAACCTTACTTGCTTATGACCTATGACAAGAATTGCTACTTGTAACTTTATCATATTATGTATAAAAACCTTGGAAACTCACCAACTATTTATAGTTGACCTTTTATTTTTATCATGTTTCAGGAAATCCCCAAGTTTAAAGTGGACTTTTGAAGATTGGAAATAAAACTAGGACTTGGACCTAGTTTAATAATTAAAATGTTATGTCATGTTTTGTGATATGTTTAAACTTATTTCATGTTTGATACTTATGTTTGTATTCCCTTTTTGAATCTTATAATTTTTATATGTTCATCTAAATTATAGCGTTATGTGGTTGTGAACAATCTTAACCCTCACATCTTGATGTTTCCGCCGTCAAGGTTGGGGTGTGACAGATTGGTATCAGAGCCCATAACTATTGGGATTTAGGTTATTAGAAGTGGTGACCTAGACTATAGCTTGTGCATGAACCTCATATGATAATATTTATATTCTTGAAAATATATATATTGTTACATGCTACATAAATGCTATACCTTACTTATGTGCAACTTGATGCCCTAGCATAGGTTTGCCTTGTAATTGTTTAAACTTTGTTATTTGTCTCCCTAAACTTATCTTTGACATTTTGACTCCCCCCGACAAATGGAACTTCTTAATCTTATTCTCGACGACACGTGGAATCGTATATTTATGCTTAAGACTTGGATCCTTAGACTTATGTCTATGTAAAATCTCATCAAGGTTTTGATTTTATGAACCTAAGAAACTTGTGTGACACATAGACACCTATATTCTAGATTTCCTGGCAAAAGGCCCTCGGGCTAAGGCAAGCATATCGCATAAATCCTACGGGACTAGTTATGCTTACCTGGGGATTTCTGGGATGAGTGATAACTATGGTCAACATACACAAATTTCTAAGGCGAGTGGGTCAACTTACCTTGATGTGTCAACGTTTCCAAATGGTAATGCGTTACAAAATGGAACCACTCCATGTGCCTTGCAACTTTTGCCTTATCCTGCAACTTTCGCGTTATCCTTGTTGAACTATAATCCTTGTTATTCCAATTCTCGTATCTAACTCATTTTGTATATTCCAGCATGTCTCGTCATCATGGAAAGCGTGGAAGTTCCGATCGTAAGCTAGCCGCCATGATTGCTCGACAAATGGCTGCTGTCATCCCGACCATGGTTGTTGAACTTAATAGCACCTTAATGACCAATGCTAGCAACAATGGAAATGGTCACGGAGAGAATAGCAACAACCAAAACGGGAACAATCAACACGGGAACAACCAAACTTGCACTTTCAAGCACTTTAGCTCTTGCAAGCCCACTAGTTTTAGTGGCAAGGAAGGAGCCACGGTCTTCTTGAGTGGTTCGAGAGCATGGAGAATACCTTTGTTAATTGTGAGTGTCCCGAGACACTCAAGGTTCGTTATGCCACTAGTATGCTCCAACAAAGGGCACTTACCTGGTGGAATAGCGAGAGGAGAAACCGTGGTCCTGAAGCTGTGTTAGCACTTAATTGGGAAGAGTTTAAGAACTTCGCCATCGCGAAGTTCTGCCCGAGAAGCGAACTGCAAAAGTTGGAGGAGGAATTTTGGAACTTGAAACAAAAAGATGGTGATCATTTGGCTTACTCAACTAGGCATCATGAGGTGAGTATATTGCTGCCTCACATGGTCGACACTGTCCCCCGCAACATCGAGAAGTTCATTAAGGGTGTACCACCCCAATTCAAGATGCTGTGGTGGGTAGCCGACCCCCAACCTTGGAAGAAGCCATTACTATCACTGCTCAACTCACCGAGAACCATATACGAGCGGGCACCATGTCTGTGAAGGGTGCAAAGAAGGTAGAGAAGACGGCTACCGAGAGTGCTAAGGAGACCAAAGCTGAACCGTCTTACAACAACAACAAAAAGCGCAAGTTCACACCGGCACGCAACTATGCCGTGGCTGCACCCAAACAACCCAAAGACAACTTGTACCTACGACTGCACCTGTGGCGCAAGTGCCTAGGGCTAGGGCTTATGCTGGTCCTCAGCCTATGTGCAACACGTGTAGGTATCATCATCCGGGGAATCAACCATGCCGTATCTGCACCTTATGCGGTAAATATGGTCATTTGGTGCCAAATTGCCACCGTGCACCTAACAATGTCGCTGTGGTCACAAACCGTGTTTGCTACAACTGTGGGGAACCTGGTTATTTCCGCCCACAATGTCCCCATCTTCTGGGTAATGTGCCACAAGCCCGAGGACGTGCTTTCAACATCAACGCTAACCAAGCACAAGCAAACAACGATGTGGTGAATGGTATGTTAACTCACTTTTAACTTTGTGATCCGATTTTTTTTCATACTTTACCTGTATCGTTAAATACCTTAAAAATTGAACAGGTATGTTCCTTATTAATAAAACTTATGCCTATGTCCTATTTGATTCTGGAGCCGATAAGAGTTTTGTTTCATTTGAATTTGCACCCATACTTGCTAAACCACATACGAGACTAGAAAGACCCCTTACCATTGAAGTTGCCGACGGAGAACCAATTACCGTTAGACGTCATTATTCGTGATTTCATCTAAAGTCTTGACACATGCATGATTTTCTTATCGATCTTATCCCTATGAAACTTGGCAGATTCGATGTCATCATTGGTATGGATTGGTTAGCCAAACACCATGCCGAGATCATTTGTTTCAAGAAGTGCATCCGTATACCGTTACCTTCTGGTAATATTTTGAAGGTGTTTGGTGAAAAATCTTCCAAAGGACTTAAACTCATGTCTTGCACTCAAGCCCGAAAGTGCTTAAGCAAGAAGTATATGGCCTTCTTGGCTTACGTGGTTAACACGAAAGTCAAAGGGAAAGAACTTAAGGATGTCCCTATCATACGAGATTTTCGTGAAGTATTTCCCGATGACCTTAGTGGTTTACCTCCCGTGCGTGAAATCGAGTTTAAAATTGACTTGATACCGGGAGCAAACCCCGTGGCTAAGTCACCATATCGGCTTGCACCATTGGAAATGCAAGAACTCTCTAGTCAACTTCAAGAGTTATCCGAGAAGGGCTTCATCCGTCCTAGTTCTTTGTCTTGGGGTGCACCTGTTCTTTTCGTGAAGAAGAAAGATGGATCGTTTCGTATGTGTATCGATTATCGTGAACTTAACAAGCTTACCATCAAGAACCTTTATCCTCTTCCTCGTATTAATGATTTGTTTGACCAACTTCAAGGAGCTGCTATTTTCTCGAAGATCGATTTACGTTCTGGTTATCATCAATTGCGAGTCCATGAGGATGATATCCTAAAGACCGCTTTCCGTACTCGTTATGGGCACTATGAGTTTATGGTGATGCCTTTTGGTTTAACCAATTCCCCTGCTGTCTTCATGGATCTCATGAACCGAGTATGCAAGCCTTATCTAGACAAGTTTGTGATCGTCTTCATTGATGACATACTTATCTATTCCAAGTCCAACACTGATGATGAACTGCATTTGAGATTGGTTCTTGAGTTGTTAAAGAAAGAGCAATTGTACGCAAAGTTCTTGAAGTGTGATTTCTGGCTCGAGGAAGTTCAATTTCTAGGACATGTGGTGAATAGCCAAGGAATTCACGTTGATCCTGCAAAGGTGGAAGCTGTGAAGAATTGGTGTGTTCCTACCACTCCTACCGAAGTTCGTTCCCTTCTTGGTCTTGCTGGTTACTATCGGCGATTCATTGCCAACTTTTCAAGAATCGCGAAACCACTCACTTCTTTAACACAAAAGAATAAACCGTCCGTGTGGGGTTCCGAGCAAAAAGAAGCTTTTGAAGTGCTAAAGCACAAGTTGTGCAATGCTCCTATCTTGACCCTGCCTGATGGAAATGACGACTTCACCGTGTATTGTGATGCGTCTAAACAAGGCCTTGGTTGTGTTCTTCTGCAATGAGGGAAGGTCATAGCTTATGCATCGAGACAATTGAAGGTTCACGAGGTGAATTACACAACTCATGATCTTGAGCTTGGTCCTGTTGTATTTGCTTTGAAGATTTGGAGACACTACTTGTATGGTACACAATGCATAGTCTACACCGATCACAAAAGCCTTCAACACGTTTTCAAAAAGATCTCAATATGAGACAACGTCGTTGGGTGGAGTTAATTAGTGATTACGATTGTGACATTCGTTACCATCCTGGTAAAGCAAATGTTGTAGCCGATGCACTAAGCCGAAGGATTCACAACAAGATGATCTCATTTCAAGAAATTCGCGATCGACGTCAATGGTTTGACACTTTGGGTGAGTTCGATACTGAGATCCGACTAGATGTCAACGAGACTACCGTATTGCTACAAAACATGAGAATAGATAGTGACATCGAGTCTAGTATTTTGGAGGCTCAACAAGTGGTGCAACAAGAAGGAAGAATGAAGGATGAACTAGAGCCTAATCTTTTAACCCAATTGGAAACGAAACCCAATGGGTTGATGTACTTCGCAAATCGAATTTGGATTCCAAATCGTGATAGCCTTCGAACCTTTATCATGAATGGGGCTCATCAAACTCATTATTCTATTCATCCTGGTTCCGATAAGATGTACATGGACCTACGTGGTCAATATTGGTGGCCTGGAATGAAGAAAGATATAGCGACATATGTAGCTAAGTGTCTCACGTGTACGAAGGTCAAAGCCGAACATCAACGTCCAAGTTGATTACTTGAGCAACCCGAGATCCCTATGTGGAAGTGGGAACACATATCCATGGACTTCATAACTAAGCTACCCCGAACCTCTCGAGGACACGATAGCATATGGGTGATCATTGACCGATTAACCAAATCGGCACATTTTATACCTATACGTGACACTTACAAGACATCAAGGTTAGCTCGCATATACGTTGATGAGATTGCAAGTCGTCATGAGGTACCTCTGCACATCATATGTGACCGAGACGCTCGTTTCACTTCGCATTTTTGGTCATCTATGCAAGAACTCTTGGGTACACAATTGGACCTAAGCACGACTTACCATCCTCAAACTGATGGTCAAACCGAATGAATGATCCAAACCTTGGAGGATTTGTTGCGCCTGTGTGTTCTTGATTTTTGGTGGTGATTGGGATACGCATCTACCGCTCGTGCAATTTTCGTATAACAATAGTTATCACTCGAGTATCAAGATGGCACCGTTTGAAGCACTTTATGCTCGTAAATGTCGTTCACCGATCTGTTGGACCGACATTGGTGAAAACTTCATCATTAGTCCTGAACTTATACAAGAGACGACCGATAAAGTTTCTATTATCCACAAGAACCTTGAAGTGGCGAGAAGTCGTCAAAAGAGTTATGTGACAAGCGACGTAAGCCATTGGAATTCTAAGTTGGGGAGATGGTTCTTCTAAAGGTCTCACCGTGGAAAGGTGTTGTTCGTTTTGGAAAGAAGGGCAAATTGGCTCCAATATTTGTAGGACCTTTCAAGGTCTTGAAAATGATTCGGAAAGTGGCTTATAAACAAGAGTTACCTTCCGACCTTAGTGGAATTCATCCTGTGTTCCACGTCTCAAATTTGAGAAAGTGTTTGGCCGACGGAAGTCTGTATGTTCCGCTGGAAGACATTCAGATCGACGAGTCCTTGCATTTCATCGAGAAACCTGTTGAAATCACGGATCATATAATGAAGAAGACTAGAACCACAACAACCAATCGTCAAGGTTCGTTGGGAAAATAAACGTGGCGCTGAATTTACGTGGGAACGTGAGGAGCACATGAAGAAGAGATACCCATTCTTATTTGTATAGTTTCATTTCTTTTAATTTCGGGACGAAATTCTTTTAAGTTGGGGAGACTGTAACATCTCGTATTTTTGTTAACTAAAAGTTAACTTCGTTTACTCTTACAAGGGTTATTATTGTCAATTTTGAAACTCATGTGTTGTTTGTGCTTATTCATTATTGTCATTAAGTTAAAAATATAAATATTAAATAAAAAAAATAATGTTAATATTATAAAAGTAACAACATAATAATAATATAATAATAATAATAATAATAATAATATTTGTAATAATAATAGAATAATAATAACAATAATAATGTTAATAATAATAATAAAAAAATTGTATAGTTATTAAACTTAACAATGTGTAAAACTTAAAACAACTAAGCTAGGGGGTTAAATTGTTATTTTTAAAACTTTAAATGCAAGTTTTGAGCATAAAATAATAAAAACAAAACTGCAGGGACCAATTGTGTAAATTCAATTAAACCCAAACCACCCGCCCCCATTACCTCGTTTTTCCGGCAACCTCGCCGGCCGGACTCCGGCCAAGTCCGACGAGGCACCAAAACACCAAAATTGACTGTTTCTTGATCCGAAATCGTTCGCAAATCATTCTTGTAATCACAATCTCAGATTTTGCATGTTCTTGAAGGTCTCTTCTTCAAGAATGCATTTTTCTACCCTGGCTATTCTAATCACAATCTCAGCTTGGCATTTAGTTAACTTAGTGATAAGATCTTTTATTTGAGTCCTATAATTAGTGTGCTTATGTTTAAGCGTTGAAATGGTTTTTTTAAATCTTCTATTTTAAATTTGTAATCAATTTAAGCTCTTATGAAATAAGATTTTAAGATATTTAAAGACTCAAGATCAGATCTCATCTCTAAGTTATACGACTTATATCTATTAACTTTAGTAATACATTTAGGTGTACAAAGATGTTCCAATACCTTGGCTTCATCATGGCCAACCATTATTGCTTGATTTCACATGCATCCAACCTGAAAGCTCCAATCAAAGTTTACCTCTTCAACAACTGCAACTTGCTACTTTAGCTTCACATTCTCGTTGGTTCCGTTAGTGTAGTTTGGTTTGGTTTGTGCTTGGCCACCATTCGTCCTTAGTGCCTTGCACTCCATTGCAAAGTGACATATTTGGTTACAAATGTAACACTTTAGTTTGTATTTGTCCAGCCCAAACTTTCCATTGGCGGCATTGCTTGGAAACTTCCTTCATGTCCTCTTGTCGAACTTCTTGGCTCTATGAGTAAGGAGAGTCATTTGCTGAACTATCTCCATGTATTCTAAATCATCTGGATGGATATAGTCAAGATCTTTAAGGATAAAGAGAAAGTTGCCAGTACTTTCATTAGTAGATATAAAAGCTTTTGAAGAGATTGTCTCTTGGAATTGACCTCCTTCAGTGTAACTCTCCCTTGGTATCTCCGGGAAGGTGATGAAATGACCCTTTTATGAATTGTCAGGGTAGCATAGAAGATGATGTTGTGGTTCTCTGTAGTCCCTTTAAAACACATGAAGGGCTGAACATAGTTGATTGCTGGAGTTACTAGATGGATTTTGCATGTTCATCTCCATCTCTTATCCACGAAGATACCATACAACTCTATAAGAGTAAGAGTCTTAAGGTTATTAGTTCTCGTGATAACAACACAATAATGTGTCCATTTTATAGGAAGAGAGGATATGAACTTCCCTACAATGTCTTTATTTTCAAGAGTTACTTTAACATCCATTAGAGTATCCACAATCTCAACATACTTGAAGTATGGTTGAGTCATGGTTTCACCTACATTGATGGTGAAGTTCTCAAGATGTTGCTTCAAGAGGTCCTTATTCTATTTTGCTTTAGTGGACCCCTCATACATGAGCTTCAGTGTATCCCATAGTTGCTTAGAAGTTTTGCACTTGAAGCCCTTATATATGGAGTTTGAAATAGCAGTTTGGAGGGTAGTCATGGCTTTCTGATCTATGTCTATTCTCTTTTTATCTTCATTAGAATAGTCAGCCACCTGCTTTGGAATCATACCACCCCCAGCAGCAGCTAAAGAGGTGCATGGTATGTGAGTTCTAGACATAACAAATTATTACATCCTAGAGTCTTGAGACTTGATAAAGCCTTTCATTCTTTGACACCAAGTATCAAAGTCTTCAAGAGTGATCATTATGGACTTTGTCATAGTTCCGGTTTCCATATCAAATTTTGTGAGAGCTGCAATTAGAGTTGTTAAGTGTTTTATGAGACTGAGGGATCTAAGATGGTGAGATCCTATAATCAAGTGCCTGTAAATCTCTAATACCGATTGCAGTACCATTCAAGGGATGGTCAATACACTTAGTCTCATAATAAGGAGGTTTTGAACACTTAACAGATCAAATAAGAAACCAGGACTTGATTATGGTACTGTAAACATAAGTAAACAAGAGACAGAAACTTCAGAACAACAAAGATATTAATTTTCAAGATTGTACTATATTGCTTCTCAAGTTCTATTATAAGTGATACAAAGCATAAGAAAGAGATACAAGGACCTGAGATACCTAATACTACATCCTAAAGTTGGCCATACTTTGATGGCCAGCTGAAAACACTAATCTAGACAACAACAAGATCACTGTAGAGTCAAAAGGCAAATCTGCCTTTTGGCTAGTGATTATGATATGCCATACTCACATCCTAATATATTTCAAAAAGGATAAAAGTACATTGTAACATCTCGTATTTTTGTTAACTAAAAGTTAACTTCGTTTACTCTTACAAGGGTTATTATTGTCAATTTTGAAACTCATGTGTTGTTTGTGCTTATTCGTTATTGTCATTAAGTTAAAAATATAAATATTAAATAATAAAAAATAATGTTAATATTAATAAAAGTAATAATAATAATATAATAATAATAATAATAATAATAATAATATAATAATAATCATATTTGTAATAATAATAGAATAATAATAACAATATTAATGTTAATAATAATAATAATAATTGTATAGTTATTAAACTTAGCAATGTCTAAAACTTAAAACAACTAAGCTAGGGGGTTAAATTGTTATTTTTAAAACTTTAAATGAAAGTTTTGAGCATAAAATAATAAAAACAAAACAGCAGGAACCAATTGTGTAAATTCAATTAAACCCAAACCACCCGCCCCCATTACCCGGTTTTTCCGGCAAGCTCGCCGGCCGGACTCCGGCCAAGTCCGGAGAGTCACCAAAACCACCAAAATTGACCGTTTCTTGATCCGAAACCATTCGAAAATCATTCTTGTAACCGTTCCGAACTCAAAATGCACATTAATTTGAGTGTTAAGTCGGCGATGGGAGCTTATGGGTTCGGTAACCGAAAGCCATTAATCTCGAACCATTGAACTATAATGAATCAATAATAACTCAATTAATCAATCATAGTGAACCGTTTAACAATCCCTGAGCTATCTACACTCTCAATTCCACCTGAAACCCACACAAACACTCTGTTCGATTTCATCTTCATCGCAACCTGTAGCCGAGTTGTTCACCACCCATTCGACATTTTGTAGTCCAATTGATAAGGGGTTTCAAGTTTAACTCATCAAATGAAGCTATTCACAAGTTTAGGTCGATTATCATCAACGTTTGATCATCGATTGGACACCAGACATTCGCGGCCCGTTATTCGTACTGTTAATCTTTTGTTCTAATCATCTTCTACATCAAATCGGGTAATCAAATACATAGATTTGATCGGTTTCACTTGGGGATTAAAAGCCCCAAGGTTAATTTCATGTTCATAATCGAATTGGGGATCGATTTGGAATCAAACGATTCTAGGGTTCATATGTGTTTTGGGGGTTTTTGTCAACTTGGTATTTAAGGATTAAAACATGTGTTCTATCGTGGCCGAGAGCCTTGAATTACTGGTTAAGACTCTGCAACTTGAACATGAGGTCCCGGGTTCGAACCCGGGCACCCTCATGTAATTTTTAGGCTTTTTCAGCCTTATTTTAATTATAAAAAAATTTCAATAAGTATAAAACGATTTTTTTACAAACTTCAAATATTTTTATAATCATCTAAATATTTATTAGTAAATTAATTCTTGTACAACATTTCAACATTTTCTTTACAAATGTTATAACTGAATATTTTTATAAAAGTTGATTTATATATGATAATTTAAATTATTAAATTATTATTGGACCCTATGTTATCTTTGAATAGGAATTAATCATGATAATATTGAATTTAAATATATTTCATAAGTTATTTACAAGGATTTAGTTCCTTTAAAATTTCATAAATGGTACTTTTATAAGAGTTCACCAATTTTATAAAAGCCCCCAAATTCTAATACCCTAGTTCATGTTAACTCGTTAATCTTATATTAACCTAAATCTTGTAATATTTATATATTTAGGTGCCTTGTGACGTTTTATCTTGGAACGACATATTTTATTCTTATTGATCTTCATTATATACTTATTTGACAAGTGAGTTTTCCTTGCCCCCTTTTTATCTTTTCACACTAATTTGGGGTGAAAATGATTACTTATACATAATGCACTTGTAAACGTTTAGATTTGTAAAGCACTTGCAATTCATACTTTTGTCATGGTTATTTGTGTGTTGTAAGTGTTTATATGAGATACATATTTTTGTTTACAATCATTAACTATTGCTAGCCTGGCGACGTCTTTCACCATTGGGCCTGACAAGCCTATTTGGTGCTAAAGTCGATGTATTGCCGACTCCTGATGACGTATGCTTGTTCATCATGGGAACCAAATACACTTAGCCAATCTTTTATACTTGTAATCAAGTCGAGGTTTGGTTGTGACCATATGTGTTCTATAACCTTACTTGCTTATGACATATGACATGAATTGCTACTTGTAACTTTATCATATTATGTATAAAAACCTTGGAAACTCACCAACTATTTATAGTTGACCTTTTATTTTTATCATGTTTCAGGAAATCCCCAAGTTTAAAGTGGACTTTTGAAGATTGGAAATAAAACTAGGTCTTGGACCTAGTTTAATAATTAAAATGTTATGTCATGTTTTGTGATATGTTTAAACTTATTTCATGTTTGATACTTATGTTTGTATTCCCTTTTTGAATCTTATAATTTTTATATGTTCATCTAAATTATAGCGTTATGTGGTTGTGAACAATCTTAACCCGCACATCTTGACGTTTCCGCCGTCAAGGTTGGGGTGTGACAGATTGGTATCAGAGCCCATAACTATTGGGATTTAGGTTATTAGAAGTGGTGACCTAGACTATAGCTTATGCATGAACCTCATAGGATAATATTTATATTCTTGGAAATATATATATTGTTACATGCTACATAATGCTATACCTTACTTATGTGCAACTTGACGCCCTAGCATAGGTTTGCCTTGTAATTGTTTAAACTTTGTTATTTGTCTCCCTAAACTTATCTTTGACATTTTGACTCCCCCCGACAAATGGAACTTCTTAATCTTATTCTCGACGACACGTGGAATCCTATATTATGCTTAAGACTTGGATCCTTAGACTTATGTCTATGTAAAATCTCATCAAGGTTTTGATTTTATGAACCTAAGAAACTTATGTGACACATAGACACCTGTATTCTAGATTTCCTGGCAAAAGGCCCTCGGGCTAAGGCAAGCATATCGCATAAATCCTACGGGACTAGTTATGCTTACCTGGGGATTTCTGGGATGAGTGATAAGCTATGGTCAACATACACAAATTTCTAAGGCGAGTGGGTCAACTTACCTTGACGTGTCAACGTTTCCAAATGGTAATGCATTACCAAATGGAACCATTCCATGTGCCTTGCAACTTTTGCCTTATCCTGCAACTTTCGCGTTATCCTTGTTGAACTATAATCCTTGTTATTCCAATTCTCGTATCTAACTCATTTTGTATATTCCAGCATGTCTCGTCATCATGGAAAGCGTGGAAGTTCCGATCGTAAGCTAGCCGCCATGATTGCTCGACAAATGGCTGCTGTCATCCCGACCATGGCTGCTGAACTTAATAGCACCTTAATGACAAACGCTAGCAACAATGGAAATGGTCATGGAGAGAATAGCAACAACCAAAACGGGAACAATCAACACGGAACAACCAAACTTGCACTTTCAAGCACTTTAGCTCTTGCAAGCCCACTAGTTTTAGTGGCAAGGAAGGAGCCACTGGTCTTCTTGAGTGGTTCGAGAGCATGGAGAATACCTTTGTTAATTGTGAGTGTCCCGAGACACTCAAGGTTCGTTATGCCACTAGTATGCTCCAACAAAGGGTACTTACCTGGTGGAATAGCGAGAAGAGAAACAGTGGTCCTGAAGCTGTGTTAGCACTTACTTGGGAAGAGTTTAA
The DNA here is from genome assembly GCA_025506515.1 of Flaveria trinervia. Taxonomy (NCBI): domain Eukaryota; kingdom Viridiplantae; phylum Streptophyta; class Magnoliopsida; order Asterales; family Asteraceae; genus Flaveria; species Flaveria trinervia. The sequence goes on along the minus strand of CM046458.1, from coordinate 12,152,401 downwards.
GAACCTCGCCATCGCGAAGTTCTGCCGAGAAGCGAACTGCAAAAGTTGGAGGAGGAATTTTGGAACTTGAAACAAAAAGATGGTGATCATTTGGCCTACTCAACTAGGCATCATGAGGTGAGTATATTGCTGCCTCACATGGTCGACACTGTCCCCCGCAACATCAAGAAGTTCATTAAGGGTGTACCACCCAAATTCAAGATGCTGTGGTGGGTAGCCGACCCACAACCTTGGAAGAAGCCATTACTATCACTGCTCAACTCACCGAGAACCATATACGAGCGGGCACCATGTCTGTGAAGGGTGCAAAGAAGGTAGAGAAGACGGCTACCGAGAGTGCTAAGGAGAGCAAAGCTGAACCGTCTTACAACAACAACAAAAAGCGCAAGTTCACACCGGCACGCAACTATGCTGTGGCTGCACCCAAACAACCCAAAGACAACTTGTACCTACGACTGCACCTGTGGCGCAAGTGCCTAGGGCTAGGGCTTATGCTGGTCCTCAGCCTATGTGCAACACGTGTAGGTATCATCATCCGGGGAATCAACCATGCCGTATCTGCACCTTATGCGGTAAATATGGTCATTTGGTGCCAAATTGCCACCGTGCACCTAACAATGTCGCTGTGGTCACAAACCGTGTTTGCTACAGCTGTGGGGAACCTGGTCATTTCCGCCCACAATGTCCCCATCTTGTGGGTAATGTGCCACAAGCCCGAGGACGTGCTTTCAACATCAACGCTAACCAAGCACAAGCAAACAACGATGTGGTGAATGGTATGTTAACTCACTTTTAACTTTGTGATCCGATTTTTTTTCATACTTTACCGGTATCGTTAAATACCTTAAAAATTGAACAGGTATGTTCCTTATTAATAAAACTTATGCCTATGTCCTATTTGATTCTAGAGCTGATAAGAGTTTTGTTTCATTGGAATTTGCACCCATACTTGCTAAACCACATACGAGACTAGAAAGACCCCTTACTGTTGAAGTTGCCGACGGAGAACCGATTACCGTTGACGTCATTATTCGTGATTTCATCTAAAGTCTTGACATGCATGATTTTCTTATCGATCTTATCCTTATGAAACTTGGCAGATTCGATGTCATCATTGGTATGGATTGGTTAGCCAAACACCATGCCGAGATCATTTGTTTCGAGAAGTGCATCTGTATACCGTTACCTTCTGGTAATATTTTGAAGGTGTTTGGTGAAAAATCTTCCAAAGGACTTAAACTCATGTGTTGCACTCAAGCCCGAAAGTGCTTAAGCAAGAAGTATATGGCCTTCTTGGCTTACGTGGTAACACGAAAGTCAAAGGGAAAGAACTTAAGGATGTCCCTATCATACGAGATTTTCGTGAAGTATTTCCCGATGACCTTAGTGGTTTACCTCCCGTGCATGAAATCGAATTTAAAATTGACTTGATACCGGGAGCAAACCCCGTGGCTAAGTCACCATATCGGCTTGCACCATTGGAAATGCAAGAACTCTCTAGTCAACTTTAAGAGCTATCCGAGAAGGGCTTCATCCGTCCTAGTTCTTCGCCTTGGGGTGCACCTGTTCTTTTCGTGAAGAAGAAAGATGGATCTTTTCGTATGTGCATCGATTATCGTGAACTTAACAAGCTTACCATCAAGAACCTTTATCCTCTTTCTCGTATTGATGATTTGTTTGACCAACTTCAAGGAGCTGCTATTTTCTCGAAAATCGATTTACGTTCTGGTTATCATCAATTGCGAGTCCATGTGGATGATATCCTAAAGACCGCTTTCCGTACTTGTTATGGGCACTATGAGTTTATGGTGATGCCTTTTGGTTTAACCAATTCCCCTGCTGTCTTCATGGATCTCATGAACCGAGTATGCAAGCCTTATCTAGACAAGTTTGTGATCGTCTTCATTGATGACATACTTATCTATTCCAAGTCCAACACTGATGATGAACTGCATTTGAGATTGGTTCTTGAGTTGTTAAAGAAAGAGCAATTGTACGCAAAGTTCTGAAGTGTGATTTCTGGCTCGAGGAAGTTCAATTTCTAGGACATGTGGTGAATAGCCAAGGAATTCACGTTGATCCTGCAAAGGTGGAAGCTGTGAAGAATTGGTGTGTTCCTACCACTCCTACCGAAGTTCGTTCCTTCTTGGTCTTGCTGGTTACTATCGGCGATTCATTGCCAACATTTCAAGAATCGCGAAACCACTCACTTCTTTAACACAAAAGAATAAACCGTTCGTGTGGGGTTCCGAGCAAAAAGAAGCTTTTGAAGCGCTAAAGCACAAGTTGTGGAATGCTCCTATCTTGACCCTGCCTGATGGAAATGACGACTTCACCGTGTATTGTGATGCGTCTAAACAAGGCCTTGGTTGTGTTCTTCTGCAACGAGGGAAGGTCATAGCTTATGCATCGAGACAATTGAAGGTTCACGAGGTGAATTACACAACTCATGATCTTGAGCTTGGTGCTGTTGTATTTGCTTTGAAGATTTGGAGACACTACTTGTATGGTACACAATGCATAGTCTACACCGATCACAAAAGCCTTCAACACGTTTTCAAAAAGATCTCAATATGAGACAACGTCGTTGGGTGGAGTTAATTAGTGATTACGATTGTGACATTCGTTACCATCCTGGTAAAGCAAATGTTGTAGCCGATGCACTAAGCCGAAGGATTCACAACAAGATGATCTCATTTCAAGAAATTCGCGATCGACGTCAATGGTTTGACACTTTGGGTGAGTTCGATACTGAGATCCGACTAGATGTCAACGAGACTACCGTATTGCTACAAAACATGAGAATAGATAGTGACATCGAGTCTAGTATTTTGGAGGCTCAACAAGTGGTGCAACAAGATGGAAGAATGAAGGATGAACTAGAGCCTAATCTTTTAACCCAATTGGAAACGAAACCCAATGGGTTGATGTACTTCGCAAATCGAATTTGGATTCCAAATCGTGATAGCCTTCGAACCTTTATCATGAATGAGGCTCATCAAACTCATTATTCTATTCATCCTGGTTCCGATAAGATGTACATGGACCTACGTGGTCAATATTGGTGGCCTGGAATGAAGAAAGATATAGCGACATATGTAGCTAAGTGTCTCACGTGTACGAAGGTCAAAGCCGAACATCAACGTCCAAGTTGATTACTTGAGCAACCCGAGATCCCTATGTGGAAGTGGGAACACATATCCATGGACTTCATAACTAAGCTACCCCGAACCTCTCGAGGACATGATAGCATATGGGTGATCATTGACCGATTAACCAAATCGGCACATTTTATACCTATACGTGACACTTACAAGACATCAAGGTTAGCTCGCATATACGTTGATGAGATTGTAAGTCGTCATGGGGTACCTCTGCACATCATATCTGACCGAGACGCTCGTTTCACTTCGCATTTTTGGTCGTCTATGCAAGAACTCTTGGGTACACAATTGGACCTAAGCACGACTTACCATCCTCAAACTGATGGTCAAACCGAACGAACGATCCAAACCTTGGAGGATTTGTTGCGCCTGTGTGTTCTTGATTTTGTAGTGATTGGGATACGCATCTACCGCTCGTGGAATTTTCGTATAACAATAGTTATCACTCGAGTATCAAGATGGCACCGTTTGAAGCACTTTATGCTCGTAAATGTCGTTCACCGATCTGTTGGACCGACATTGGTGAAAACTTCATCACTAGTCCTGAACTTATACAAGAGACGACCGATAAAGTTTCTATTATCCACAAGAACCTTGAAGTGGCGAGAAGTCGTCAAAAGAGTTATGCTGACAAGCGACGTAAGCCATTGGAATTCCAAGTTGGGGAGATGGTTCTTCTAAAGGTCTCACCGTGGAAAGGTGTTGTTCGTTTTGGAAAGAAGGGCAAATTGGCTCCAATATTTTTAGGACCTTTCAAGATCTGAAAATGATTCGGAAAGTGGCTTATAAACAGGAGTTACCTTCCGACCTTAGTGGAATTCATCCTGTGTTCCACGTCTCAAATTTGAGAAAGTGTTTGGCCGACGGAAGTCTGTATGTTCCGCTGGAAGACATTCAGATCGACGAGTCCTTGCATTTCATCGAGAAACCTGTTGGAATCATGGATCGTATAATGAAGAAGACTAGAACCACAACAACCCCAATCTTCAAGGTTCGTTGGGAAAATAAACGTGGCGCTGAATTTACTTGGGAACGTGAGGAGCACATGAAGAAGAGATGCCCATTCTTATTTGTATAGTTTCATTTCTTTTAATTTCGGGACGAAATTCTTTTAAGTTGGGGGGACTGTAACATCTCGTATTTTTGTTAACTAAAAGTTAACTTCGTTTACTCTTACAAGGGTTATTATTGTCAATTTTGAAACTCATGTGTTGTTTGTGATTATTCATTATTGTCATTAAGTTAAAAATATAAATATTAAATAAAAAAAATAATGTTAATATTAATAAAAGTAACAATAATAATAATAATAATAACAATAATAATAATAATATTTGTAATAATAATAGAATAATAATAACAATAATAATGTTAATAATAAAAAAAATGTATAGTTATTAAACTTAACAATGTCTAAAACTTAAAACAACTAAGCTAGGGGGTTAAATTGTTATTTTTAAAACTTTAAATGCAAGTTTTGAGCATAAAATAATAAAAACAAAACTGCAGGGACCAATTGTGTAAATTCAATTAAACCCAAACCACCCGCCCCCATTACCCCGTTTTTCCGGCAACCTCGCCGGCCAGACTCCGGCCAAGTCCGGCGAGGCACCAAAACAACCAAAATTGACCGTTTCTTGATCCGAAATCGTTCGCAAATCATTCTTGTAACCGTTCCAAACTCGAAATGCACATTAATTTGAGTGTAAAGTCGGCGATGGGAGCTTATGGGTTCGGTAACCAAAAGCCATTAATCTCGAACCATTGAACTATAACGAATCAATAATAACTCAATTAATCAATCATAGTGAACCGTTTAACAATCCCTGAGCTATCTACACTCTCAATTCCACCTGAAACCCACACAAACACTCTGTTCGATTTCATCTTCATCGCAACCTGTAGCCGAGTTGTGCACCACCCATTCGACATTTTGAACTCGAATTGATAAGGGTTTTCAAGTTTAACTCATCAAACGAAGCTATTCACAAGTTTAGGTCGATTATCATCAACGTTTGATCATCGATTGGACACCAGACATTCACGGCCCGTTATTCGTACTGTTCATCTTTTGTTCTTATCATCTTCTACATCAAATCGGGTAATCAAATACATAGATCTGATCGGTTTCACTTGGGGATTAAAAGCCCCAAGGTTAATTTCATGTTCATAATCGAATTGGGGATCGATTTGGAATCAAACGATTCTAGGGTTCATATGTGTTTTGGGGGTTTTTATCAACTTGGTATTTAAGGATTAAAACCTGTGTTCTATCGTGGCCGAGAGCCTTGGTTTACTGGTTAAGACTCTGCAACTTGAACATGAGGTCCCGGGTTCGAACCCGGGCACCCTCATGTAATTTTGTAGGCTTTTTCAGCCTTATTTTTATTATAAAAAAAATTTAATAAATATAAAACGATTTTTTTTACAAACTTCAAATATTTTTATAATCATCTAAATATTTATTAGTAAATTAATTCTTGTACAAAATTTCAACATTTTATTTACATATGTTATAACTGAATAATTTTTATAAAAGCCAATTTATATATATAAAAGCTGATTTATATTTACAAATTAATTATTTCAATTCATACTTTTGTCATGGTTATTTGTGTGTTGTAAGTGTTTATATGAGATACATATTTTTATTTACAATCATTAACTATTGCTAGCCTGACGACGTCTTTGATCATTGGGCCTGACAAGCCTATTTGGTGCTAAAGTCGATGTATTGCCGACTCCTGATGACGTATTCTTGTTCATCATGGGAACCAAATAAACTTAGCCAATCTTTTATACTTGTAATCAAGTCGAGGTTTGGTTGTGACGATATGTGTTCTATAACCTTACTTGCTTATGACCTATGACATGAATTGCTACTTGTAACTTTATCATATTATGTATAAAAACCTTGGAAACTCACCAACTATTTATAGTTGACCTTTTATTTTTGTCATGTTTCAGGAAACCCCCAAGTTTAAAGTGGACTTTTGAAGCTTGGAAATAAAACTAGGACTTGGACCTAGTTTAATAATTAAAATGTTATGTCATGTTTTGTGATATGTTTAAACTTATTTCACGTTTGATACTTATGTTTGTATTCCCTTTTTGAATCTTATAATTTTTATATGTTCATCTAAGTTATAGCGTTATGTGATTGTGAACAATGTTAACCCTCACATCTCGACGTTTCCGCCGTCAAGGTTGGGGTGTGACATACATAAACTAGAAGGTTACAGGCTCAAGACCCTAATGTACAGTTGCAAAAAGCATGGACCTTTCACCAACTTGTATAAGTTGGTGAGTTTTCAGAGTTACAATAGAAAGTTGTCGAGCTTTATGAAAAGTACATTAGAGAACGCATGTTCTTTAAAGTATTTGGAAGAAATCTGTCTTTACTTTATTAGCTTCGAAAGACTTCACTTTTGGCTTCGGAAGAAATTGGACTTGGCTTTGGAAGATTTTACACTTAGAATATTTCTAATGTAGGGTGTAAAACTTCCGAATCAACTTCTACTTTGCACAAACAACATGCATTCAGAAAATACTTAGGTTGTTTTGGATGCATCAACCTTTATATAATAATTATCACTTTAATAGTGTCATGTTTTATAGACAATCTATATGCTACATTCCGCCGCCGGTTGGGGTGTAACACAAATGGGGTGAAATTCAAGAAGTAGCTTTCCAATATTTGAAGCAAAAGCTTTGCAACACAAAGATGCTAGCGTGGACTTGGATGTGTTTTAATGCAACGCAACAAGGTGATAGCCTATGCATCAAGTGACACTAGAGTACAACGACTATTATTGCTATGCGAAAACACTATTGTTATGCTTATATTATAGATTAATAATTGGTTACATTGCATAATCTTTATGATAGTACAACTCAACTAGTTTCACTTACTTACTAACTCATAAACGTACCAATCCTGTGTTGACACTTTAGTATGTCTTTATCAGGTCTCTAAGCTTACTAGCCTTGCAAGAAGGAAGTGATGATTTTGTGGTATACTTTACACATTAAATGTTTCAAACGTTTAGACTTATGCTTCGGAAATTTTTGAATTTTATAGATTCTAAGTTTGTTTAAAAAATGAAAAAAGGTCATTAGAGTAACTAATGACTAATATGCTCGGTATTCACACGCCTTGCAGTAAAACCCTACATGTGGATTTTGTGGGTGGACACTAAAACTCTTTCTCTCACTAGAATTCTTCCACCTTAATACCCACTTATATTCACTATACTGCTACCAAGATCTCATTCTACTTTGAAGCATATTTAAGAAGGTGTTGTTCAAATCCAAAGACAAGGATAGTTGATTATAAGTCAAGCTACTAGCCAATTTAGGATCTTAAAGGATTATTTTGCAACTACGTAAGTGAAAGGTAAATATAGTACAAAATTTAAAACAAAAAACGATATAATGATTTAGAATGGAATTAATATTTTTGACATGATTTAATGCATAAAATATACTATCTACGGTAATATTAAGACCAGAAGAAAATATATAGTTTGGCTAATTTATATACTAGGGATAGATGAAAATCCTATACTTGGGCTGATTTAAACATAATATATATAAGAATGAATTGGATGGTCCCTTTATTAGTTTTTCTAGCATAGAAACTAGTATATATGAAGGGTATAATAGACTGCTAAATGTGTAGTTACTATATAAATTATTATTAAACAATGTAATCATGTTCATGCCGAACTTTTTTTTTCGATTAGATGTATTCACCGGCATTAATGCTTACATATGATTTTATAAATTTTTTAGGTAAACATGACTTCATTATCAAGAAATAGGTGGCTGAAGAATGATGAACCATAAGCACAGACTATATCTTGTGGCTATATTTTGAAAACTTGTAACATCTTATAATAGATAATTTTGATAAAATCACAATAGTCAAATCATGATAATGTACATATAAGGATTTTTTAATTCTTATTGTAACAGTGCAAGTACCATACTAGATGTTGTCCACTTTGGTAGTGGCACACCCTTACCCACCCCTCATGGTTTTAAAATGCATCAAATAAGGAATGTATCCAACTCCATATAAGGAAGCTTTCGTTCTACTTCCCAACCAATATGGGATGCTGATTTTGAATATAGAATATTTGTTTTGTGAATTTTTATTTGCGCTATGAAAACTTTGAAATTAGAAATAAACAAATGAAAAACTATATCAATCAGTCTCGCTCCTGGGTGTCTTGAAACTAGGCTATGATAGGTTAGTATTAGAGCCAAAAGTTATAGCAAATTAGATACTTATTATAGTATATAGGCCTAATCAGATTACTAACTATGTACAATAAAAAAAGATATACCAATCACAACCTCTAGCAATGACACATATAATTATTATCTGAATAAAGATAGTAATATAGAAATTACTAGTCATAAAAAAGGAGAATCAAAGTCTAGCTTTTAAGTAAATTCATCACGAAATCTAAGAGCCTCAAAACAGAACAAGTAAAGATTTGATACACCTCCACAACAACCAATGCCTGCATCTCCAAGAACAAATAAAGCTAGACTCAGCAGATCATGTAACAAGGATCAGAGTAAAAGACTCCATGGGGAAGTTTAGATGCCCACACAAGAAGAATTAATGAGAATTATGAAATGTTTAGAGAAAAAAGGTCAAACATTGCAACCACCACTATATGTGCACAAAATGAATATTCACATATACTATGATGTTCTAATGGGTATAAAGAACCCTCCACCACAATATGGATACCCACATCACTATTCCCAATCTATGATTGAACATTTGGACCGCTCCCTCCATGAAAAAGAAGAACTCAAAGATAAATATGAAGAAAGCAATGAAAGGAAAAAAATAATAGGAAGGAAGGTCAAACAAATAAGGAAAAAATTATGTCATGAGGTGTGGAAATATCAAAGTGAGGAGGAAAGCTTACAGATAATTAGGATTATGATGATGTAGGGATAAGATTATAAAATATGTAATTTTATTTTTGAATGTAATAAATTTTAAAAATATGATAACAGGTAATATATTTATCAAGGTAAACATAAGGCTACCAATGAAAATGATAATCAAACACTACAAGCACAGATACTCCAAAAGATGATTGCTAAATGGATAAAACATGTTACTCTAAGAATTGTTTTGGCTATGAAAAGTAGAGAATCTCCAAGTCATGGGTAAGGAATAGGGAAAGAGAAGATATGGTTAGAAATTTGAGAAGGAATCACTACTAAAAAAAGAATCAAGAAGGCTATTTATATCAAAGAGTTCAAGCCTATAAACCGATAAGGTATGTTTGGTGTGAGGTAATAGGATGGGCAAAGAAATGGAATGGACAAATCAATAGAATGGACAAAGGAATGGTGAGAGAATAAAATGATTCATTACATTCTATTGTCATGTTTGGTTATCATTTAAGAATGGAATGAATCATTACGTTATGCTGATTGTTAAGTAGGAAAATATAAAGGAATGAAATGTAAATAGTAGTTATGGTGTGATGGCCGGTGGATGGTGGTGGACCATAGTGGTGGTAACTAATGAAGGTGGTGCATGGTGGTCGGTGGTGGTGGCTATGGTGGTTGGTGGTGGCGACTAGTGATGGTGGCTGGTGTTGATGGTGGTGATGGCATGTGGTGATTGGTGGTGGTGATGGTGGCTTGTGGCTCTCTATCTTTGTGGTCAATCGGGGTGGTGGTCGTCATGGTGGTTAGTAATGGTGGTTGGTGTGGTGGGCGTGGTGGTGATGGTGGTGATGGCCGATGGTGGTGGTGTTTGGTAGGCCGGTGGTGGTGTTTGGTAGGCCGGTGGTGGTCGGTTTCCAGTGGTGGTTGGTGATCTTGAGTGGGTGATGGTTGATGGCCGGTGACGGTTGGTGGTTAGTGGCCGATGGTGGTTAGTGATGGTGGTGGATGGAATGGTTTGGTATGATTAGAGGGAGTGAGATTACTTATGTAATGATCCATTCCATTCCCTTTGACAACCAAACAAGTTATTTTTCATTTAATTTCAATTGTTCATTTCATTTTGCCTCTCATTTCTTGATACCAAATGCCAGTACAGAGTTCTTTAGGAATAAAGGTACTGTTGTAGCAATTTGTTGGATTAAAAAGATTAAGGTCATATTAGCCATGAGTAAGTGTGCATAATCAGATATGATTTTGTATGCTTCTTCTTTCAAAGATAAAGTCCTAGAGTGGTGAAATTATGTGCTTTAAGCAAAATGTTTACCAGGGCCTATGTTATGGGGTGTGAAGAATTCTATTAGCTAGTAGTATGAAAATTCTATCTAGTAAATGAACAAGGGCACCTTAATACTGAATGTCTAAAACTAAATAAGATAGGAAACATCAGGGGAACAATAACCATAGCTAATTCGAGAATGAAAAAGATGACGAGAGCTTTGTAATGACTGCTAAGGATGTAGCTGAGCTACTAGAGGTGATAACTAGTATGATCTTATTAATATTTTTTATGCTAAGGTTTTACTTGATTTTGGTGAAAATCAAAGTTTTACAGATTATAAAATCTATAAACTATTAAACCAACCTTTAATAAGTTTGGACAAACCATATGAAGTAGAAACAAAAAGTAGTAATATAATACAATCATAGAATCCCTAGATAACGGTATGATTGTTATCTCTAATCACACTATTCCTGTATAACTACTACATTTGAATCTAGCTGGATTTGATATGATACCAGCTATGGATCGATTCGTTGTAAACCATGCCCATATTCTATGTAATCAAAAGATAAATGAACTCTAAGCCCCTAATGGTAAAATAATAATCATAAAGACGGTAAAGCGAGAAATCATGTTAGAGTTATCCCAATGATAATGGAAAATAAGTGCTTAAGGAAATGATTCTTTGTTAGATCAAGGTCCAATAGGTCTAGATTCAATGTATAGGCTTAGAACTTTAATCATGATCTTGTAATGAACACTTATCATCTTATTTCTTTTGTATGTAATAAATGTATAAAGGTTAACCCCATTATATATTAATTTGTATGATTGCAGGAACAACAGTATACTTAGTCAATTTTGAAAATCGACCAAGTGTAAGAACTATCTACGGATGAACACTTTGTACTTCCGTAGATGTTCTGCCACAACAATAAAGATTGGATCCGAGGATCTTCTACGAATGAACAACTTGCTGCGGATGAAGTCCAAGTAACAACTACTTCACCAAGTACATCAGGTCAACAAGTCAAACACTAAGTGTAGATACATGTGTATCTAGTTTATGAGCTTAATGTAAATGTCTTTCATATCTTACACATATGTAATGAATGGGTTCAATGAAATATAATTTGTTGTTTATGTTTATTAATGTTTAATATTTCATGTTATTATTGTGTTAAAATATAATGAACATACTATATAGGTTTGAGGTTGTTGTACATAATTCTAAGTCAATAATGATTGAGTAATGTGTTCAACATAGACGGATGAGTATTCTTGCTAATGGCCCATACTCATGGACCATACGCATGAATACATCATGCTTACGGACCAGTCGCATGACTGAACCAGGAGACTGGATCAGTCGCACGATTGGGACATAAGATTGACTTAGTCACACGACTGAACCTTCAGTCGTGCATATGGATCAATCGCATGATTCAGTCACACGACTGAAACATGCTAATGGTTCAGTCGTACGATTGGAAAACCCTAACCTATAAGTACCACTTAATTCATGAAAAAAAGACGAAGATTTTCAAATCACTTAATATTCTCACGACCCTAGCCGTCCAGAACGTCCAAGGAAGCCTGTCCAAGTTCATAGATCATTCCTAATCGATCTCAATTCGTTCATAACGTTTAGTTTCAATTCAATATCGATCGGGTAATTGTTCTCACTGACTGGATCACCAATCAAATAGGATTCCGCACTATTTGATTCAGTACAAACGCAGAATCTGTTAGTATTCTGTATGAACACGGTCCTAACAAGTGGTATCAGAGCTTTGGCTCTTGATTTTGCGTTTGATTCAATAAGAATTGTATCAAAACTCACGTTTTAACTCAAAAGAGTCATATTTTTTATTCCACTGGCGTTTTTCGACGTTTCCAGGCATCAAAGTTGAAGTTTTTCGTCATACGGCAGACTAGGGTTTCTAGGTAAATCGTAATTCTTGTTTAAGTTCCAAAAATTCGATTTTTCCAAACGCAGCCACCTTTAGTTGCACGAATAGCTCATTCGTACGATTGAACTCATTCACACACTCCATCCACAAATGAACTCAGTCGTATCCTTCATTCGCACGACTGAACACCTTCAGTCCGTTGAGTCCATTCGCCTTGTTCATACGCATAACTGAATCCGATCGCACGATTGAATTCATTTGCACTCTTCATTCGCATGAGTGATCCATATGCATTGTCCATTCACACGACTGAAGTTGCCCTGTTCTCAAAGTACAAAGTTCACACAAATGGAAGATTGGTTTTCATCGTTTACTGTTGGGAAGGACTCAAGCATCCAGAACCTTCTGCTTCTAGAGAATGAGATAGAAAATCACAATAACCACCAAAGCTTATAAGTTGGATGACTATCCACAATGGAAACAACGGTTCGAATTTTACCTAAATAGAGTGGATCCTAACCTCTGGACTTCTATAGAGACTGGTTACACGGTACCAGTTAGTGCAAATAGAGTAAAATTGATGTTAGGTGGAATGAGCGAGGCTTAGAAAATACTCTTCAATGCTGAGAAGAAAGTCTATGCTCTGCTGACTCAGTCAATTCCAAAAGATATCTTCCACCAATTTTCTGAGAACAAGCAGACGAAAAAGTTATGGGAGTCATTAGAGAAGAGATACGATGGGAATGCGACATTAAAGGCACTAAAGGCAAAGGCTCCCAAGAAAGAGTTCAATAATTTCTCCTCAATTGGGTATGAGAGCTTGGAGGACATCATCGACAGGTTCTACCATCTGTTGAGCGAGCCGCACACTTATGGTGTAACGACGTATATGGAAGATAAAGTTTCAAGCTTTGTAGATGGTTTTCCTGAGAAATGGGATTCGTTTGTGTCCAACCTGAGATAGAATGACATACTACATTGGACATAAATGACTTTATCTTGGAGTTATGGGAGGAGGATCTGAAGATGAAGTACAAGTCAAAGAAACGATCTTACGTTTAGAATCCTTCACTCTACAACTCGGTTCCAAATCCAACTAGTTCAGGAGCACCACTTCAAATAGCTTTTGTGTCCAGTTCCGCGACTCCCTCACAATCCACTTCTTCAGGACCAAAAATGGTTGGGTCATCATTAACTCAATACATAGTGCCTGAAGCCAATACTATGAAGTTGAAGACCAAGAATCTCGGTAATATCACAGTGGAGGTTGCAAAAGGGCACATGGATCTTCTAGCAGCAATGGTTCAATCGTATGATGGTTTACTTGCTGGGAAGATCGGAAATTGTCATCTTGCAGATGAAGACTACGAGCAGGTTGACGAGAATGAGCTGGAAAGGATGGATATCATGTGGGCTCTTGCAAGTGCAGTTAGACAGGCCAAAAAGTTCGTTAAGAAGACGGGACAAAATTTAGTAGCCACAAAAGATATGACCTTTGGTTTCGACAAAACCAAGGTCACCTGCTTCAATTGTGATGAAAAGGGGCATTTTAAAAGGGAATGTGTGAAGCCCAAGAAAACAGGAAATGGTAACCCATTTCCTACTTTCAACCGTCAAGACAAGACATAGTTGGAAGTGGTTCTTCAAATAAAGAGACTAAGGCACTAACTGCCTAAGGTGATGAAGGACAAGACTGGGTTTCCGATTTGTCTCTCCTGGAGAATCAAACATTTCTTGTGTCGAAGCATTGGATGATGGGTCTGCTAGTGAAGGTGAGATTGTAGCTGAACAAGTGATGTCAGATACAGAAGAAGCTGTGAACGTGGTAAACCACTTGGTTGAGGAAGAACTCAGAGCAACAAGTTTAGAATCTCCAACAACTGAAGAGTCTACCTCTGCATTGATGGCTGATTCAACTGAATCCTCATAGTTAAGTACTTTAGATCAATTATTTAATAAACATGCGTGTTCTGAATGTGAAAAGTTTAGAGAAAGCATAGATCTAAAATTTTCTAGGTTATTAGAACACAATGATAACTTAGTAAATCACTTATAACTCTGCACTGAAGCACGTATTTTAAGACAAAATGAGTGCAGTTTTAAAGAGAAGATAGAACTTTTGGGTAAACAACTATGGGAAACCGAGGTTGTCGCCTTAAATCAATCTAATGATATAAAGTTTTATTTAAACTCATGAGAACAAACCAAAAAGGAGAAAGTAGTTTTGAAGTCGAAGTTATCTCACTAAAACAAAAACTGCATAGTTGGATAAGTTCTCTCACATAGTAAAGAACTTAGTGAAAGAACGAAACAATGGGGAAGGTTTGGGATTCAAAGTTGTTCCACCACCACATGAGATCCTCTTGAATGCAAAATGTAGACCTATAAATAACAACCCAATCAAAGATCATGTGGTGTCTACTACTCTAGTTAGTGATCCTGATTCCACGGGTAAACAAGTGAAATTTGACACTAAACAAAAGGAGGCTACATTGAAATCAAAAGGCAAGATGCCAGTTGAGAACTTAGATGATGCATTTAAATAGGTTAATTTAAGGTCAGGCTTACCAAAGTCAAATTCAGAACTCAAACTGACTAAACCAGTTAACCACAAACATGTTAATCATTAAAGTCCAACCAAAGGGCAAGTTAAAGATATTCAAAATGTCAAAACAATTAATTTTGTTAATAAAGGTGAAACATCTAAAAGAGTAATGAAACCAAACCAGACACACCTCACACCGTCACTAAACTCAACAACACACAAAAGCTTTCCTCAATCTGTAGAAGCAAGATCTTGCTACAGTTGTGGAAAACGAGGACATATTTCTACTAAATGTCATTACTATCAGACACCTAGAAAGAAAATTAAACTTTATGATACACAATCAAGTTCATCTAAACTAAGATCTAACACTCCACCTAAGAGTGTTAGTGAACCTAAAGTTCAAACCATAAGTCAGTCGTCTATTTACTACAAACAGGCCTTACATAAAACTGGCTTATGGAAGGAAAAATCAAGTATAGGGTTTGATAGTTAGAATGATAAGAAGAAAGATATGCCCTCATCCTCTAAAAAATTGGGTTGAGTTTATGATGTGTGATTCTTTTAGGTCACCCATGCCAGTTAAGGCTTGGGTCCCAAATCTGAACTAACAAGGTTCATTGACTATGCAGGGTGTTCGCTACAGCACTATCACTAACACCTGGATTATTGATAGTGGGGCGTCTAGGCACATGACAGGAAAATTCGTCCATCCTTTTCAACGTCAAACAAATCAAAGGATGACATGTTTCATTTTCTGGGAACAAAGGAGGCTACATCACAGCACAAGGCGAAGTAGGAAACAAGAAAGTAAAGTGTGACAAGGTAAACTACGTTCAACAACTTTAGAACAATTTACTTTCAGTCTCCCAGATCTGTGATAAAGGATTTAAGGTTGTATTTGACGACAAGAAGTGCTACATGATGAAGAAGGACTATGTGATTGAGAAGGATAAGGTTCTCATGTCAGCTTCAAGATATAATGATCTGTATGTCTTGGATCTATCAAAAGCATCCACAACTGATCACAAGATTCAATGCTTCTTGTCAAAGGCAACTGAGAGAGACTCGGTCTCATGGCACAGGAGAATGGGGCACATCTATCTAGGAAGATGAATCACTTGATTTAGAATGATCTAGTGAATGGTGTAACTGTCAAGAACTTCCAGCTTCTAGACTTCTACATAGCTTGCAAGAAAGGGAAACAGACCAAGAAGGCTCATAAGGCAAAGAAAGTCAACTCTATTGATATGGCACTCGAGCTTCTGCACATGGATCTGTTTGGCCTTGTTAGCACAAAGAGTATTGCAGGAGATCTGTATTGCTTTGTAGTAACATATGATTACTCAAGATTCTCTTGGGTGATGTTTCTGAATGCCAAATCAGAAACTTTTGAATCATTCAAACATCTGGTAACTACATTGGAATCACTCTACAAGCTGAAAGTTATACAGATTCGATCAGACAACGGAACTAAATTCAAGAATCAGTGGATGGGGGTATACTGTAGAGAAAGAGTAATTGTTCATCAATTTACCTCTGCCTACACTCCATAGATGAACAGTGTAGCTGAAAGAAAGAATCAAAGTTTGATCGAGACTGCCAGAACAATGCTTGCTGACTCAAAACTGCCTATTCAATTCCGGAAAGAGGCAGTGGCAAAGGCGTGTTACATGCTCAATCAAGTCTAGTGGTCAAGCGACTTGGTAAATTCGTGTTATGAACTACTCCAGCGACGTAAACCTAATTTGGAGTATTTAGAACTGCTTGGCGCACCTTGTACATTGTTAAAGAAGACTCAAAATGGGAAGTTCAGTGAGAAGGCAGAAGAAGGGATATTTCTCGAATACAGCATACCAGACAAGAGAGTTTACAACAACTCAACGGGTCAGGTAGAAGTGTGGTGCAACGTTGACGTTCAACGATACACCACCCCCCAACTGGGAAAGGACCCTCCTTCTTCTTTCACTATGATGGATTCTTCAAATCCTTCAATCTGCCGCCTTCTCATACTGATGACGAGCTTTCTACAAGGGTGATGTACAATGCTCTTTAACACTCCTCCACCAGACTCGATATCAACTGGTCCATTAGATTATTCCTCTAACCCTTTAGGGGGAGACCTTGAAGAGAGTGAGTCTTCATCTGAGGATGAGGCAGTTGAGACTGCTAATGAGGACCAAGAGGAATAGGTTCCTACAAATGAAAGTACACAAGCATAAAATCCTGATGCCTCTAAAACTTCGTAACCTCATACTCCAACAGCTACAGATTCTGAACCTATGTTTAACAATCTGGATAATGAGGTGGCTGTTCCAGTAACTCCCGGATCTTGCCTAAAATTTTATCATCCCCTGGACAATGTCATTGGGGATGTTCGATCGGGAGTACAGACCAGAAATCAGTTGTACTCAGCTGATTATGCCTCCGTAATGGAAAAAGGGATACCTTCACGATAGAGCATATTGATATTTTGTGTCTCCATTTAATACAAAATATGTTAGTGAAGCATTAAATGATGAGGCATGGGTCAGTGCGATGCAAGAAGAACTCTTACAGTTCAAGAAGTTAGGAGTATGGATCATAGTGGACAACCCAAAGGTGCTAAAGTAATTGGCACTAAATGGGTGCTGAAATGCAAGAAAGATGACCAAGGGATCATAATCAGAAATAAGGCCCGACTTGTAGTTCAAGGATTTCGACAAGTCGAACGCATAGATTACAATGAAGTGTTTGCACCAATGACAAGGATGGAAGCAATATGTATATTTCTAGCTTATGCATTCTACATGAAAATCAAAGTCTATCAACTAGATGTCAAGAGTGCGTTTCTTCATGGTGAAATCCGTGAGACGGTTATGTCAGTCAACCTGAAGGATTTGAGGATCCTTATCATTGAGACAGAGTTTACAAACTAGATAAGGCTCTCTATGGGCTCCATCAAGCCCCTAGAGCATGGTATGATAAATTCTCAACTCATTTGGTGAAACACGGTTTTTGCAGAGTTATTGACTGTACACTGCTCATCAAAGAAAAAGATGGCAACCTAGTGCTGGTACGGATTTATGTTGACGACATATTCTTCGGTTCCGAAAACGAAGATTTATGTAAAGAATTTGAATTTGTAATGAAAGAATAATTTGAGATGAGTGCCATGGGGGAGATGAAGTTCTTTCTCGGGTTACAGGTGGATCAGACACCAAAGGGAATTTTCCTACATCAAACCAAGTATGTAGGTGATATCCTCAATCGATTTGACATGAAAAATGCCTTAGAAGCTGGAACTCCACTTGCTACAAACCATGGCATGGCACCCAACGAAAATGGGAATCTGGTTGATGCCATCATGTACACAGGAATGATTGGATCTCTCATGTACCTCACAGGCTCACGACCTGATATCATGTATGTGACGTGTCTTTGTTCCAGATATCAAGCAAAACCAAAAGTAAACAATCTCAGTGGCGTCAAAAGGATTTTTCGCTATCTGAAGGGTACTCCAACACTCGGGTTGTGGTATCCTCATGACGATGACTTTGAGCTTATAGCGTATAGTGACTTAGATTATGGCGATTGCAAAATGAATTACAAGTCAACATCAGCGGGATGTCAATTCTTGGTAGACGGTTAGTCACTTGGCAGTGTAAGAAGCATACCTCCATTGCTCTGTCAACATGTGAAGCTGAATATGTTGCTGCGGCTAGTTGCTGTAATTTGGATTCAACAACAAATGCACGACTATGGTTTGCAATTCTCTAACACTTTTATTTTTGTTGATAATTCTGCTACTATTGCCGTAACAAAAAATCCAGTCCAACATCCTAAAACTAACACATCGATATTAAGTATCACTTTAGACGTGATTGTTTTGAAAAAACATTAATCGATGTGGTCAAAATTAATACGGACTTTCAACGCGCCGACCTCTGCACAAAAGCATTTGATAAACTGAGGTTTTTATATCTCTTAAAGTTTATGGCGTGAAAAAGAAAAGTGAAGTGATTCCAGAAGACGAAAGTTTAGTCCGACTAGTGTAATTTTTAATTTAATTTAATTTTTATTTTCCTGCCTATTAAAATCCTAAAACTCAAAAATAATTTTTGGTTTTAGAATTTTAGGAGGAGAATAGTTTAGTCTAGTATTAAATTCATGCAGTATATAATTTTTTTAAAAAATCAACGATAAGGAAGGTCAACTTAGCTAATAAGATATGAAATCAAATCTGTGATTCTGATTAAGTAAATAGAAAATGATAGTACACAGGGAATGAACTAGTTGGGACTTCAATACTAGTGTTCTCAAAATGCGAAATTCAAAGTACAAGTCTGAGAAGTCTAAGCACAACTAAAGAAAAATGATAGTTAAACTAGTTGCTACTGAGATAACATAGTGAAAGTAGACCTAGAGGTTGCGAGTTCATAATATGATGTGTCGGTAGATTCAACACAATAGATGAGTAAACTTCACTGGTGAATTCAAAAGTCAAACTAACTTGTTCAACTTGTTGTGGGTTCTCATCTTATCCATGGTAACAAAATCAACGCATTTCCAATAAGGGCTGACGAGAAAAATAAACACCACAAATGTGTGCGGATGACCATAAATATGAGCAAAACACATGTAAAAATGCTAAAAAGAATCAAGTTGATAACATATGTTGTTGGTGCGTTATGTGCAAAAAGAAAAATAAATGCTCTAACAAAAAGATAGATTGTGTGCCTCTCTGTTGTGCGGTGGCACTGACCTGAGGATAAGCGTAACCTAAATAATCTAGAATTCATTGTTGTTTGCGCCTCTCTAATGTGCGATGGCATTGACCTGAGGCTTGGCATCTCTTTTAAAGCTCTTGGAATAGTCTCTTCTTGTCCACTACCTGTAGACCGCTCAAAAATATCTTGAGGATTGTTGATTACCGAATAAGTGTGAGATGCACAAATGCATGTTGAAATAATTAAACCTAATTCATCACCATTGAAAGTCAAAAGTTTGTGTATGATTTAAGGGGACAAAAATACTGACAATCATCGTGATTGCAATTCTTGAAAGTCAAAATCATTGTGCGCATCTTATAGTGACAGGATCAGCGATCACAAGTTTGATGTATTAGAGTTCAAGGCAGCGGAATAAGAATAGGAATTAGACAAGTTGTAGCAAGAAGTCGATGCTTGTATGCATTAAGAGCACATACGGTTATAGCGAGAGAATATATTTCTGATTCAAGGAATGTTTATAGATATGGAATGTTTCTAGTCAAATCATTCATTCATTCACGTCATTCATTCCAAAATATTCACGTATTACAATAGGTGTCATCCTTATATAGAGTGCAACAATCACTGCTGTATCACGGAAAGTGACAACTGGCAGATCTAATACAAAAATAACTAACTCTTAACAAACTACTGCAATGTTCACAACTACTGAGAACATATCAGAGTGTTAAGTACAAATATATAAAACTACTGATTGGAAACTACTGAAACTACAACGACTGAAGAACAAGCTCTTTAATCGTTTTACAAAACTACTGAAACATAAAACTACTGAAACATAAAACTACTGAAACTAGAAATATAAAACTACTGATATCACAACTACTGAAGAAGTACTCTTAAGCAGTTGTGACAAACTACTGAGGCTTCAGTACTTGATCTTCAGACTTTGACCTTCAGGTGTTTCATCAGCTGATGACTTTAGTAGATGTCATCAGCTGATGTCTTCAGTCTTTGTCTTCAGACTTTGTACATCAGTTGTTGATCTTCAGCACTTGTAAACTCTTCAGCTGTTGTACTTCAGTACTTTGGTCTTTCAGCTTCAGCACTTGTGTTCTTCAGCTGTGTTACTTCAGCACTTTAGTTCTTCAGCTCTTGAAGTCTTCAGCACTTGATCTTCAGCTGTTGAAGTCTTCAGCACTTGTCAAACTGCTGATGAGGCTTTCAGCAGTTGTTGTGATACCATGTGGGACTTAGAGGTTTTCTAATCTTGGCTCATTGGTTCTTTTGGTCCAACAAACTCCCCTTGAACCAATGC
Source organism: Flaveria trinervia (assembly GCA_025506515.1). Lineage (NCBI taxonomy): Eukaryota > Viridiplantae > Streptophyta > Magnoliopsida > Asterales > Asteraceae > Flaveria > Flaveria trinervia. Next base: position 12,131,539 of record CM046458.1, on the reverse strand, counting down.
AGCCAAAACCTCTAAATTATTCGTTGCCACTTATTGTTGGCAAAGTGTTGGTCTTTTTCCTTCTTGATCAGTAGAGAAGATGACCCATGTAAGCTCCGGCCTGGGAAGAAATCTCAGATATTTGCTTGGCAGGGTATGAATGGGAACTCTGTTTTGGGGAACTGACACAGAGTTGTTATCCCATTCATGAGATTTACTTCCCCATAATGAGTCTGTATGACTCTCGACATAGGCCTCAAGGAGAACAACTTGTTCCTCCTGAGAGAGTTCTTCTACTCCTCCTTCGAAGAAGAACTCTGGACCATAGTACTCTGATAAGTACTTCATGGTCCTGCCATTTTTCAGCTCCACCGTAGTTACCTCCCTATATACAAATTCATCTGGATGGTTGCCTTCAAGGAGTAACTGGAGCTCATTCTTCTGGATGTCTTCAAGCTTTTTATATAACAACCCCTTCTTAATCATCTTGTTTTCTAGTAAAGCTTGAGGGGTCTTCTTTGCTTGGTGAGCTTTCTTGAATTCATCAATGATTTCCTAAGGTGAGACTACAATGGCCAACATGATGGTAGAATCTATTGTTTTTCGTACCTGGCCATTTATCTGTGAGGAATAGTTCTTTTATGGATTCTAGAACTCACCCTGGGGTCCGGCCATACTCTCACTCTCTCCTTCTGATACTGAAAAGTGTGCCTGAGAGTGTACAGCCTTTGAGCATGCCTTTCATGGCTTGAATAGATGATGACTGAGGAAATTCCTTGTCAACCATCTTCAACAGTTGCTCATCGTGCTGTTTCTCTGCTGCTGTTCTTCTTCTATCTTGACTCTGACCATTTCCCTTTGAGAGTCAGGTGTGATCATGGGTTGACTCCGGGTTTTGGCAGCTTTAGAACAGCAGAGAGTGGCAGACTATCATCTTCATCCTCCTCTTCGTCTTCTTCTTCCATCCTCAGCACCCTTCTCCTCCTTCTGGGCATCACTAGATGATGGTTGGGTTGGTGAAGGAATTGTTTTGAAGAATGAGGATGTTTGGATTTTGGCTTAGAGATTGGTTGGGAGATTTGAGGGATAGGATCTGTTTGAGTGGGTGGAAGGGAAGGTTGATCCAGCATCTTTGTAGTTAGTTTCGCCTTTGTGAGTTTAGCCATCTCTAACCTTTTACCAGCCCAAGCCTCATCAAGGGCTTCCACAATAATCCCTTTGTTGAATTGCTCAGACAGACAGATTCTGGTGGCTATAGCCAGAATACTGTCCCTGGTCCATGCGCGAATCTCCATTAATGATCTTCCTAAGTATTTTGCAATAAAGCGGATCATTATTTCCAACCTCTCTTTTTCCAGAGCATCATACCCTGCCCATCGGGTTTGTATCTCTTGCACTTCCAACCTTCTGATCTCTATCCATGTGGCTGTGTCAAACCCCTGCCTGAAGAGTTGTTCAATTATTTTATCCATGGATCGGCTGTGTGTAGTGTCAGCTTCTTTTACCAGCTCCTCCAAGGATTTGTCTTCAGCAGTATGATCATCAGCACTTTTCTTTCGCTTGTAAGTGAGCAGAGGTTGCTTTTCTTTCTCCTCCTCTTGGGATTGCTCTCTTCTTTTCTTTTCCTCTGCTTTCCTCTTCTTTTCTTTTCCTCTGTTCTTTTCCTCTTCTTTTCTTTCACTGCAGTACTCTCCCCCTTTTTGGATGCATTGGAGGAAGGGGTTTGTACCGCAGAAAGAGTCTTTTGGATAGCAGCATCAATCAAGGGCTGTAAAGTTGAGGAAAGCCTCTCATCAATGGCTTTAGTCACAATATCAGTGATTATGGGTGTGATGAGAGGAGGGAATTTTGAAGTGCAGCACCTATTTGCTCAGGAGGGTTCTGTTTCTGAGAAGTAGGGCCTGAAGCAGAGGCAGGTGGTTGAGTGTGGAGTGGCTCAGTGTTTGGGGAACCTTCAAGTGAAGGTGCCATCTGTGGGTGGGTAGAGGCAGATGGTCTTTCTCCTTGGGAGAGTTGATCAAGTAGGTTTTGCAGCCTACTGACTTTCTCTTCAAGGATTGTGTTCTGGGCAAGAACATCGTAGAAAAAGCCCAGGTCATCATCAGCCGAAACTGAATCATCTGACCTCCTGCTTAGAGCAGGATTTACATGCGCTGGGTGGAAACCAGTTGGTGCATGTGCCCCTTGTGCTTGGTACTGGGGACTTCCAGCCTCAGGACAGTGTCCATCATCAGCTGTTGCCTCTAGTGAGGTCTTAGCAATGTTACCAGCCTCATTCTGATCATGTGCTGAGTCAGAGGAGGTGGCAGCCTCACTAGATATTCTAAGCTCCTTGTCTACACCAGGAGATAGAAGTGGTAAACCCCTGTGCTGTGGGTTCTCAAGTGCACTGTGTTCCTCCCCCTTAATTGTAGAGGTATTCCCAGTAGTAAGTGGTGTCTGGGGAGGGGGTGAGGAGTGCAGTTGAGTCAGCACTTGTGCAACTATTAAAGTTGGGCTGTGAGGGGCGGTTGTTTGGGGTGAAGGAGAGAAGCAGTGTGCACCTGGGGAGGTTGGTGCTCTTCAATGGCAATCCCCTCAAGTGAGGAAGATCCCAGATATGTAGGTACCCCTTGTGTGGTTGCTGCAGGCTCCTGTTGAGAGGAGGCCTGAGCGGCTATGGCTGGAAGAGTCATTGTATCCACTAGGGGGTTTGGACTAGTGGATATATCCTGCGTTTGTGGTGCAGGGGCATACTCAGGGGACTCAATTCCCTGAGTAGCCGTTTTGGGTTTCTTTTTGGGTGGGTTGGTGGGGACTTTTGATTTGGAGGTGGTGGCTGTGGGTTCCAGCTGCGTGGGTTTTCGCAGCTTGGCAGCCATTTTAAGTGTCTGGTCAGAGTTGTGCCGGAGTATACTTCGGCAGAACAGCCGTAGCAGGGACTCCCAAGCCAACAAGTCCCTCAGCATTAAGCTGGTTTGTAATGATGGCCATTATGAACCGTGGATATAGTATCCAACGGTTGGCAGTGAGTTTTTGAGCCATGTCCTTGAGCTCTGAAAATATTATTTCTGAAAAGTTTAGTGGTTGTTGCTCAAGAATAGAATACATTACCTGCTGCCATTTTGTCGACATTTGATCCCAAGACGACGTCTTAGGGGCCAAACATACATTCACCATGTGAAAAATTAGCGCACAGCGTCATTAAAGTGTTTCTTCATGATAGTGGAGGCACTGAGATCGCCTTGATATCCATGTTGGCAAAGGATAGATCTGTGGTGCCCTTCGGATATCCAGCAGGAGAACTAGCATCATTCAGATGAAGAATTTGGCGGATTATTGCAGGAGTGATGACTACTTCTTTGTTGTTGATGACCGACTGGAGAGATGGTGTGTTGTTCTCCCCAGTGGTAATAGTAACGTTCATCCAAAATGTTGAAGGATTCGGCATGTAGTATGGGATTTAGAAGAAATGCCGTATTGTGGGACTGAACCATAAGATCGATAGCAGTATCAAACTTAGTCCAGATGGGCGATTTAGTGAGGTAGGCAACACAGTTGTGTCGCGGTTTAATTTGCATGGACGCCATTGAGAAAAGGGAAGGTTTTGGAGAGGAACGTTAGGTTTGAAGAAGATGAAGCATTGAGAGCTTAGGTCAGGGATATTTATAGGGTATGGGTAAGAAAACGACTGAAGGATGTGGTATTAGTCATCAGTAGTTTTAAACGACCGTTGACATGGTATTATCCTTTCAGACGTTGAAACAGCTGAAGTCGTGGTGTTAGGCATCAGAAGTTAGAAAACTACTGAAGACCGTGGTTTTGACTTAAGATGATTGAAACAGCTGAGGACTTGGTGTTTGTCATCAGTAGTTATGAAACTACTGAGGACAGTGGTTTTGTCATCAGCTGTTGTAACAACTGAAGACTTGGTATTAGTCATCAGTAGTTATAAAACTACTGAAGACAGTGGTTTTGCTTCAGTTGTTTAGAATGAAACAGCAGTCGTACAAACGACTGAAGAGAAAGTTCTCTTCAGCTGTTTTCGTCAATTCTTAGCTTTTCAGCTGTTTCATACTGTCCTCAACACATTCATCAGCCTTTTGGCTGATTCAGTTGTTTCATAGGACATCAGTACTTATCTGTTTTTACTGATTGCAGTAGTTGTAACTGCATCAGTAGTTGTAACTACGTCAGTAGTTTAGAGCAGATGAAGTACTGCAGTACTTGTGAGACATTTAGCCTTCAGTAGTTATAGAAACTGCTGAGGGTAAAAGAGCTCATCAGTACTATATGTGACATAGTTACTAATGATCATCAGTACTTATTACTAAGATCATCAGTAGTTGTCACTTATTCTAGCTGCAGCATACCAAGCCTTAACACCAGGTTTTGGAAAGTTGAACTATCCAAAGGCTTAGTAAAAATGTCTGCAAGCTCATCAGCACTAGGCACAACTTAGGATCAATCAGACCTTTTTCAAAACAATCCCTTATAAAATGATGTCTGATCTCTATATGTTTGGTCCTAGAGTGCTGGACTGGATTTTTGACAATGCAAAGAGCTGAAGCACTATCCATTAACAATGGAGTCTTAGTCTCTATAATGCCATAGTCCAAAAGTTGGTTTTGAAGCCAGAGTACCTGAGATGTACAACTTGCAGCAGCAATGTACTCTGCTTCAGCAGTTGATGTAGCAACTGAGGTCTGTTTCTTGCTCTGCCAAGAAATCAAGCAGTTGCCTAGAATTGACATCCACAGAAGTTGATTTCCTGGTCAACTTACACCCTGCATAGTCACTGTCAGAAAAAGCAACTAATTTACCAGAATGTCCAGTAGAATACCATACACCTAGAGATGGAGTGCCTTGCAGATATCTAAAGATCCTCTTGACTGCAATCAGATGAGACTCTTTAGGTGCAGCCTGAAATCTAGCACAAACACATGTAGCAAACATAATATCTGGTCTAGAAGCTGTTAAATACATCAAGGACCCAATCATACATCTGTAAATGTTTCATCATCAACCACTTTACCTTTCTGATCTGTATCCAGTTGTGTGGTGCTGCACATGGGGGTAGAACAGGGCTTACAGTTTTGTAAATCAAACTTTTGCAAAAGATCTTTTGTGTATTTGGACTGATGAATGAAAATTCCATCAGCCTTTTGTTTGATTTGCAACCCCAGAAAGAACTGTAATTCTCCCATGGCACTCATTTCAAACTTCTGTTGCATCAACTTTGTAAAGGCATCACACAACTTTGGATCAGAGGATGCAAAAATGATATCATCTACATAAATTTGAACAAGTAGATTATGCTGCCCAGCTTTCTTAATGAATAAAGTTTATCTATGGAGCCTCTAGTGAAATTATTTTCCAGAAGAAAGTTTGATAATGTCTCATACCAGGCTCTAGGAGCTTGTTTTAACCCATAAAGAGCCTTATCAAGCTTATACACCCAATTAGGATGTTTATTGTCCTCAAAGCCTGGAGGTTGACATACATAAACCTCTTCTTTAATTTTTCCATACAAAAATGCACTTTTGACATCCATTTGAAAACTTTAAGGTTTTGATAAGCAGCATAAGCTAAAAACAATCGAATTGCTTCCAGTCTGGCTACAGGGGCAAAGGTTTCATCATAATCAATACCTTCTTCTTGTGCAAACCCCTAAACAACCAGTCTGGCCTTGTTCTTAACAATAAGCCCATTTTCATCAGTTTTGTTCCTAAACACCCATTTAGTGCCTATTGCACACTTACCTGGAGGTAGAGGAACCAGTTCCCACACTTGCTGTTTCTTGAACTGAAGAAGCTCAAGCTGCATGGCATCAACCCATCCATTGTCCTTTAAAGCAATGTGATAATTCTTTGGCTCTTACTGACTGATGAAGAGAGCATAGAAGCAGAATTTTGACAATTGACTTCTTGTTGATACACCAGCAGTGATATCACCAATGATTTGAGACATAGGGTGATTCTTCAGATCTTGATACACAATGAGATCTGTGCAAGTGTTTGTAGCAGGCTCAGCAGTAACAGATGGTGATGGTGAATCATTTCCTTGAAACCAATCAGTGGATGGTATTCAAAGGAAGTTGAATTCGAAGAGATCTCATCAGAATTTGTTGTGGATGGTGCTACTGGAGCTACAGGAACATCAGGTCTAGCTGAATCAGGCAGCTGATCACTAAACCTGAAGAGGTGAGTACTGCAATCATCATCATCATCAGCAGTACCACCGGGTGGTGAACTGTTGACAGGAGCAACAGCAGGAGTTTGATAAGGAACATATTGCAAGATGTCCAAATCAAATAACTCCACAGGGCTTTGTGGAATCTTGTCCTTTGGAGATTCATTGAACTTAACATGTAGAGTTTCTTCAACCATCTTTGTTCTGCAGTTGAAGACTCTGTATGCCATACAGTAGATGAATAACCAACAAAATACCCTGCATCCACCTTAGGATCAAACTTATGGAGTTGATCCTTTGTGTTGAGAATAAAACAGGGACACCCAAATGCTTTGAAAAATGAAATCAGAGGAGCTAAATGATGGAGAACTTCATATGGAGTCTTCATCAACCTCTGATTTACTAAAACTCTATTTTGCACATAGCAAGCTGTGTTGACAGCTTCAGCCCAAAAGGTCAGTGGCAAACCTGAGTCGGCCAGCATGGACCTTGCAGCTTCAATGAGAGTCCTGTTCTTTCTCTCCACTACTCCATTTTGTTCTGGAGTCCTTGGATGCTAAACTGCCTTTTGATCCCCTTGAAAGATAGAAGTCATCAGTGTATGATTTCTGAACTCAGTTCCATTGTCACTCCTAATACACTTGACTGGAAGGGAATACTGCTTCTCAATATACAACACAAAGTGAATGATCTTCTGAGCAGCCTCATCCTTTGAATGTAGAAAGAAAGTCCATACAAATCTAGAGTAATCATCCACAATTACCAGACAGTATTTCTTCTTTGCCATGCTCATTACTCTCACAGGACCAAATAGATCCATATTAGTAATTGCAAGCAGGCAGTGGACTTAGGCACTTCAATAGGAGGGAATGAGACTTTGTGCTGTTTTCCTTTTAAACAAGCAGTGCAGGTTTCATCATAGTGGAACTCCTTTATTGGTAAGCCTCTGACTAAACTATTGTGGGTAAGCTGATTCATGTTTTTGAGATTAACATGACCAAGCCTTCTGTGCCACAGTTTAGATTCTTGAGAAGAGGCTTTGGAAAATAGGCAAGGATTGCCTTTGAGATCTATTTCTTGGAAAGATCTAAGGCATATACTCTTCCTGTCCTGTTGGCTCTCAGGAGAGTGTGATCATCCAACACCTTGTCAATCAAGTGCCAACTTTGGATGACAGAATCCTACAGTTTTGACTGGTGAAAAAGCAACATGGCCTTTATCACACATTTGACTGACACTCAAGAGATTGTACTTGAGATTTTCCACATGATTAACATCATCAAATTTGATTTCTCCATTGGAGACAAAGCCCTTACCTATTATGTAACCCCTAGCATCATTGCCAAAAGAAACAAATCCCTTCTTTCCTTGAGAGTAGTCATGAAGAAGAGAGCTATTCCAGTCATGCTAGATCCCCCACTGTCTACATACCAGATGCTACTTTGGCATGTTGAAGAACCCTGCAATAATAAACAATCAGTTAGTTTTAGAGACCCAAACCTTTTTGGTTTTGGCCTGGTCTCATCAATAGATGTTAAACTAACAGGTTTATCTGAAACAACAGCCTGAGAGGAAGAAGATGGTGTAGAAGAGGAGTCCTTTGGCTTGGACCTCCTTTTCTGTGGTTTCAACATAGGAGCATCTAGTTGGTTAACTCTACCCAACAGATGTTGAACCATCATAACCAGCTGTGTCTGATTTTGTGACAAAGCTTTCAGCTCATCAGACACATTGCCAGTGGAGTTTGATAAGTTCCTATGTTGCCCCTTCTTCTTCTGAGCATTCTCAGCTGTCACCTGTTTAACCCCTTCCTTTTTGGATTTCTTTGAGGACTTAGGGTTACAGGATTTGATGTTGCTGATACAAATGTGGTCTCAAACTCAGTTTTCATTTTTACCATTTTCTCATTGATTTCTTCTTTTTGTTTGAGTTTGGAACCTCTTTTGTACCACAATCATCTGTAAGATGATTGAACAAACCACATACTTCACATGGTTTCTTCTTCATCTTAGGTTGATCATCAACTAAAGAGGGTGAAGCAACTGAAGACTTGTTCTTCAATGCTTTGGAAGCATTGTTTGCTTTCTTGACTGCCTCTTAGTAGACTTCAAACTTCTTTCTACTGGCAGTTTTCTTCTCTTCAGTACTGACAGCAGTTGAAGTTTGAACTTCAGGTGTTAAATCCTGCTCTCTAGTCCTTTCAGGACCTTCAGAATTAACTCCTGAGTTGATCAACTCATTGATCATTGAGTGTCAGCATTTGAACCATCAACATCAGCTGATAAGTTCAAAGAGGGCTTGATGCTGACTGCTACTTCTGATTGTGCTGTATCAGAAGGTAGATCACATGATGTGATGGATTGGTTATCACTCTCACCATCAGATTCTACCTCTGCTCTTGGGGTAAAATCTGTAGGTGGAGCAGTGTGATTGTAACCAATTCCAAACTTCACATTGGAAGCAGATTGCTTACTAAGAAGCATTTCACAAACCTTTGCATGATTGTACCCATCTATCACACTCTACCTGGGTAACTGCAAGGGTTTCTTTGAGATCTTTGTACTTCTCTAGAAGTACCTCTTCTCTAGCCTTATCATCAATTATTTGGCAATTCAGTTTATAAATCTCATCATTTTTATCTTTAAGCACAGACTCAAACTCAGCTTTGTTTTTGAAATTATTGTTCTAGCTCAATGTTCTTATTAATTAGAGCTACATTTGCTTCTCTAATGGAAGCAAATGCTGCTATGCATGGTTCAGAACATAATTTGGCTTTTGCCTCAGAGGATACCTGTGATACCTGAGGTGTAGAGGCATTGGAAAATGAAGTATCAGCAGACTCCAAAGCCATAAGAGCTAGATTCCCAAAAGGACTGTCACCACCATGTTGACCAGCACCTGAGAACAGTTGGTCATGACCAGACATGTCATCTGGTAAACTGCTCCAGTCAACCACTCCTGGGGTGAAAAAGCTGTGTTGTTGAGGTTGAGTTTGTTGATGAGATTGGGATGGCTGAGGTTCTGGTAGTGCATGAGGTTGTGGTGCCATAGGAACTTGAACTTGATTTGACTGTTGCATGTAATAACAAGGTAGGATATATGGCATTTGACCCTAAGGAACAAAATATGCGGAGATTGTTGTGAGGATGATGACTAGAAATGACAGGATGTTGCCCTCTGTGTCGTTGACTATTGCCAGGAAAAGTCACAAAGGGTGCAGTGGAGTTAGATCCAGTTGATCTACACTCTCTTGCAAAGTGTCCAAGCCTTTGGCATTTGTGACCACCTCAACTTGCTCTTGTCCAGAGAGTCCTGGGAATTTTCTTCCAGTTCTTTTATAGAACTTCTGAGATCTGATATTTATCAGGGCCATTTGGCTCAAAATATCCATCTCCTCTAAGTCATCATCAGCAATCCCCTTGAGATCATCCATAATGAAGCATAGATTGTCATTATTACACCCAGTAAACTGACCATCAACACTCACAAATGCAGAATCAGAAGTGCTTGAAGAGAAATTAATATGCTCATCATACTGGCATTCAGATGAAGCATATTCTGACTCATGACCCACCAAGGCAGTGTTGCCTGGTACAAAGTCTTCAGTGAGCTTTCCAGATGAAGACATCTTTCTCTTCTGTTCTATCTCTCTCTCAAACGTGAGCAGTTTCCCATGGAGTTGGGTGAGAGATAGTTTGTCCAAACTTGCACTGGAGCGTAGGACAATAGTATATGTGTCCCATCTCTCAGGCAGTGATCTGAGAAATCTGTTATTCATCTGAATATTTGTGTACTCAAGTTTGACCATTTTTAGTTCAGAGATCAAACAAGAGAACCGCTCATATTGTTGAGTTAGTGTCTCACCCTTTCTATGAGAGAATGTCTCATATTGTTGGGCAAGAATTTCTCTATTATTTGCCAAGACCTCATCTGTTCCTCCAAATTGTTCTTTCAAGGCATTCCAGAGGTCATGGGCAGTTTCATGATGCATTAGCCCAGAATAGATTTCATTTGGCAGTGCCATGGCCAGAATTCCATGGGCTTTAGCATCAATTTCAAGCAACTTCTTATCCTCATCTGAGTATTGCTCCCTCCTCTTCGGACCATTTGATTGGTTCCGGGTTATTCACCATAGGCTTGTGTGGACCATGTACCACTGATGTCCAACAACCTGCGCTGTTAACAGACAGGTGATGGAGCATACGTCTTTGCCATATGTTATACTCATTCCTAACCAGCATTGGTGGCTTGGTTGAGGAACTAGTATTGTGAGGATCATTGGAGGGAGTGGTCATTTTCAGTTCAAAAACAATTTAATTCAAGCTTTTAAAAGTTTTAAACAAACCACAACAAACTCAATAAAAACCAAGAGAAGATCTCAGGATGAATGACCAGAAATACAGAAAATTCAATCTCTATAACCGTTTCTTGCAAAAACAAAAGCTAATTCAATCAAACTTGGATCTGGAATAGCAGTTTCAATGATCAATTATTAGATCGATCAATGATTAACCTACTCTGATACCATTTGACAGGATCAGCGATCACAAGTTTGATGTATTAGAGTTCAAGGCAGCGGAATAAGAATAGGAATTAGACAAGTTGTAGCAAGAAGTCGATGCTTGTATGCATTAAGAGCACATACGGTTATAGCGAGAGAATATATTTCTGATTCAAGGAATGTTTATAGATATGGAATGTTTCTAATCAAATCAGTCATTCATTCACGTCATTCATTCCAAAACATTCACGTATTACAATAGGTTGTCACTCCTTATATAGAGTGCAACAATCACTGCTGTTATCACGGAAAGTGACAACTGGCAGATCTAATACAAAAATAACTAACTCTTAACAAACTACTGCAATGTTCACAACTACTGAGAACATATCAGAGTGTTAAGTACAAAATATAAAACTACTGATTGGAAACTACTGAAACTACAACGACTGAAGAACAAGCTCTTCAGTCGTTTTACAAAACTACTGAAACATAAAACTACTGAAACTAGAAAATATAAAACTACTGATATCACAACTACTGAAGAAGTACTCTTCAGCAGTTGTGACAAACTACTGAGGCTTCAGTACTTGATCTTCAGACTTTGACCTTCAGTGTGTTCATCAGCTGATGACTTCAGTAGATGTCATCAGCTGATGTCTTCAGTCTTTGTCTTCAGACTTTGTACATCAGTTGTTGATCTTCAGCACTTGTAAACTCTTCAGCTGTTGTACTTCAGTACTTTGGTCTTTCAGCTTCAGCACTTGTGTTCTTCAGCTGTTGTACTTCAGCACTTTAGTTCTTCAGCTCTTGAAGTCTTCAGCACTTGATCTTCAGCTGTTGAAGTCTTCAGCACTTGTCAAACTACTGATGAGGCTTTCAGCAGTTGTTGTGATACCATGTGGGACTTAGAGGTTTTCTGATCTTGGCTCATTGGTTCTTTTGGTCCAACATATAGCTTCAGTATGATTTCTTGAAAGTGCTAATGACCTCTCACATAAAAAGAATCTAGCATCTAGTGCATGTCATAAGAGGGTCTCAAATGATTCTGTTATACCTGTATGACTCCATAATGAATCGTTCTAGAAATGATCTAATCAACTTGAAGCTGTTCTGCTCAAACCGAAAACAACAAAAATATTTCTTGTTTGTTTTTAATTTCTAAGTTATCATTTATTTTCTATTTGTTTGTAGGATTAATTATCGGACTATAAAACTAGATGTACTTTTTAAATCACTTACTAAATGGGTCACGTCTGAGGTGACTAATAAGCTTAAATTAAATGGGTCACGGTTGAGGTGACAAATCAGTTTTGAAATTAAAAGGATCACGTCTGAGGTGATCAAATGGTGTTAAAAGGTCATAATGTGTATCAAATGTTAACAATTTAAAGGGTTGAAAGGGTAACAGAATAAAGCTCATAAGAATGAGCCAATCACACGATTGGATCATAATTATGAGCCATTCGCACAATTGGATCATAAGTATGAGTCAATGGCACGATTGAACCATAAGTATGAGCCAGTCACACGACTGGACCATGAGTATGGAACAACCATGCGATTGGACTACAAGACTTAACCAATCGCACGAATGGATCAAGGAGTATGAGCCAGTCGCGTGACTGGATCATGAGAATGGATTCAGTCACACGACTGAAGCATGAGTATGGATTCAGTCACACGACTGAAGCATGAGTATGGGTCTAGTCGCACGACTATACTTTAAAACAGCATAAATAGAGGGGTTGTTTGGTCAAATTCTTTACCACCCTTCCCCTTCAAGCTCTCAAACACACCTCATACGCAGACACTCTGTCAAAATTTCATTTGCCTTGATTACTCATTCATATTATTTCTAACGGTTGTGCTAATCATCTACAGGTACTTTGTGACTGAAATTGAAAAAAATGCACGGTGAAATTAGACCCTAAATGACCTAATCAGTTAAAATCAAGAAATCAGTAAAACCACTCAATAGACCACTTAAATGAATAAAATAGTGGATTTAAAGGACATTAAGTGATAATTAGGGTTATTGCAAGTCAAATGAGTCTAAACATGATGTCTAACATCATGTTTTGACCAAGATTCGTAGTCGGAGTGCTGAACAGAGTCGTATGCGAATAGACACTCCGAATGAACTTCAATGGCACGATTGGGCCAGACGCAAGATTCATTCGCACGATTGAATCATTTCGTGACTCACTCGCACGACTGACTCAACCGCATGGCTTAACACACGACTAAGTTCAGTTGCAAGCTCAATCGCACGACTGAACTCAGCTGCATGCTCAATCGCACAACTAAACTCAGTCGTATGGTTCAATGGCACGATTGAACCAGATTGCTCAAAACAGTTTAATTTCCAATAGTCATCTCTTATGCACAAATCTAATGTTTATGTGTCTTGTGTTGCAGCAACATGGCTGATAGGTGGACTATGAGCACTAAGCACAACATATGTGCTCACCTTGATCCTTCGTCTAGGAATGCTTCTAACTTCACAGGGATCATTTTCTTTCTCCGCAAATCAAGGATCTTCAAGGTGATCTTTATCCCCTGCACACCTTACACATCTATTCAGCAGGCCTTCTAGGAAAGCACCAGGGTAGATAGGTCTGTTGAGCCACATCGTATATAGAGCTCCATTTTTGGTCAGGAGATCGAGATCACTGAGGCTGATCTGAGGCGGGTCTTAAATCTAGGAGAGGACGGAACCTACCCAACTAAGCTACATCCCCTAACTGTCCGGGGATGCTTCATGAGGATCAAGTATGCTGGTGACATAAATGTCGGTGTACTGAACAAGAGCAACATTTGCCCTTAGTTCAAGTATTTGAAACATGTGATCCTGAAGTGCATAGCCTCAAGGCGTGGAGGATTTGATGAGCTGTCTGACCAAATCCAAAATGCATACGTTGCACTAGTACTGAACCATCCTTTCAGTTCTCCCGCATGATCTTTTCTTATCTGATCGAGAACCTTAAGGCTAAAGGCAAGGAGGCTTTTGTATGTATCCACGTTTCTTACAACTGATTATTGACGAGAAGCTTCCTTCATTTCCAAAGGAGAGAGATGATGCAGTGGTGCTTGAGGTGATGGATGATACCACCTTAGGCAGGATGAGAGTATACAGGGGGAAGCAGGTGAAGCCCCCTCTCAGGAGATTGTTTGGGCACCTAGCCCATGAGGACTACGTGGTGCCCTCTCGTAAGAGGTGGCATCATGAAGACAGTGGTTCTGATATTGAGCCCTTCATGACTGCCACATCCGATGACGATGACGACGATGATGACTAAGATGACGGTCAAGGTGGGGGAGACGTAGGTCCCAGTACTTCACGGGCCACCAATACGACTACTATATCTTCACCACCTCCACCCAGTACTTCTTCTAGTCCAGGTGGATCTGAGCAGGCTGCTATCCACTCGGATTTTTAGATAGAGGAAAAAGAGGAGACAGATGATGAGCCTCTGGTACAGACGGTCAGGAGCGTGATCGTGGGAGGGATCAGGGTGGTTGGTGGATGCCAGGCTGAGTCAAGGGTTGATGCTACTTATGGCATAGATCCTTCTTACATCCCTGACCAGCCTAGCAGCCAAGGGGGAGTGCCTATTGCAACGGGCTCTAAGAAGAAGAGGATGGCCCAACCTTACAGGACGAAGAGCAAGAGGCCGAGATTTACTTTGATTACTTCTTTAGACACCACCACCACTATCACACCCACAACCACCACCACTACCACTTCCACCACCACTGCCATAACTACCACCACTACCACACCTCCTATCATCACTCCCACCATTAATATTATCTCTCATCCCACCACCACTACCATAGCCACTCCACCACAGCCCACACACATTCCACCTCCCATATTCACCACATCCACCACTACCACCACCACTCACCAAGCAGGTCCATCCACACAGTCTCCATTTCCAACTAGACCCACTCTACCCCACATAGGGTTAGAGGAACAACTGGCTAACCTAAACAACATTGTTCTTAGACTGCTAGCAACTGATGAGCTCAGGGCCTCTCAGTTACACAAGATGATGGAAGTTAATGTTGCTCAAGCCAAGAAGATCAGGGGACTTAGTGAGAAAAGTGACCTATATGAGAGAGCTCTAAGCCGAGCCCACCATGCGCTTACAAGTCAAAATGAGCTGGTGTTGGTGTCGGTGAAGAGAATAGAGGAGCTCAAGAAGAAAAATAAGAAGATTATGCTAAAGCTAAATGGGTCAAAGAGTGAGCCTCTAAAGATTAAAGATGGTGATGGTGATGATGAAGATTATGATGATGAGGAGGAGGACGAGGATGATGATGATAGTGAGGAGGATGTTGGAGAGGGAGGACCAAGCCAAAAAGATCAAGATAAGGATGATTATCACGAAGGTGATGCATCTGCATCAGCCTCTAATCCTCAGGCTTAGGAGAGGCGAACCAAAAGGAATCAAGATCAAGGAGCCTCATCCTCTGCTCCTCCAGCTGAAGAACCTGCTATTCAAGATAAAAGTAATGATTAGATTTTTTGTATTTAAAACTTTTGTTGTAGCAAATATTGTCATATATAGTGTGTCCGTCGCTTGTCGAATAGTCTAGGCTTAATGTAATACACCTGATATGTTGTAAACACATGAAACTGGGTCATTCTTAGGAGCATATGCAAATGAGACTGAGTCGTATGACTAAGCCACGTTAAACCCACTTTGTGTTCTTCTTGTTTTGCTCAGATCTTGTTACGTGTGTTGGTTCTTGGTTAAAATCGAACTCGGAAACATGTTCTTATCACCCATGCAAATTTGATGTGTCAATTTTGTTTTGGTGCATGTAAAATTCATCAGATTAGGGTTTTTGGCAGCCATGGCGGCTGTAGATCTGAAAATCTGCGTGCAGACCCATTCGTGTGACTGGACCATGCTAATGGACCATTCATGTGACTGGACCATGCTAATGGACCATTCGTGCGACTGGACCATGCTAATGGACCATTCGTGCGACTGGACCATGCTAATGGACCATTCATGCGACTGGACCATGCTAATGGACCATTCTTGCGACTGGACCATGCTAATCGACCATTCGTACGACTGGACCATGCGACTGGACCATTCGTACCACTGGAATGCGACTAGACCAGTCTTATGTCCAGTCATGCTACTGGACCAATCTTATGACCAGTCATGCTACTGGACCAGTCTTATGACCAGTCATGCTACTGGACCAGTCTTATGTCCAGTCATGCTACTGGACCAGTCTTATGACCAGTCATGCTACTAGACGAGTCTTATGACCAGTCCCATGAAGATATCATTCGTATTATCCACTCACACGAATGTGATAATTGTACTCCATGTAATACGAATGAATGGTGTTCTGGACCAAAAAAAAGCTTCTAGAACTACCTTTTGCACAGATTTGAGGATGAGCAAAGCACATTCACCTTGAGGTTCTTTTGTCAAATAAGTTCGATGGATACCCCATTATTCGTTGGACTTCCAGAATAGGTGTTTGTAGTTATAACACAAAAGAGAGAAGGGAAGATGTGAGCATCGGTGCTAATTTTGTGGGGGTAGTCAGGAGCATCTGACTATTTATGGGCCAATCAAGTTTTATTTATCCACACAGAGAGGATTTCGACTCTTAGGGGGAATCCACGTATGGAGAAATTAAAGACGCAATTAGAAAGTGATGATGTGAGCCGGTTTCTGATAATGAATCTGAGTGCGTGCTGATTTGTTTGAGATTGTCAGCTGTGGATTGGAACCTTCTACTTTTTGCCCAATACACCGTATGAAGACACAAGGAGAGCACAATTTTTATATATTAGGATATGCTGAATTTGAGGGGGAATTTCTGCAGGTGTTATTGTTAATCAGGTTAGCCTATGTGAAGATTGAAGCAATGGAAAACTGTTCATGTCATTACCTAGAAAAATCAGTCATATGGGGAATCTTGCTGCTATGATGGTGTTCTGCAAAATAAACAAAAGCTATTGTGCCTAAATTCATTTTCAGGGATATTGTAGCAACCTGACGGATCAACAACGTTGGCTAATATGGTTTTTTGTTTGATTCTATTCGAAACCAGAGCAAAGATTGACTAAAGATTCTAAGAGGTGTTATCTACTATTCGCAAGCAACATCCAAGGGGGAATTTGTTAGAGCAAATATTGTCATATATAGTGTGTTCATCGCTTGTTGAATAGTCTAGGCTTAATGTAATACATCGATATGTTGTAAACAAATGAAACTGGGTCATTCATAGGAGCATATGCGAATGAGACTCAGTCGTACGACTGAGCCATGCTAATGGACCAGTCGTGTGACTGAGAGATGCGATTGGGCCATTCGTAAGACTGAATCATAAGTATGGTCTAGTGGTACGATTGAACCATACGCATGGCCCAATCGTACAAATGGGCCCAGTCGCATCTAATATGGTTTGAGGCCTATAAATTCCAGTTTCATGGTGTAGAGAGGTAAGGGAGTGTGCCCGGGGCCTAGGTGATGCCGGATAAGAGGGGAGACCATGCTCGATCTCCCCTTGCCAAGAGTCTTGATTCTTATGTCGTAACGTGCTTGTAATCATTAGGTTTTATCAATGAAACCATTTTATTATAGTTCGTGTTTATTGTTTGTCTCTTGGTTTTGGTTTTGTTTCCTTCCATCAAGAAAACACTCGGATATCTACCGATCCAACGACTACACAACTTTTGTACTTGAGTTATATATTACATTAATGTAATTATTGATCATTTATGTCTGTTTAAGTCTTAATGTTTTATAAAATGACTTATGTGTGATTTGCTTAATGTCTAATCAAACAGATGAAGCTCAACAGACCGGTGAATATGATGTCCAACCCCTTCAGCAGGTCAAGACTCAATTAACCATGATTCTTGATTTGCAAGGGATAGTTAAACGGTCTATGAGCTACACACCAGAGGAGGGAGAGATGAATCCGGATGAGCTGGTCAAAGATGCTCCTACAGTTGATGTGGCAAGTGATGATGAACTTAACGATGTAGACGAAATCGAGATAGAGGATGTCACTGCTGACTATTGTCCTCAGTACACTGATCAAGGAGGACATGTTATCCTCAACTTGGTGAAACATTTGATAGTGGTACATTTGAGAAGTTGGAAGAGGTAGAACAAGAAAAAGAGAAAGAAGAAAGTAAAGCCCAAGCTTCGGAAGCCAATGTCGAATTGAAGAAAGCTGAATGGGCTGCTTGTTTTGCTGAAATGAAAGCCCAACGCACATCTACAAAGCAGAATGACTACACCAAATTATACAGAGTCAAGAAACATCAGAAGGTGTTTGGCAAAATCATTGCGTGGGCTTATTTTGAAGACTTGAATGTCTATGCTGTAAAGAGAGAAAAGGGGATTGAGTACTTCAGATATCCACATGATCTAAAGAGTTTTCTTGGTTTTGAGCTCAATCGACTGGCATGCTTAGATTTGTTGTATGCTAATCCAAGGAAGATGTCAGGTTGGTTTGAAGTTGCATAGAAGAGAGAATACCACACGAGGTGGGTAAACTTCAGACCTCAACAACAAAAGAGGTACATCCGTAGGTCTGAAGTGGACCCGATATCTAGGAAGCCAAAAGTAGTGCTAAAATGGAGTCCTCCGTGCACAATGTCAAAGATTCCCTTACTAGAAATGCCTCAGGACTTCACTCCACACTTCAAATGGTGGTATTATGATTGGAGGATAAGAGAATCGGTCATAGTTCTAAACAAACATGGAAAGATAGAGACTATCAGGGTATTTGACCCTATGTGGCTTACAAACTTGTTGGCTAAAGATGTTTACACTTAATACAAGTGGCCACTGTTCTATGACACGCAGGACGTTATACAAGCTCTACAGTTTCAACATGTGATAAGACTCTGCTTTGCATTTGAAATACACACAGGAGTTACTAAAGAGGAGAAGTACAAGAAGTTCCAAAATCATGTGAAGAGTGTTAGACAATAGAGGGAAATAGGTCAAAGGGGGAGTTTGTAGATCCATATGTAACTAGTTCATGAGCTTAATGTAAATGTCTTTCATATCTTCCAAATATGTAATGAATGGGTTCAATGAAATATAATATGTGGTTGATGTTTATAATGTTTAATATTTCATATTATTATTGTGTTAAAATATAAAGAACTTCCTATATAGGTTTGAGGTTGTTATACACAATTCTAAGTCAATAATGATTGAGTAATGTTTTCAACATAGACGATGAGTATTCTGCTAATGGCCCATACTAATAGACCATACGAATGAACACATCATGATTATGGACCAGTCAAATGACTGAACCAGAAGACTGGATCAATTGCACGATTGAGACATAAGATTGACTTAGTCGCACGACTGAACCTTCAGTCATACGTATGGATCAATCGCATGATTCAGTCACACGACTAAACCATGCTAATGGTTCAGTAGTACGATTGAAAAACCCTAACCTCTAAATACCACTTAATTCGTGAAAAAAAAGGATTTTCAAAACACTTAATACTCTCACAAACCCTAGCCGTCCAGAACGTCCAAGGAAGCCTGTCCAAGTTCGTAGATCATTCTAGATCGATCTCAATTCGTTCATAACATTTAGTTTCAATTCAATATCGATCGGGTAATTGTTCTCGCCGATTGGATCACCAATCAAATAGGATTCCGCACTATTTGATTCGGTACAACACATAATCTGTTAGTATTCCGTACGAACACGGTCCTGACACTAAGTGATGTCATAAAGTCTGTAACATGTACTCATTTTCAAACTATAAGCCCAAACTCGAACCCATTTTAAACTTTCATACGATGGAAAATTCATTATTATAAATTTATTTTAAAGAGTCTAATGCATAAAACATATAGTTTAATCAACATTGATAATCGTTTTATTCAAATTTTATTTATCATATCATTTATACAATTTATAATAAAATAAAGTTTTATATGTTATGAAGTTTTATTTATCATTTTTGAGTTTTAATTATTATTTTGGAATAAATAATTAATAAAAAAACTTAAATACATTTAAAAAGTTTGGATATTAAATATGATATTTTAATCAATAAAAGTAATTACTTAGATTGCAAAGTTTTGTAAGACATAAGTTTTATAAATGGTCTTATAAAAATAATTTGAATATTTATAGACTAGGTTTTTATAAGTAAAGGGGTTAAAATATAATTCCTTGAAAGTTAATTAATAACTGTTTACATTAATTATTAATCTCATAAAACCACAGGGACTAAAAATATAAAGGTTTAAAAACCCAAACCCCCTTCCCATTCACGAACATCATTCGAAACCGCAACCATGTATTATTCTATTATCAAGACAGTTATGATTATTAAAACCGAAAACTGAAACTTGAACCAAAACTCCATCTGTTACAACTCGAATCTTGACCAAATAAATGATTTGTTCAACCTGAAACACATTATTAAGAAATTCGAATTCAAACACACACATAATTACAACTGAATCAGGGTAACCATCATCAAAATCAAATTAAAACTTCCGACTTCAACAATAAACATGATTGACATGAAACAACTGAATTGAGACTCTATAATAAGGGGTAAATGTTCATTGAACCGTTAAATCAGTCCCTAACCTCAATTGTGTTCGAAATACTCGCCAACACCATAATCAATTACCACCTTCATTTACGACCTGCAACTAGTCGAGCCTCACACTCGGGATAACTTCAACATAAATCAATTAAGAGTTTCTCATCACTCTCTTCTAAGGAAGCTCTACACACGGTTAATTGGATTATTGGCATCGATCTCTCTCGAATTAATATCTTCTTTGGTTACGACTATCTTTGTCTTGTGTTCCTTAGTCTGAGCTTTAACCTAGTAATTCTACACACACACATATAGTCGAATACATCTGGGGAGGAGAAGCCTCATGTTTAATTTGGTTATTGATTTCGCTTTCGAGTTTAATTTGAACAAATTCAAACTAGGGTTCATGGTGAATTGGGGATTTCTTGAATGAACATTTATAGAAATAAAATTTGGATATTAATCAGATTTGGGCTTTCAGCCTAACGGTAAAACGTAACATTTATACCTAGGTGAACCGGTTTCGAACCCGTCCTCCACCATTTTTTAAAGTCGATTTTAGGTATTTTAAAATTCAGAATTATATTAATATATTGTTAAGTTAATATAAAAATATTTCCTAAACTAAAACCATTTTAGTAATTACTACTTAGTATTTCTGAAAATTTTATAAGAATATATTTTCCGTTATTTTTTATTTTTAAAGTATTACATGTTTTATCAAACATTATAAATTTATTTACAAGTTTTAACCTATAAGTTATTCAAAATTAAACATATATTATTCAAAATTATCTTTAAATCAAGACCAAATACAAATACAATCTATATGTAAGGTCTTATTCCCGAGACGCTCACAGTTGGACCATCATCGCACAAACATATATTATACATTTAGGTTTACTAAAACAACGCAACGGAATAATTAAAAATCATTTCATTAATTGCTTTTGCAAAATAATACAACATAGTTAACAATTACAAAATATCATTCGTTCGCGTTACAATGCAAAACATCATCATTCAACAAAATGGATGCCATCCAAAATGCCACGTAGCTACCCTGTGCCATCCTTAGCAACATTCACCTGCCAACCGGAAACATATAAAAGCCAGTGTTGCCGAGTGAGATTTAGTTTTTATAAAATAAAATACTTTACTTTCGTTTAAAACAGTTTCTTTACTTCCACATGTGATCATACATCAAACATACACATAAATAATAATTTATTATTATCTATCATCATTGTTCGTTATCTTTTCATTCAATCAATATACGACATTATCATTATCCATCTTTCATTCATTCTCGCCCGATCAGTGTCATCAGCTATACCCCAAACGTAAGCACGAAGCGGGTACTGGGCCGAAGTTTATAAAATGTTAGGACCATGTACGTATGGAGTACTAACTGATAATGCGTGAAATCAGATCAAATAGTGTGGAATCCTATTTGATTGGCGATCCAGTCAGTGAGAATGCAATCCCGATCAATCTAACGATTAAAGAAACGTTAAGAACGAGTAGAACAAGATCAAATGCGAACTATGGACTTGGAACAGGCTTTCTGGACGCTCTGGATGGCTAGGGTACGAGTATGTGTCAAAAGAAGTATTTTCTTTACAAATTAGGTGGTATTTATAGGTTATGGGTTTCCAATCGTACGACTGAACCATTAGCATGGTTCAGTCGTGCGATTGAATCATGTTATTGTTCCATACGCACGACAGAAGGTTTAGTCATACAACCGAGTCAATCTTATGTCTTAATCGTGCGACTGATCCAGTCTCCTGGTTCAGTCGTGCGACTCATCCATTAGCATGAGATATTCATGCGTATGGTCTATTAGCATGGTCCATTCGCATGAAGACTCATACGACTAAGTTTGAAAACATTTCTTAATCATTATTGACTAAGAACTATGCGCAACAGCCTCAAACCTATATAGTTAGTTCATTATACTTTATCACACAATAACAATGAAACATTAAACATTATAAGCATCAATCACATATTGTATTTCATTCAACTCATTCATTACATATGTGTAAGAAATGACAGACATTTACATTAAGCTCATGAACTAGCTACATAGGTATCAACAAACTCCCCCTTGGACCTAGTTTACTCTATTGTCTGACATTCTTCATAAGCTCCTCAAATTTCTTGTACTTCTCCTCTCTTGTGACTCCTGCATGTATTTTAAATGCAAAGCAGAGTGGTATAACATTCTGGAATTGGAGAACTTGTACAATATCGTATGTGTCATAGAACAATGGCCACTTGTACAATGTGTAAACATCTTCTACAAACAAGTTTGTAAGCCACATTGGGTCGAATACCTGGATAGTTTCCAGTTCTCCCTCTCTATTTAGAACTATGACCGCTTCGCCTGTTCTCCAATCATAATACCACCATTTGAAGTGTGGAGTGAAGTCCTGAGGCATTTCCCATAAGGGAATCTTGGACATTATGCATGGGGGACTCCACTTCAGCACTACTTTAGGCTTTCCAGATATGGGATCCACTTCAGACCTACGGATGTACCTCTTCGGTTGTTGAGGTCTGAAGTTTACCCATCTGGTGTGGTATTCCTTCTTTAGAGCAGACTCAAACCAACCTGACATCTTTCTAGGATTAGCATATAGCAGATTTAAGCGTGCCAGTTGGTTGAGTTCAAAACCTGGGAAAGTCTTCAGATCATGTGGATATCCTAAGTACTCTATTCCGTTCTCCCTTTTTACAGCATAAATATTTAGATCCTCAAAATACGCCCATGAAATAATCTTACCAGACACCTTCACATGTTTCTCGACCTTGTAGACTTTGGTGTAGGCATTTTGCTTTTGAGCTGTGCGTTGGGCTCTTATTTTAGCAAAGCAAGCTGCCCATTCAGCCATCTTTAGATCAACATCTGCATCCGAGGCTTGTCATCCTTATTTGTTTTTTTTCTCCATCTCATCCAGTTTTTCAAATGTAGCACTGCCAAGAGTGTCACCCAAGTCAGGGATCATATTTCCCTCTCAATCAGTGTACTCTGGATAGTGCTCAGATGTGACATCCTCAATCTCTATTTCATCAACATCGTTCAGCTCATCATCAATAATAACATCAACCTTTGGAGCGCCTTTGACGAGCTCATCAGGATTCAGTCTGAACATCTCCGCAAGTTGCTCATCGGTCAGGCCGTGTATGATTTCTCCTTCTTCGGGAGTGTAGCTCACTGACCTTCTCACAATCCCTTGCAAATCAAGAATCATTGTGAATTGAGACTTGATTTGCTGAAGGGGAGAAATATCATACTCATCTTGTTGGGACGTTTTATCTACTTGATTTAAGCATTTAACACATCAATCATTAGTAGTTAATCAAGACATTTAAAACATAGGTAAACATAAAAAATCATAAATTACATTAATGTAATATTTGAATCAAGTACAAAAGTTTTCTAAATACAAAACATCTAATCTTTACTTTTATCTTGATCTATCAATTCTTTAACTGTAGGGGCTGAAGACGATGCTCCTTGATCTTGTGCTTTCTTAGTACGCCTTTCTTGACCCTGAGTAGAGGCTGATGCAGCAGCATCACCTTCTTCATCATCATCATCTCCTCTCTTCTTTCCACTCAGTCCTTCTTCATCATCCTCATCTTCTTCACCAGAATCATCATCCTCATCCTCATCATCATCATAATCATCATCATCATTCATTATCACCTTCCCTGATCTTTAGAGCCTCATCTTTTGATCATTTCAGCCTAAGAATGATCTTCTTGTTCTTAGCCTCAAAATCCTCAATCCTCTTAACCGAATGACCATTCTGCTCTTGCAACTGTATAATCTGCTGAGCTTGAGCAGGATTTAGCTCCACAAGCTCGTTTAGCTATGTAGCTCTTTGCTTATCGGCAGCTAGCAGCTTTAGCGCCATTCGGTTTAGGTTGGCTAGCTGTTCCTTAATCCCGATGGAGGGTAGAGTGGATCCATGGTTCAGTGGGATGTGAGCATATGTCCCGGCTCCTTGGGTGGTGGGGGTGGTGGTGGATGTGGTAAATATGGGTGGTGGAATTGGAGTGGAAGGTAAAGGGGTGGCTGTGGTAGTGGTGGTAGGAAGTGTGGTAGTGATGGTGGGAGGTGTGGTAGTGGTGATAGGGGGTATGGTAGTGGTGGTGGTAGCTATGATGGATGTGGTGGTAAACAATGTAATCCTCCTTCTTTTGCTCTTCATGCCATAGGGTTGAGCCATCCTCTTCTTCTTGTAGCCCTTAGAAGAGGATGCTCCCCCTGGGCTGATGGGATGGTCCAGGATGTATGATGGATCAGTATCAGCAGTAGCAGCATCCCCGGACTCACCCTGGCATCCACCAACCGCCGCAAGCCCTCTCTAAGTGGCAACAACCTTACTGCCCACTGTCCTCACCAGTGGCTCCTCATCCGACTCTTCCTCCTCGTCTATCTGAAAGTTGGGGTGGATTGGAACCTGCTCGGATCCACCTAGAGCCTCACTGCCTTGACCATCACCATGGTCGTCGTTGTTATCTAAATCATTAGTAGGTAGAACAATAGGCTCAGTATCGGAGTCACTGTCATCGTGATACCACTTCTTATGAGCGGGGGCCACGTAGTCCTCCGGGGCTAGATGCCCAAACAATCTTCTTATCGGGGGCTTAACCTGCTTGCCCCGGTACACCTTCATCCTCCCAAGGATGGTGTCATCCATAACCTCAAGTGTAACTGCATCATCTCTCTCCTTCGGCAGCAAAGGAAGCTTCTGGTCAATAATAATCTACAGGAAACGAGGGTACATGCAGAAGCCTTCCTTGCATTTGGCCTCTATATTTTCCACCATGTACGTGAATATCATCCGAGAGAAGCTGAATGGATGATTTAGTACTAGAGCCACCTAAGCGTTCTAGATCTGATCAGACAGATCATGAAATCCACCCCTCCATGAAGCAATGCACTTTAGAATGACATATGCCAGGTACTTGAACTGGGGATACAAGTTGCTTTTGTTGAGCACACATGCATTGATTGTCCCCAGTGTACTTCATCCGTAGAAAACATCCCCTTACGGTCAGAGGATGTAACCTGGTTCAATAGGTAGCATCATCACCCAGGTCCGGTACCCGTCAAAGGTCTGCTGTAGTAACCTCAATCTCTTGCCCAAAAATGTGCTTCGAATGCAGTAGGGCTCAGTAGATCTGTCAACTGACGCACCTTCCCAGAAGGCCTGCTGTATAGGCCGGAAGGGTGTGCATGGAGCAGATATAGCTCTGTAGATCCTTGATCTCCTCAGAAATGCAATAATACCAACAAACTCAGCAGCATTTCGAGTGGTGGCATCCAAGTGAGCACAAATGTTGTGCTTGGTGTTGATGATCCACCTATCTGCCATGTTTCTGTAACACAAGACACATAAACACGAGATTTGTCCATAACATAAACTATTGAAATTTAAACTGTTTAGAGATCAGTCTGGTTCAATCGTGTGATTGAACCATACGACTGAATTCAGTCGTGCGATTGAGCATGCAACTGAGTCAGTCGTGGGATTGAGCATGCGGTTGAGTTCAATTGGGCGATTGAGCATGGGACTGAGTTCAATCGGGCAATTGAGCATGCGGCTGAGTTCAATCGGGCAATTGAGCATGCGGTTGAGTTCAATCGTGCGATTGAACTCATACACCTTGTTGGTTTGGTCGATTGAATCATTCGCGTAGCTCAATCGTGCGATTGAAGTTCATTCGGAGTGTCTATTCGCATAACTCTCTATTTGACACTCTAACCTTGAATCTAGGTCAAAACATGATACTAAACGTCGTGTTTAGACTCATTGGGTTCGCAGGGACCCTAACTATTACTGTATGTCCTTCATTTTAACGATTTTGCCCATTTAGGTGGTCTATTTAAAGGTTTCTATAGATTTCTTGATTTTAATCAAATTGGGTCTTTTAAGGTTTGATTACACCATGCATTTTGTGTGATTTCATTCACTAAGTACCTGTAGAAGATGAGAGTACTCGTTAGTAACACAATCTTAGTGCGAAATCATGAAATCAAATTTTGGCCGAGTATGTTTGCTTTCGTGCGATTTGGGAGCGATTGGAAGGTGATGAGAATGTGCGACCGACTTCACCCTATTTATACTGATTTTATCTTCAGTTGGGCGACTGGACCTATTCGCACGATTCATTCGTGCGTCTGGGGCTTAGTCCTGCAACTAGCTCAGTCGGTCACCTCCCTTCGTGCGAGTGGGGTTTAGTCGTGTGAGTGTCTCGGTCGGTCACCTCCGTTCGTGCGATTGGTTCATTCTGGTGATCCAATCGCATAAATTGATCCATGCTTATGGTCCAATCATACGTCTAGTCCATATGTATGGTTCAATCATGCGATTGGCTCATACTCATGATCCAATCGTGCGACTGGTCACACTATACTTATGGTCCAGTCGTGAAAATGGCTGACACTTACAAGTTTGACCTCATGCACCTTTAGACACTTGTTAATTATTAATAAGACATTTTGATCGTCGATCATCTCAGACATGACCCTTTTAATTTACGAAACTGTTGATCACCTGAGACGTGATCCCTTTAATCTTAAAAAAACCCGAGTGGTCACCTCAGACGTGACCCCTTTTAGTGAGTGATTCTAGATTGAATTCAGATGGATAGTATGCCGTTTACCTACCAAATGACTTAATAAATAAATAAAAACAACTAGAAATTTAAAAAACAAAACCAACATATTTTTGTAATTTTCAATGGAGATGGATTTAAACCTATTAGGGTACTTCTAACCGATTTTACTTGTTTTGGTACGATTCAATTCTATTTTATCATTTCTGGTACGATTCAGTATGGAATCATATAGGTATATCAGAATCATTTGGAACATTTAAATAATAAAATATTTTGATGCTAGATTCTTGTTTTGACCGAGAGTCAATAGCAATTTTAGGAAATCATACTAGAGCTACAAGATGCACACAATGATTTTGACTTTCAAGAACCGCAGCTCACGTTGATTGTCAGTATCTTGTCCTCTTAAATTCATACAAAGATTTTTGACACACATTTGTGATGAGTTAAGGTTTAATTATTTCAACAAGAATTTGTGGATCCCACGCTTATATGGTAATCAACATTCCTCAGAAGATTTTTGAGTGGTCTACGGGTATATATTTCAAGAAGAGACTATTCTAAGAGCTTTCAAAGAGACGCCAAGCCTCAGGTCAGTGCCATCGAACAGTAGAGAGACGCAAACAACAATGAATTCTAGAATATTTAGGTTATGCTTATCCTTAGGTTAGTGCCACCGCACAGTAGAGAGGCACACAACCTATCTTCTTGTTAGAGCATTTATTTTCTTTTTGCACATATCGCACAAACAACATAAGTTATTAGCTTGATTGCATTTTGTATTTTTCCATGCGCTTTGCTCAATTTTTATGGTCGTCCACACACATTTGTGGCGTTTATTTTTCTCTTCACCCCTTATTGAAATTGCATTGATTGTGTTAACCATGGATAAGTTGGGAACCCACAGCAAGTTGAACAACTTAGTTTGAACTTCAAACCACCAAGGAGGTCTACTCGTCTATTGTGTTGAATCTACCGACACATCATATCATGAACTAGCAGCCTATAGGTCTACTTTCTCTATGTTACCTTGGTACCATACTAGTTTTACTATCATTTTTCCTTTTATATTGCTTAGACTTTTCAGACTTATACTTTGAATTTTGCATCTTAATTAGTTAAGCTCTTTTGAAGTCCCAAACAATCTGTTCCCTGTGTACTATCATTTTCCATAAACGTTGAATCAGAATCACAGATTTGATTACTTTCCTTTTAGCTAAGTTGTCCTCCCCTCGTTTTTTTATTTTTAAGTAATTAAACAAAGCAGCTAAGTTAATACTAATCTAACCTTTTCTCCCCCTAAAATTCTAAAACCGAAAATATTTTTGTGTTTTTGGATTTTAACAAACAGGAAGATAAAATAAAATAAAATAAAATAAAATAAAAATAAAGAATGTCGGACTAGGCATTTTCTTCCTCTGTAATCACATCACAACGTCATTAACCTCTAATATATATAAAAACCTCGATTTGTCAAATGCTTTTGTGTAGAGGTCGGCGCGTTGAATACCCGTATTTATTTTAACCACATCGATTAATTGCTTTTCAAAACAATCACGTATAAAGTGATACTTAATACCAATGTGTTTTGTTTTAGGATGTTGGACTGGATTTTTTGTTACGGCTATAGCAGCAGAATTATCAACATACATGGGATTGTTAGAAAATTGCAAACCGTAGTCGCACATTTGCTGTTCAATCCAGATGATTTGTTAACAGCAACTTGCAGAAGCAACGTATTCAGCTTCACATGTTGACAGAGCAACGGAGGTCTGCTTCTTACACTAGCAGGTGACTAATCGTGTACCAAAGAACTGACATCCTGCTGATGTTGACTTGTAATTCATTTTGCAACGGCCATAATCCGAGTCACTATATGCTGTAAGCTCAAAATCATCATCATGAGGATACCACAACCCAAGTGTTGGAGTACCCTTCAGATAATGGAAAATCCGTTTAACACCTATGAGATGGTTGACTTTCGGTTTCGCCTGATATCTGGAAGACAGACACGTCGCATACATGATATCACGACGAGACGCTGTGAGATACATAAGGGATCCAATCATTCCTCTATACATTGTAGCATCAAACAGATCACCATTTCGTTAGGTGCCACATCGTGGTTTGTGGCAAGTGTAGTTCCAGTAGCTGAAGCATTCTCCATGTCAAGTTGACTGAGGATGTCCCCTACATATTTAGTCTGATGCAATAAGATTCCTTTTGATGTCTAATCCACTTGTAATCCTAGGATGAACTTCATCTCCCCCATGGCACTCATCTCAAATTCTGCTTTCATGACAGATTCAAATTCTTTACATAACTCTTCGTTTTTGGAACTAAAGATTATGTCATCCACATAAATAGGTACTAGCAGTAAGTCGCCATCCTTTTCTTTAATGAACAGTGTGCAGTCAATAACTCCCCTGCAAAAGCCGTGTTTCACCAGATGAGTTGAGGGTTTCTCATACCATGCTCTCGGGCTTGATGGAGCCCGTAGAGAGCCTTATCAAGCTTGTAAACTCTATCCTGATGATAAGGATCCTCAAATCCTTTGGGTTGACTGACATACACCATCTCACAGTTTTCACCATGAAGGAATGCACTCTTGACATCTAGTTGATAAACTTTGATCTTCATGTAAGATGCATAGGCTAGGAAAATATGGATTGCTTCCATTCTAGCCACAGGTGCAAACACTTCATTGTAATCAATTCCTTCAGCTTGTCTAAAACTTTGAATGACAAGTCGAGCCTTGTTTCTGATTATGACCCCTTGGTCATCTTTCTTGCACTTTAAGACCCATTTGGTGCCAACTACCTTAGCACCTTTTGGTCTATCCACTAGTGTCCACACTCCTAGCTTCTTGAATTGAAGGAGTTCTTCTTGCATGGCACTAACCCATGCCTCATCGTTTAAGGCTTCACTTACATATTTTAGCTCAAATTGAGACACAAAACATCGATAAGCACCATCGTGAAGATAGCCTTTTTCCATGAATGAGGCATAATCAACAGAGTATAGTTGATATCGTGTCTGTGCTCCCGATTATACATCCCCTATGACATTGTCCAAAGGATGATATACATTTAGTTATGATCCGGGAGTGGTGGGAACAACTACTTCCTGATCCAGATTTGGAATTCCTGGTTTAGTATCTGTAGCCGGTGGAGTGCGAGGTTACGAAGTGTCAGAGGCATCAACATCTGATGCATGAGTACTTTCAGTAGCAAGAACCTGTTCCTCCTGATCCACCTGATCATTCTCCACTTCTTCATCGTCAGAGGAGGAGTCGCTTATCTCAAGTGCTCCCACTAAAGAACTAGAAGATTCACCTTGCGAACCTGATGTTGTCGAGTCTAGCGACAGTGTGTTTAAGACATCGTACATCATTTTGGTTGATAACACATCATCAGAAAGGGAGAGAGGGATGTTGAAGGACTTAAAGAATCCATCATAGTCGAAGAAGAATGCGGGTCCCTTTCCAGTAGGGGGTGGTGTATCTCTGAATGTCACGTTGCACCACACTTCTACTTGACCCGTTGAGCTGTTATAAACTCTCTTGTTTGGTATATTGTATCCAAGGAAATTCCCTTCTTCAGCCTTCTTACTGAAATTCCCTGACTGAGTTTTCTTCAGTAGCGTACATGGTGCGCCAAATGGTTTGAGGTACTCCAGATTAGGTTTACGTCACTGGAGCAACTCATAACATGTTTTACCATGACATTTGACCACCAAGACTCGATTGAGGGTCTAACATGCATTGGCAACTGCCTCGTTCCAAAATTGGATGGGCAGTTTCGAGTCGGCTAGCATCGTTCTTGCTGTCTCTATCAAGCTCATGTTCTTTCGTCCAGCACGCCGTTCATTTGTGGAGTGTAGGCAGATGTGAAACGGTGTATAATTCCTTTCTCTTTGCAGAATGCATCCATTCACTGGATCTTGAACTCTGTTCCGTTGTCTGAGCGAATCTGTCGCACTTTCAGCTTGTAGAGAGATTCCAATGTAGTCACCAGCTATTTAAACGATTCAAATGACTTTAATTTGGATTTCAGAAACAATACCCAAAGAATCTTGAGTAGTCATCAGTGACTACATAACAGTACAAATCACCAGAGATGCTCTTGGTGCTCACAGGACCAAACAGATCCATGTGTAGAAGTTCGAGAGGCAATTCAATGGAATTTACTTTCTTTGCCTTGTGAGACTTCTTGGTCTGTTTACCTTTCTTACATGCTACACAAAAGTCCGGAAGTTGAAAATTGTTAGGACCGTGTACGTACGGAGTACTATTTGATAATGCGTGAAACCAGATCAAATAGTGCGGAATCCTATTGATTGGCAATCCAATCAGTGAGAACGCAGTCTCAATCAATCTAACAAATTAGAACGTTAAGAGATGATTAGAACAAGATGAACTGCGAACTATGAACTTGGAACAGGCTTTCTGGACGTTCTGAACGGCTAGGGTAGGGTATGTGTCAAAATTCTATAATTGTGTTTTTCCACGAATTAGGTGGTATTTATAGGTTATGGGTGTCCAATCATGCGACTAAACCATTAGCATGGTTTAGTCGTGTGACTGAATCATGCGATTGATCCATATGCACGACTGAATGTTCAGGCATGCGACTAAGTCAATCTTATGTCTCAATCATGCGACTGATCCAGTCTCCTGGTTCAGTCATGTGACTGGTCCATTAGCATGAAGTATTCATGCGTATGGTCCATTAGCATGGTCCATTCACATGAAGACTTCATACGATTAAGTTTGAACACTTTCTCAATCATTACTGACTAAGAACTATGCAAATAACCACATACCTATATAGTTAGTTCAACATACTTTAATACACAATAAACAATAAAACATTAAACATTATTAGCATCAATCACATATGTATTTCATTCAACTCATTCATTACATATGTGTAAGACATGATAGACATTTATATTAAGCTCATAAACTAGGTACATATGTATCAACAAAAATTCTTGACATTTACTCCATTTACTAAATCATTCTGGATCAGATGATTCATCTTCCGTGGATTTATGTGTCCCATTCACCTTTCCTAGAAGATTGAGTCCCTCTCTATTGCCTTTGACAAGAAGCATTGAACTTGATGATCGATTGTGGAGGCTTTTGATAGATGCAAGACATATAACTCATTATATCTTAAAGCTGACATTAAGATTTGGTTCTCCGGGATAATGTAATCCTTCTTCAATACATAGCACTTCTTGTTGTCAAAAACAACTTTGAATCCTTTATCACATATCTGGGATACTGAAAGCAAGTTATTCTGTAATTGTTGAACGTAGTTGACCTTATCAAACTTCACTTTCTAGTTTCCCACTTCGCCTTGAGCGGTGATATATCCTCCTTTATTTCCAGCAAATGATACATGTCTCCCTTTAATTTGTTTGACATTTGAAAGGAGAGATAGGTTCCCATTCATGTGCCTAGACGCCCCACTATCAACAATCTAGGTATTTGTGATAGCACTGTAACGGACACCCTGCACATTCAGAGGAAATTACCAGTTTAGGTTTGGGACCCAAGCCTTAACTGGCTTGGGTGATCCAGAGGAATCACATATCATGAACTCAACCCACTGTCCATTTGAGGGTGAGGGCATATCATTCTTCTTCTTGTTCTCATTATTAGACAATGGACTTGACTTTTCTTTCCATAATCTAGTTTTGTGTAAGGCTTGTTTGTGATAAACAGACGACTGGCTTACAGTTTGAACTTTGGGTTCATTAATTCTTTTTGTTGAGTAATAGAACTCCTTTTCGAAGAACTTGGTTTATTATCATAAAGTTCAATTTTCTGTCCGGGTTTGATAATAAGGAGAGGTAGAAGAGATGTGTCCTCTCTTTTTACAACCGTAGCATGATCTCCCTCCTACATGTTGAGGAAACTGTTTATGTGGGGGTGAGTATTATACTAGGGTGACATGTGTCTAGTTGGATTTAGTCACTTCTCATTTAGATGTATCACATTTAATAACAAGATTAATTGTTTTGATGTTTTTAACATCTTTAACATGCTCTTTGGTTGGACTTTAATGACTAGCATGTTTGAGGTTAACTATTTAGTCAGTTTGGGTTCTGAACTAGACTTTGGTGAACCTGAATTTACATTAACTTTTTTAATTCATCATTTAAAATTTCAACAGGCATCTTGCCTTTTGATTTCAAAATAGCCTCCTTCTGTTTAGTGATAGATTCCACCGGTTTACCCGGGAATCAGGGTCACTAACTAGAGGAGTGGTCACCACATGATCCTTGATTTGGTTGTTATTTACAAGTCTACATTTTTCATTTAATAGGATCTCATGTGTGTGGTGGAACTACTTTGTAACCCAACCCTTCCCTATTATTTCGTTCTTCCATTAAGTGTTGAACTATGTGAGAAGAACTTGTCCAACTGTGCAGTTTTTGTTTAATGAGTTGACTTCGACTTCTAAAACTGCTTTTCTTTCTTTGTTTCTTCAAAGAATTTAAATAAAAATTTATATCATTAGCTTGATTAAAAGCAACAACCTCGGTTTCCCTTAGTTGTTTACCTAGAAGTTCTATTTTCTTTATAACTACACTCATTTTGTTTCAAATACGATTAGCTTCTGGGCATAGTTGTAAATCATTTACTAAGCTATCATTGTGGTCTAATAACCTAGCAAATTTCAAATCAATGCTTTCTCTAAATTTGTTAAATTCAATACAAGCATGATTTTCAAAGAGTTGGTCTTTCGTACTTAGATTTGAAGAATCAGTTGAATCAGCCATCAATACAGAGTTGACTTTTCGGATGCTAGAGATTCTAAACTTGTCGTTCTGAGTTGTTCTTCAATCAGGTGATCGACCACATTCACAGCTTCTTCATTATCTGACGTTACTTGTTCAACTGTGATTTCACCTTCACTCACAGAGCCATCATCCAATCCCTCAACACAGGCAATGTTTGATTCACCCAAAGACACAAAACTGAAGGTCCAATCCTGTCCTTCGTCACCTTGAGCAGTCAAGGCCTTTGTCTCTTTGCTTGATGAGGTAATTGCACTCCTGTCTTTGTCCTGATAGTTAAGGTTGAGAACGGATTTCCATTACCTGTTTTCTTGGGCTTTACACATTCATGTTTGAAATGCCCTTTTTAACCACAGTTAAAGCAGGTAACTTTGGTTTGGTCAAACCCAAGGTTGTCTTTTGTGTCTACCAAGTTCGGTCCTGTCTTTTTTACAAACTTTTTCGCCCTTCTAACAGTACTAGCCAAAGCCCACATTATATCCATTCTCTCTAGTTCATTTTCGTCCACCTGCTCATAGTCTTCATCTACCAGATGGCAATTTCCAATCTTCCCTGCATCTAGACCATCATAGGAATGGACAACAGCTGCTAGGAGATCCATGTGCTCCTTTGCTATTTCCACAGTGATATTACCAAGATTCTCGGTCTTCAACTTTGTAGTGTTCGCTTCAGGCACTATATATTAGGTAGTGGATGACCCTGACGTTTCCGGTCCGGAAGTGGTGGTTTAGGAAGGAGCTGCTGAACTAGACACAAAGGCAGATTGAAGTGGTGCTCCTGAACTTGTTGGAGTGGTAGATAAGTTATAAAGTGAAGGATTCTGGTCGTAGGATCCTTTCTGTGACCTGTACTTCATCCTCAGTTCCTCCTCCCTCAATTTCAGGATGAAGTCATTTATGTCAAACTTTGCAAGTATATTATTTTGTCTCAAGTTAGACACAAACAAGTCCCATTTCTTCGGAAAACCATCAACAAAGCTTGACACTTTATCTTCCATAGACGTGGTTACCCCATGAATGTGCAGCTCACTCATCAGATGGTAGAATCTGTCAATAATATCATCCAAGCTTTCTTCCCCTATTGAAGAGAAGTTATCAAACTCTTTTCTAAGAGCCTTTGCCTTTAATGCCTTTAATGTTGCTTTCCATCGTATATTTTCTCCAAGGCCTCCCATAACTTCTTAGCCTGTTTGTTCTTAGAGAACTGATGAAATATCTTTTGGTATCGACTGAGTCAACAGGGCATACACCTTTTTTTCAGCATTGTATTTTGCTTTCTAGTTATTAGTCATACCTCCCAAGTGAGCTTAACACCATCAGCACCGACTGGCATACTATAGCATGTTTCAATGGATTACCAAAGATTTGGATCAACTCCATTTAGGTAGATCTCGAACCTTGTTTTCCATTGTGGGTAATCATCTAACGTTATAAGTTTAGGTGGTTTATTGTGATTCCCAATTTTATTTTCCAGAAGTAGAAGGTTCTAGATGCGAGAGTCCCTTCCGGCAGTAAACACAAAGAACTGATCTTCCATCTCTTTAAACTTTGAACTTTAACACTTGACTGGCTCACTCATGCGAATGGACTACACAATTGGATCACTCGTGTGAATGAGGAGTGCGAATGAAGTCAATCGGGCGATTGGATTCAATCGTGCGATTGAAATGGACGAATGGACTTAAACGACTGGAGTAGTTCAGTTGTGTGGATGAAGTATGCAAATGAAGCGTGCGAATGAATTCAATCGTGCGATTGGATTCAGTCGTACGTATGGAGGGTGCGATTGGAGACAAGCGAATGGGGTTGTTCAGTCGTACGAATGAGTGAGCGATTGAGTTCAATCGTGCGAATGGGGTGTGCAATTGAGTTCAGTCGTGCGATTGGGCCAATCGTGCGACTAAAGGCTGTTGTTTTTGCAAAATCGAAGGTTTTGACACTTTGACACAAAACACGATTTTTCAAGAACCCTAATCTACCGTATACCGAAAAACGTAAACTTTGAGACCTAGAGACGTCGAAAACACTGTTTTACTCAAAAAGGTGACTGTTTTGAATGAAAAACATGATTTTTACACTGAAACTAAATGAATCATACTCAAAAAGGCTCTGATACCACTTGTCAGGACCGTGTACGTACGGAGTACTAACTGATAATGCGTGAAACTAGATCAAATAGTGCGGAATCCTATTTGATTGGTGATCCAATCAGTGAGAACGCAATCTCGATCAATCTAACAATTAAATAAACGTTAAGAACGAGTAGAACAAGATTAGATGCAAACTATGAACTTGGAACAGGCTTTTTGGACACTCTGGACCGCTAGGGTACGAGTATATGTCAAAAGTCTTCAAGTCCTTTTTTCACAAATTAGGTGGTATTTATAGGTTATGGGTTTCAAATCACACGACTGAACCATTAGCATGGTTCGGTCGTGCGACTGAATCATGCGATTGATCTATGGGCACGATTGAAGGTTTAGTCGTGCGACTGAGTCAATCTTATGTCTTAATCGTGCGACTGATCCAGTCCCCTGGTTCAGTCGTGCGACTGGTCTATTAGCATGAGATATTCATGCGTATGGTCCATTAGCATGGTCCATTTGCATGAAGACTCATACGACTAAGTTTGAACACATTTCTCAATCATTATTGACTAAGAACTATGCACAACAGTCTCAAACCTATATAGTTAGTTCATTATACTTTATCACACAATAAACAATAAACATTAAACATTATAAGCATCAATCACATATTGTATTTCATTCAACTCATTCATTACATATGTGTAAGAGATGACATACATTTACATTAAGCTCATAAACTAGGTACAGATGTATCAACATAAAAAGACTTCCATAACACATATAGTCTGGCACCATTACCGGGGTAAGCGACAAAGATCCCACCTATAAGCTATACCCCAAACGTAAGCACAAAGCGGATATGGGCCGAAGTTCATAAATAGACTTCCATAACGCACATAGCCTGTCACCAGTACCGGGGCAAGCGACAAGGATCCTATGCATAAGTTTACCCCAAACATAAGCACAAAGTGGATCCTGAGTCGAAGTTCACAAATAGACTTCCATAATGCACATAGCCTGGCACCAGTACCAGGGCAAGCGACAAGGATCCTATGCATAAGTTTACCCCCAAACGTAAGCACAAAACAAATACTGGGCGAAGTTCATAAATAGACTTCCATAACGCACATAGCCTGGCACCGGTATCGGGGCAAGACTTATCCATTAATTCATTACTTCTTTAATGCATGCATTCATTCATAGTTTACATTCCTCTTTTTATTATCTTTCCACTTTTCATTATATACTACTTTATGTTTATTGATATTAATCATACCACACAAGGCACGGAAATAATATAATAACAAGAAACATCAACATAATATAACCATACCATGCATAGCACCAACCATCACATCACATCACATAAGACCTCATAAAGTCAACTTACATTACCCCCGGGAACATCCCAAGTCAAAGCCTAACACTTAACTTTTTCCTAAAATTCAAAAAAATATTCTAAGCCTTAGGCACATGGGCACTATGTAGGCGCATGGCCTTCTGGGTGCATTGGAAGACCTAGGTGCATAGGAAAAGTTATGGGTGCATGGCACTATTAGGGCGCATGACCCACACTTAGTCATTTTAGGCATTCCTAGGTGCATGAGTGCTTAGGCACATGGGCAGTCTAGGCGCATGGATACTTAGTCAATTCAGCCTAGTTCTAAGCTCATGGATACTATTGGCCGAATGGGTTTTCAGGAGTTTGGGGAAAACACTTAGCCAATTCAACCATTGGGCGCATGGGCCATTCCAGGCGTATGGGCACCCAACTCACACTATCAACATCATAATCAGTCCTAACACCATCATTCATATTCTAAGCTTAGTTTTAACATTCTAAGCATCATAACACAATCATATCACCATAAACACCCAATTCAAAACCCACCCACATTCACACACACATAAATTTGGTTACAAACCCACATTATAAAAAACATACATACATGCATTTCTAGTCCCAAAATCAGTTAAAACATGTAAAAAGAGGGTTCTAGAACTCACATGGACTTAGTGAGCAGCTTCTCAATCAAGCTTTCTAAGAAAGGGTCAAACTACGTAGCCTGTAGATAAGTTAACACTCAAAGGAGTTATTTTCTACCTAATATCACTACTAATTTCACTGCAAGATCAGCAATTTTGCTGCTAGTTTCGCCAGCAGTTTCACTGCTAATTTCACTAGCAGTTTCGTTGGCATCTTCGCTGCCACTTTTGCTACTAGTTTCGCCCACCTTTCGTAGGATATCCAGGTCTGCGAAACTAAGTTTCATAGAAAGTCTTCATAGTTTCGCTGGAAGACTACATAATTTCACTGAATGAACCCACAGTTTCGTAGAACGGACTGAAATTATGAACCAACCCATTTTGACCCAAAACTTTAATCCTTTACGCCCAAATCGTTGGTTTATCACCAAAGAAGCTATATATAATCTTCTTACATGTTTTCTTACACAAAAATATGAGTTTTGGGTGATTCTTTGCCACTTTCAAAAACCCCAAACCCTAGAATCCAGGTTTACCCTTAAAGAAATGATTAACGATGTTTCTTACCTGAATTCTTGATCTGTTCTTATTGTTTGGATGCCTACAAACACCGATCTTCAATCTCTTGATCAACCTAGCCTTGGATCACCACTTGCTCTCCACTTTCTCTCTTTACACACTCTCTCTCTAAAAGTTGGGTGTTGAGTTGCAAATGAGAGTGGCTCAAGCTGATCTGTTTATATATACCGGGCGTTCCGGGGACCTTAAACTCGCCGAACACATAAACCACGAGGTCTACTCAATCCATGCTCTATTTCCCGTTTATTCTTTAACTAATTCTAGCTAAGCTCATTATTATTAATTGGCTCTTTTTATTTTATTCCGGGCATTCAAGTCCACCCCCCTTATTTAGGTTTCATTCTCAAAACCTGTTACTCCCCGAATAGATGTGGATAATGCTGTCTCATCTCTTCTTCGGCCTCCCTTGTAGACTCAGGTCCCGTTTTGTGCTTCCATTGTACTCGCACGAGTGGAACCACTTTATCCTTAGCATCTTCTCCTTGCGATCGATGATCGCCACTAGTTGCTCCACATAATTGAGACGTTCGTCCACTTCAATATCCTCTAGTGGCACCACAATAACCTCTTCAGCTAAGCACTTTCTCAAGTACGATACATGGAATGTCGGATGAATTCCACTTAACTTACTGGGCAACTCCAACCTATAGGCCACCTTTCCTACTCGAACCCGGCTAAGCCCATTATTATTAATTGGCTCTTTTTATTATATTTCGGGCATTACACTGTATAATTACTAAGTAATTAATTAATTAAATTTGTTATTTCTTTTCATACTATAATACACAACCATTACTTTGTCAATTATTATAAATTACATATTTAAGTCAAACTCAATTTCACTAATGAATCGTTATCATTTTTTTAATCTTAATGTACTAATTCATTCTATATTATTGCAATAATAATTACATGTTTTTATTTAAACTATTTTATTAAAACCCCAAATCCCTATTGAAACCTTAATTCATATATGTTTTTTTTATCATTATATTGTTTTAATCTAAGACACCATTCCTTAGGTTAAATCCATGAGGAAACTGTTGGTGTCCAATCTTACATATTATTCAAACCATATTGTTATACCATATGAGTATTCATTTCCTTTTTATGTGTTTTATATATTAGAGAAAGCATGTGATACTATATTCAATCAATTGTTATTCATTGTTATTCTATTTCATTCTAATTTGATTCAAAACATGTTATGTTATTCCTTGCAATTAGGTGTTCATAATTAGATCAACTGGATGATATAATCATTAAATCATGCAACCATAAACAATGATAGATCTATTAGTTTGACAAACCCACCTCATTTGTTTATTTGTGTGGTGATTGGAACCGGAATCATTCATTCCATAAGGCTTTGTCTGTGGATCGAGTGAATTCATTCATTAGGTTTGATTGTGTTGGTTTGTCTTTTATGTTACATTATTGCATTGTAAGTCTTGACATTGCCATGTGAATTGAATTATTTTCAATCATTTTAATCAGTATATATATATATATATGTATTTATTCAAACCTATGATTACTCACTGGCTAATTCGTTAGTTGACTAGTTATTTTTTCACATGATTTTAGGAATGAAGATTAGTGGACTTCTAAATGCACACTTAGGATTTGGACTTAGTCATTTAAAGACAAATTTCATTAAGTTATTAATTGATTGTAATAATGATTGATTGATTATTATTCAAAATGATATTTAATATTATTTCAACATATTTACTACCATGGCTATGAGCAATCGAGTCACATTCATCCTCCCCGATGGTTCCGCCATCGGTCGGGGTGTGACAAAGTCAACTCCTACGGATGACTTTAACTTAGTTAGAGAATGTCACATCATGCAATTCTCTAAGTAACTTTCTTACTTCGATAAGAAAGTTATTGTTACCCTAAACAGTAAATTCTGAGCCTGTAAATACAAAGTATAGGTTCACACTTTTGGAGAGAACCTAACCGGGCAGAGATTACAGTTCAATCAAATCAACAAACCATAGAAACCAACAACAACAACCACAACAATATACACCAAAATCATTAGAACCCTAGCAATATTCCATCATCAATTCAATTGTAATCACTAATCAATGATAATGAAAACCATTTGAATCAAACTTGTTGTGTATTCCTTATATGCATTTCTTTGATCATTTGTCTGAATTGTTCATCATCTTAATTTATAATACAATTGTTATTTAATCATCAATTGATTAAACAACGAACAGTTATAATTCCACGATCATTGTTCACTAGATCTAACCTGATAATTCCATGTTTTGATCATTGGATTCACAAATGGTATCAAATCTTGGTGCTCATTAATCCAGATCAATTGATCTATCAGTGTTAGATTTGTTTAAATTAATTGTTCGTATCATTAGATCTATTAGATTTCTGTTCGGATCTATTGATTTTGAGTAAAATTTCTTTAAGGGTATTCATAACGACTTGAGAGTTCATAACTTAGATTCAAGGGTGTTATTGAATGATCTACTCAATATAAAAGTTGAGTTAAGCTAATCGATAACTAACAAAGGATTTTTACTTAACAATTTGGAGTAAATCAAACGAAAATCATTAACCCTGATTTATTGATCGACGAGTACTGTTTCACTGCTTGACTAACACCAATCTACATCATTATCATTTGATTCTTATATTTGTTTTATTGGTCAATAATCAATGGTTGTTCAAATAAGTTGAAGAAAAACATATCATCAAACATCCTCAAGTCAATATCTATTGATATTTCATTACAAAGATTGACTAATTTTGACTGTAACAACTTAATTAACCAATAATTAAGTGTTTGTTCTTAATTAGATCAATTAAAATGGAATTATGTATTTGTTGACTATAAACACATCAACTTAAATGAGTAATTCACTTGGTGGATCATTATATCAACCTCTAAAGTTGGAAAACAAGGTTGATTTCAAATCATGGAAGATTAGGTTCAGGAATCATATGAACTACACTGATTTTGACTTATGG
The DNA here is from genome assembly GCA_025506515.1 of Flaveria trinervia. Lineage (NCBI taxonomy): Eukaryota > Viridiplantae > Streptophyta > Magnoliopsida > Asterales > Asteraceae > Flaveria > Flaveria trinervia. The sequence continues at coordinate 12,090,181 of CM046458.1, read as the reverse complement.
GTGTCAATTACTAAAAGTCCATACATTCACCAACAATTGGACCTGATTATAATGATAACAATCAACCCATAAGCCTGAAGGACCAATCACCTGAAGATTCAAAGAAGGTCAAAGTCTATACTAGAGCATATAGTATGCTTAGTATGACTTTACCAGAAGATCTATTAATGAGGTGTGAAAATATAAAACAACAAATTCTTTATGGAAGATACTTCACACTCTTTGTGAAGGGAGTGATGATATCATAATCAAAATGAAGGATACACTTCACTCACAATATCAAACATTTTATCATATTGAGGGTGAATTTGTATCTCAACAACTCCACATATTTATGCAATTGGCGACTGAGATGAATATCTTAGAATTAAAATACACCAATAAGGAGTTGAACAAAAAGATACCCCGTACTTTACCTGAAAGATGGACGCAGACTGTATCCATGTATAAGAATACCCTTGACCTTAGCACCATTGGTTTAGATACATGGTAGCTAAGGTCGAAGCACTTGAAATGGATGAAAAATCAAAAAACATGAGTGTGAAATCACATGTTGCTCCTTATCAATTTAATGAAACTAAAAGGGCTGGAAGTGCTTTTATTTCCAATAATGGTGATGATAGCTCTTGTACTTTGAGTGATGATGAGAAAGAAGTTGGTTTTTATGCCTCAAAGCCTTCCAGATCAAACTCTCAAAGTAAGTCACCAAAGGAGAGAGAAGACAAGAAGAAAGAACAAGTCCATCTGCTTCATCAACAAAGGTATCCTCCAACAACAACAATCAAATAGAGCCTTATGTGGTTCTGGATTTAGAAAAACAAAAGCAACTTTTAGAGCTTTCAGTTCAAACTTCCAAGCATATCTGGGTAGCATTTTAAAACCTGCACACATTTGTTAACATGATGAACTTCATCTAGATGAAGTAGAAGAGACAGATCTTTAATGGCAAATGGCCATGATTGCAGATAAAACCAAGCAGTATGAGAGAAGAAATAAAAACTTGGCTATAGCAGGTAGAAAAACAAAGATTGGGATCGATAAGTCAAAGATAAGATGTTTCAAAAGCAATCTATATGGACATTTCTCAAGGGAGTGCAATCAACAATCAACTTCTAACATGAGACAAATCAATAATATCAATCTCAACAACATCAATCTCATCAACCATTAGCAATTCGACGAACTTTCAAACAACCTTAGCTTACAAACTCATCCCTACTAGCCACAAGTCATTAGCAAGACCAAGCAAAACTGAAGAAACTGGGTTAATAATTCTACAAGATAGAACCTGTGACTAGAGCATGTACAAGAAGGAGGTACTGGAAGAAAATCAAGCATTAATGTCTAATATGGAGAACAAGGTCCCACCTATGGCTAGAGAGGAAAGGGACATATTATGTTCATCAATGTGTGTTGAGGAGGTAGAAAGATATAGAGTCCATGCTCAACAACTGGCTAACAAAGTAAAAGAAACAATGGTTTTAAATGAATCTCATATAAGACAACATAAGTTATTTCAAATCAAAATTATCTCTTTGTAACAAGATTTAGATAAACTTGTTTCTGAAAATTACAATCTTAAAGGCCAAGTTGAGCATCTAACAACCTCCTTAACAAAACCATGTTTGATCATGCATCAATTGAAGTGAAACTTCAAAAGTTTTAATTATCATCTTAGCAATATATGAAATTGTTAAATTCTCATATTGAATCAAAGAATAGGTATGGATTGGAATTTAATGCTATTGCACCCCCTTTGAATGATAATTACCCACCTTTACCTGATTCTATGACTAATAGATTGTCAAACCATTTTGTGCCAAGTACTAAAATAGAATTAAAATTCTAAAACAAATCAATTGGCAACAGGTCATGAAACTAAGGTAAATGAAACTAAGTCTTCTGAATCAGAAAATTCAAAACATAATGACTCGGAATTTGACTATGATAGAGTGTGATGATTTGGATGAACATGATGAGCAAAATCATGATGTTATGGGTAAGGAGGAGAATGTATTCTTTGAACCCGTCATGGCTAAAGTTCTTGAAGAAATCAAGTTGCCTTATCCTCCAAAGCAAAGAAATATGCTAAAAACTATCTACAAGAGGATTGCTCGGCTGAATGAAGGTCTTCATGAACTAAACAAACAACAAACATCATTAAAAACAACTGAAACTAATGTTAAGGTTAGTTCTATGGAAGAGGTAAAAATCACTTCCGTAGAAAAGACAAAGAAAACATCATCAGATCTTCCTTAGAAGAAGAAACATGTTGATAAATCAACATTTATAGATGATCTACGGAATCAAAATTTGCTGAATCCGTAGAAGATCCGCGGAAGCAAAAACCAACTGCTTCAAACATTTAAACCACCAAGTAATAAAACATGGTGAATCCTAAGCAAGAAAAATCATCTACTGTTAAACAAGAACCCTTTGACATCATGTCTGGGAATGCCAAGGATTCATCAGCTGCAAATTTTGAAAAAGAGTTGAAGGTACAAAAGTAGCAAAAAAAGAAGAAAGTGATTGAATCTGAAAGTGACACAAAAAAGAAATATTACAAATGGTGTGATATGCAAAATCCAACACTGAAGAATGCTACTTTAGTAGGTATTGCTCTATTTACAATATGAATAACCACATGACTTCTGATTAGTATTTCAATAAACATTGTGCTATTTTTGACAAAAATAATCATTCCACTTAGGAATGTTATTTCAACACAAAGAATAAAACAAAGAGCACAAAGAAGCAACAATCTGAGAATGTTGAATCAGACTCACAAGCAAGTGATAGTCATGAAGATCCATGCCCAAGAAGCAACAACAAAAACAAAAGATGCCAAAAGCTAAGAAGCAACCATCTTCTTATGATAAACCAATAAGGAAGAAGGAAAAACCACATCCTCAACTCAAACCGCCTCACAAGAAAGTAGAATTGACAAAGAAGACAACAAATGCTGATGAAACCTTCTTTAGCATTTTGAGAAGGGTACTCAAATATTACATTCAAAATCAAAGGATGGTAAAACTTTCTTCAAACAAGGTTTATCATCAAAATCAAAGCAAAAGCAACAAAAGGAGAAGATGAAAAAAGAAGTGATTAACGAACAAAAACAAAGTGTTTTCGGACCATCTTCAATAGAATCATCCTCACCTCAAACAAAACATAATGAATCAATTGACTCTAAAACAAACATTGAAACATGAAGACTCATTCATGAGGGAGTAACAATTTTAGACACAAGTGGTAAGACAAGATCATTAAGGGTTGGGTTTCATATGCTAATTGATTTCATTATGTATGCAAGAACAAACATGAGGACTGACAACAAGTCGTATGTTGATAGTGGTTGTTCCAGGCATATGACAGCAAATTGTTCTCTATCAAAATCAAAGGATGGTAAAACTTTCTTCAATCAAGGTTCATCATCAAAATTAAAGAAAAAGCAACAAAAGGAGAATATGAAAGAAGAAGTTATTGAGAAACAAAAACCAAGTCTTTTTAGACCATCTTCAACAGAATCATCCTCACCTCAAACAAAACATAATGAATCAATTGAGTCTAAAACAAACACTAAAACATCAAGACTCATTCATGAGGGAGTAAAAATTTTAGACAGAAATGGTAAGTCAAGATCATTAAGGTTTGGGTTCCACATGCTAATTAATTTCATTATGTGTGCAGGAACAACCATGGAGGACTGACAACAAGTGGTATGTTGACAGTGGTTGTTCCAGTCATATTACAAGAAACTTTTCTCTACTCCATGACTTCAAACATAAAAATGGTTCATATGTGGTATTTGGTGGGGATAAGTAGGGAGGTAAAATTGTTGGTGAAGGAATGGTAACAAATGGTGTACTCAAATTTAAGAAAGTAAACTATTATGAAAATTTACAATACAATTACTGAGTGTTTCTTAAATTTGTGATCAAGATTATACCACTTTATTTGATAATACTTACTGTTACATTCTTAAGCCCGGATTTTCCATTCTAGCAGATTGAATCCTTCTTAAAGCATTAAGAAAAGGCAACTCATATGTTTTGGATATGAAAAACACTTCTATCACAAGTCATGAAAGATGTCTACTTTCTAAATCCATAGAAGATGAATCTCAACTGTGGTATAGAAGACTGGTTCATTCCAACAAAAAGAACATGAACAAACTAGTGAAAATGACTTAGTCATTGGATTACCAAAGAAAGAATTTTAATGTTCTAATCATTGTTCATCATGTTATAAAGGAAAACAACATAAAGTGTCTCATAGATCCAAAATAATCAACACAAACACAATACCACTCAAAATACTTCACATGGATCTTTTTGGTCAAACAATGTAATGAGCATTGGTAAAAGGCAATATTGTTTGGTGACTGTTGATGATTTTACAAGATTCACATGGGAAGTTTTCTTAAAACACAAAAGTGAAGCATCAAAAACATTAATGGAGTTTATCACTAAGAGTGAGAATCAACTTGAATTAATAATTAAAATCTAAAGAAATGATAATGGTACTGAATTTATTAATCATGTTTTAGATTCCTTTTGAAAAAAAGGCACTACAAGGCAATTCAGTTCTCCAAGACTCCACAACAAAATGGAGTTGCTTAAAGAAGAAAGAAAACTCTCATTGAAGCAGTAAGAACAATGTTGGATCAAGAAGGCTATTGCAACCAAAACCAAATCTCTTAGAAATTTTGGTGCATCTAATAAAAGACTTCTGAAGCCAAGTATGGAAATTCTGAAAGAAATTGAGTTCTTCAGAAGAACAAAGTGAAAGATTAACTTCCAAAGACAAACTCTACTTCCGAAGACAAACTCTACTTCTGAAGAGAAAGCATTCACTTTCGAAGATCAAGTCTTAGAAGAAAAGATCAGAAGTGAACTTTTGAAGTATGACGAATAGAAGAAGTCCATCAAGCCTCGAAAAAAGTAGCCTCTTCCGAAATATAAGTGGCTTCGGAAGAACTTGTTCTTTCGAAGCCATTTAACCTTCGAAAGACACTACTATGAATCGGTAGACATAAGTATGGTCTCTGACACTCCGCTGCAAACCTCTGAGATACTGCATGGCGTTTTCACAAAAGCCATATAGTTGACCATACTTTATTCTGTTGTTCACCTTTATTAGATAGGGCAGTTGCCAACTTTAGTTGGTGACAGAAGGTAAGTCATGGACATGTCATGACTACATATCTTAGATAAGACTTTATCTAAGATACCTTAAACTATAGCTTTGTAGTATTTGCTTTAGTTAGAGGATTCCAGCTGGTATCAAAGTATATTCGGCTATAGGTAGTATTATATATAGTTTCTCATTGTAACTCATGCAATATGCTTCTAAGAGTCTTGTAATACTTTGAGTTGAGAAGCAATATATGCAAGTACCTTGAAATTATCTTTATGTTCTTTGATACTGTTTATATTACTATCAACTCTTAGAATAGACTCTGCTTCATCTGATCTGAGTGTAGTATAAGTGAATTGAGAGAAAAACCAAGTGTTAAATGACAAAACCGATCCTGCAATTGGTATCATAGCTTCTTAAGCTCTTGATTGTGAGATCTTACCATCCTAATCAACTGTTTTTCACTCCTCCTTACACCACACTCAAAATGGTCCTTAACAAGTCTGAAGTAGAGATGGGAAGCATGAGTAAAGCTCCCATCATTACCCCTGAAAACCTCAGGTCATGGAGCAGACGCATGGAAGGCTTCATCAGGTATCAAGACAGCAAGATGTGGTATTCTATTATCAATGGCCCGTATAAACCCAAGGTGGCAGCACCCAGTGGAAACGGTGCTATGTTAGAGAAGGCTATTGAAGATTACTCTGATGAAGACTAGAAGAAGATGGACATTGACAGCAATGCAATGACTATTCTTATGACTGCAATACCCAACTCCATCATGGTGGGGTTTGAGCATTACAAGTCAGCCAAAAAACTGTTTGATGCACTTGCTCAAATATACTCTAGCTCCAATGACTCCATGAAGGACTCACTGGAGTAGCATTTTGAGAACTTCACCTACATTGCTACAGAGAATCTCAGCAATATTTCAGGTACATGGATCTCATTTCTTCCCTTTAGTCAGTGGGAATCTCTCCTGAACTTAGAGACCTCACAAGAAAGTTCATGAGTGCACTCCCTAATGAGTGGACATTCTACTATGTCTCTATCAAGAGGATAGAAAATTTGAACACCCTCACTATGACCAAACTCTATGGCATCCTTGATGGATACCGTTTGGAGATGGAGAGCAAGAGAGGCCTTCAGACAAGCAGATCCCTAAGTCTTCCTGCTAGCAACGCCTTGATGATTGCTGAAGGCTCAGGACCCACACAACCTCAACAGTACCTGACTTACACCCAGCAGCCATCCTGCTCATCTGGACCTTACATTACATTTCCTGAGACTCCTAGGTCTCAACAGGCTTAGCATGGTCCCTTTCAAGACAACTGTGCCTTTGTTTTAGGAAATGGACACTCTAGTGATTTTCATTACGACTTTGATGATCTAGAGTGCTTCAGTCTAGATGATGTAGAATATGTGGACATTGTCCAACAAATGGCTCTTTTAACCTACAGAGCAAAGAAGTTCTTCAAGAGAACTGGAAGGCAGAATCCCCAGAACCCAACCAACATCAAATTTGGGTTTGACAAAACTAAGGCCAAATGTTACAATTGTAACTAGCTTGGTCATTTTGCAAGGGAATGCAAGGCTACCAAGTCAAATCCGAGAACCCCACAAGCCTCCACACATCCCTCTACATCAAAGCCCACTGGAAAGTCAACAAAGATAGCTACAATGGCTGAAGAAGTTAACTGGAGCTTTATGGTAAAAGATGTGACTCCTGCTTAAGCACTCATGGCAGGAACAGATGACAATAAGGGATATAAACATCTCTGTACTCCTGCATGTATTGCTAAGGTTAAACTGTATCAGGACTACAATATGGAAACTAAATATGATATTGAGTCTTTAAATATTTTGAAATATGATTTTAAAAGGGCTGAATCTGACTATCAAAGAAAGATTGAATAGTTAGAGAAAACTGTGTCCTTGTTAAAACACGAACATACAAACTATAAGACTCAAATAAAGGATTTAATATCCAAATTGTCTAAGGCTCAAACCCATCTTGTCACTACTGAGGCTCAAGCCAAGAAGTCTGAGCAAAACTTCCAAGCTATTATTGCATCATCCTCCCACTCCAAAATCTGTTATCAAAACAAAGGATGGTTGGGGACCAATGAAATTACTCCATCATATTCTTATGAGTCCATACGATAACCTAGATGTGGTACTGAAGAGCAATAGGTCCCATCTGCTAACCCATCTTCACTTGAATTAGAGAATGATGCAATAATAGAGGCCACCACAGGGAAGGAATAGGTAAATCAACCCACTTCTCCTAGTGACGATCAAATCCTAACCACTAAAGCCAGAAGAAGTAGAGCTAAAGTTTCAAGAAAAACTTCCATGAAAGTGGCTGAATCTAAGCTAATGATTCACCCAAAACAAAAGGGTGTATTCATCTCAGCTGGATTCCAGGTGGTAGGTAACTCTGATTCAGTAAAGGAGTGTAGTACCAACACTCCTGTCCTACCAAAGGATCAAAAGTTAAAGGGAATGGTTGCTGGTAGAGAGAAAAAGAACAAGAAACAACAATCTTCAAGCTCCTAAAAGACTAACATTGCATGCATAATGTGTGGTCTGCAAAACCATATTGCCAAAGATTGTTTACTACAATCTTACTAGCACACATTATGCAAATATTGTTAAAAGAAAAGAAGTCAGGAAAGGTTTCTCATTCAGACCTTATGAAATGATCCAAGTGATGAAAAAGGGAAAGTTGGTTTCCGAAGCAAGGTTGCTTTCAGAAGAATGTCCTTCTTTCGAAGGGAAAATGGCTTCGGAAGCTAAAACTGTTAAAAATGAAAAGAACAAAAGAGTTCCCTTGAAACCATCCCAGAAGAAGACTACTTCGGAAGAAAAGGTGGTGAAGGTTTCTACTGAAAAGAAAGAACCTTTGGAAGAATGCCATGCTGAGCAAGCCTCAAAAGGCGCACCCTCAATGATCAACCAAAAGACGGATTGGAAGATCAAGAAGGATGCTATAGCCCAAACCTCTTCTTCAAAGACATCCATTGAACCCCCATGTTTAACCTTTGGTTCAAATGTCACTATTATTGGAAGAACCCAAGACCAACAAGGCTTGGGTTTCCAATCAAAACTAATAATCTCATCTTATGTGCAGGGACATCCATATGACAAGAATGACAATGTTTGGATTGTGGATAGTGGATGCTCCAGGCACATGACAGGGAACAGATCTCTCCTTTAACAATTTCAACATTATGATGGAGGTCCTGTCTACTTTGGAGGTGAGGCCGGAGGATATATTTATGGCAGAGGAAGTATATCCAATGGAAAGTTAAAAGTTGACAAAGTTAACTTTGTCAAACAACTTGAACACAATCTATTAATTGTTTCTCAGTTTTGTGATCAAAAGCATCAAATGCTCTTCATAGACCATGAGTGCATTATCCTCAAACCTAGGATGACAATTCCTCCAGAATTGGTACTTCTTAGATCTCCCAGGAAAGGGTTCTTGTAGTTAAGCCATATGGAAAAGCCCCTTATGAGCTATAGAACAAGAGGCCACCATTCATTGGCTTTCTAAAGTCCTTTGGCAGTGGGTGTACCATACTAACACTAAGGACAATTTGGCAAAATTTGCTGAAAAGTCAGATGATGCTATTTTTGTTGGATACTCTTCTAGCTCTAAAGTTTATATAGTTTACAACATCAAGAATCAACAACTTGAGGAATCATCCAATATTGTTGTTAATTAGCACACTCCTTGTGTTAAGGGGAATGGCCCTGGTCATATTTTTGATTTAGAATTGTTTCCAAACTATTCTAAACCATCTTGTGAGAATGTTTCAGCTGGAACAGGTGCTCAAAGTGATTCTGATGCTAATCAACTGTTTGAGCTACCCAGACCTCTTCCAAGTTCTCCAAGAGCTGTTACAAATCAAGCTTCCACTATTGGCATATCTGATAGTATAACTATATCTTTGGATAGTGAAGCTTCAACTAGTGAATCACCTACTGATCCTCAAAGTTCATCAGGTGATCCTGCACAACACGAAGCTGATAGAAGAAGCATCTTGAAAGAACATGCAACTGTTAATTCTGCTTCACAACTAACTAATGATTATGTTTCTCATTCATTCAATCAGTCCTCATTGAATGAGTTTGAAACAACAGCTGGACAAAGTGTTCAAGCTCCTGAGCAAAATATGTCCAATTTGGATCTATCTTTGCAACTGCAAGTGATTCCTCGACTAAGGATTCATAACACTCATCTAGCTGAGAACATCATAGAGGATGTCTCTGAAGGTGTGAGAACAAGAGAACAGACTCATCATAGGAATGTCTGCTTGTACTCATGCTTCTTGTCCTAGATGGAACCCAAGAAGGTAGAAGATGCCTTGAAAGATAGTAGCTGGGTTGAATTGATGCAAGAGGAGTTGCTTCAATTCAAGAGACAAAAGGTTTGGAATCTATGTCTGCTGCCATCTGGTCAAGTACCTATAGGCACAAAATGGATCTTTAGAAACAAGAGAGATGATAGAGGCTTGATTATCAAGAACAAGGCAAGACTGGTGGTTCAAGGATACACTCAAGAGGAAGGAATTGATTATACTGATGTCTTTGCAAATGTTTCAAGACTTGAGGCAGTTCGGATCTTCCTTGCTTATGTTGGATCCAAGAATTTCACTGTCTACCAACTTGATGTCAAGTGTGTCTTTCTGAGCCATCCCAAGTTGTACTGCAAATAGACCCAAGGATGCTTAAAGATCTCTATAGACTCATCTCCAAGTTTCTATTGAGATCCTCTCTAGATCAGCCTAGCCCTGATGTGGCTTGGATGTACTTTGGAGCTGAACAGCTTTAGAGGTTAGGTGCATTTCTTACTACTGTGGAAGAAGTTGGTACACCTAAGGTCCAAATAGAACCTGAGATTCAATTCGAAGGGGAAACAAGGACTGATGGCCCAGCAACCAAAACAGTTGGGACAGAAATTGCACTCCCTATAACTTCTGAAGCTGAAGTCAAAGCCTAGGAAGAACAAGCTGAGTCTTTCAAAGCTGAAATAGAGGCTGCGGAAGGACTATTCTCATTGTCCGAGGATCTAATCATCATAGATGCAATTCTAGAGCTGGCATTTGAGGTGAATAGTGAGGACTTTCTCAATCAACCTCTAGCTCAGACACCTTCACTACCACTCTCACAATCTGAATCCTCCCTCCAAGAACCGCCAAAGTCAAGCACTTCAAAAGATGATAAAGGAAAGAAGAAAATGACTGCGGAAGAGCTTCAGGAGGAGGAGAGATTTGAAAAGCTTAAAAGAAAAGGTAGACTTCCAACTAGAAAACTGTTCGTTGCTAGTTCCAAAGCAGCCGCAACCAACCAGGAGGCAGTCAACAACAAGAAGAGGGCAGAGATCATTGACCATCTCATCAAGCTTGGAACTGCCAATGAAGACATACTCCTGATACCATTAGAGGAGTTGGTAGAGCTGGAAAAGGCAACTAGGCTACAAAATGAACAACAAAAGGAAGCAACATGGTTGGCCGTAGATGAAGAAAAAGAAAGAGAAAAGAGGGAAGCTAACATGCAGCTCTAGAGGGAAAGGATAGCTTTCCTAACCTCCAGAGGTTTCTCTCTTCAAGAACTATCTCCACACAATGATGAGACGATCCTATGGCTCTTCAACAATGAGCAGGATCAACTGGAGAAAGAGGAAAGAGAACTGCAAGAGAGAAGTTGAGGGAAAAGAAAAAGAAAGAAGAAGAATCTAGGGTCACTGCGACCAAGAAGATAGGTGAGAAAGCCTGGATGAAAGACTATCTCAGGCTCACAGCTTATTTGGCAGGCAGGTGGGACCCATGTCTGAAAAGACACTCCAACGAAGTGTCAGTGAAATCAAGGTTGATATTCGTATGGGAAAAAGGAAAGAGATGTATAGAAGGGTCCAGGGGATGATCTTCAAGCCAACCACTAAACCCGAACCTAAACCAATTCCCTCTCCATTCACCATCAAAACTAAACCTACACACCTGAACCTACACCACTATCCATACCGATTTCCTCACCTTAACCATCTAAACTACCCAGCCTCTAACCCAAAACTCTCTCTAGAACCACTACACCACAACTACCCAACAACCTTCCAAACCATCCCCTCAGCCTTCCAAACATCTCTCCTAGAAGAATTCAAGGCAATCAAAACAAAGCTCTCAAATTGCACAACCATTGAGTGACATCTCTTATGAAGAAGACTCTGTCAAACTGACTTATGTTGATGGATCTTTATGTTTCTTCATAAGAGATCAATTTCTTGATCTGCCTAGAGGAACATTGGACCATGCTGCTAGACTTCTTGGTCTCAACTCTGACTCCTTAAATGATAAAGAGAAGAAGCTTAGAAGAAAGCTGGTGACTCTACTGGATACAAGAAAGGGGACAAGATTCCTAGTCAGCTTCTTGTGCCTAGAAAGAAAATCATCCAGTGGAGGTTCGATGAAGCCTCTCACAACTTTGTTATGGAGAGAGAGAGAATGGTGAAAGCAACAAGCTGAATGCCTCCTCTCTATTACACTCTAGCAGATTTGACATTGCTGAGTTAGCAGAGAAACCATTCTCCTATCCCCCCAACTCTAAAACTGGTGCTTACATTAGAAGTCACCTTAGCAGCCTTCATCTTGCTGAACTTACCACAAAAGCAAAGATTTAAGAGGAGTTAAAGCTAAGAGAGAAGGAAGAAAAGGAAAGGTCAACCACTAAAAGCACAACTTTTCTACAAATGGTGGAAGGCCCTGAATTGGAACCAATAGTTAGGGGGGAGTATGACTACAGCTCTCATCAACTAACTCTTTAAGGGGGACCCAACAGAGGGTGCATATCATTCAAGGTGAGAGACTGGATTACCTGTCAACTAATGATTTGTACAAGCTTCTCAGTACCACTTTTGGGAAGAACAAAGAAACAGATAAATATCTGCTTTCCCTGGTGCTAAAAGCTTTAAGGAGTAGAAACAAGTAAGGTTTTGATAGCATCAGCCTAGGGGAGTTTGTTCGATCAAGAAGAAGGCTGTTGCAACCAAAACCAAATCACTTAGATATTTTGGTGCATTAATAAAAGACTTCCGAAGCCAAGTATGGAACTTCCAAAGGAAATAGAGTTCTTCTGAAGAACAAAGTGAAAGATCAACTTCCAAAGACAAACTCTACTTCCGAAGACAAACTCTACTTCCACAGACAAACTCTACTTCCGAATACAAACTCTACTTCCGAATACAAAGCATTCACTTCCAAATATCAAGTCTTAGAAGAAAAGATCAGAAGTGAACTTCTGAAGTATAAAGAACAGAAGAAGTCCATCAAGCCTCGAAAGAAGTAGCCTCTTCTGAAGTATAAGTGGCTTCAGAAGAACTTGTTCTTCCGAAGCCATTTAACCTTCGGAAGACACTACTATGAACCAGTAGACATAAGTATGGTCTTTGACACTCCGCTGCAGACCTCTAAGATACTGCATGGCGTTTTCTCAAAATCCATATAGTTGACCAAACTTAATTCTACTGTTCACCTTTATTAGATAGTGCAGTTCCCAAATTTAGTTGGTGAAAAAAGGTAAGTCATGGACATGTAATGACTACCATAACTTAGATAAGAGTTTATCTAAGATACCTTAAACTATAACTTTGTAGCATTTGCTTTAGTTAGAATATTCTAGCTGGTATCAAAGTATATCCGGCTGTAGGTAGTATTATATATAGTTTCTCATTATAACTCATGCAATATGCTTGTAAGAGTTTTGTAATACTTTGAGTTGAGAAGCAATGTATGCAAGTACCTTGAAATTATCTTTGTGTTCTTTGATAATTATTATATTAATATCAACTCTTAGAATAAACTCTGCTTCATCCGATCTAAGTGTAGTATAAGTGAGTTTGAGAGAAAAGTCAAATGTTAAGTGACAAAACCGATCCTGCAAACAATGCTAGCTGAATCATACTTGCCAATTACCTTTTGGGTTAAAGTAGTGAATATAGCATGCAATGTTCAAAACATAACATTAATTGTCAAAATATACAATAAAACTCCTTATGAGCCCTTATTTAAAAGAAAACCTTTTATAGGATATCTTAGAGCTTTTGGATGTCATGTGTCTATATTAAACACTAAATAAAAATTTGGAAATTTTTTTTGAAAAATTTTATGATGGTTTCTTTGTTGGTTATTCATTAACATTTAAATCATATAGAGTTTATATTCTACAACAAACATTATGAAGGAATCACCTGATGTTTCTTTTGATGAATCCTTATATCTAAAATCTGTGAATGGATCATCTTGGTTGTTTAATATAGATTCTCTAACAAACTCATTTAACTCAGGTTATTTGAATGTTGTAGGTTTCCCGGATACATGTTTTCCATATGTGCCTCCAAATATGAATGAAGTGTCACTATCAGCTGATCCTCCAAGAATATCATTACACACTTCAAGTACTATTAATCTTGGTTTTTCATCTCATACCAGTCATGATCATACTATTGGGAATAGCATTTCCATTTTCAAAGAAGTAAACAAAGTATCAGCAAAAATTAACTATGCATCCACAGAAGTTTCTACTCCATCCAGAGAAGTAAACTCTGCATCAGCAGATCTTCCATCTACATTAGTAGATATTCTCTCTTCTGGAGATACTCCTTTACTTTCTAAGGATTACATTGCATCAGTAGATAAACATACAACATCCACAGATGTTCTTGTAACTCCTAAGGAAATTATATATGCATCTGCTCATACACAACATGAAGATGGATTTTCATTTTCATTCACTTCTTCAGAAGATTTTTCAACTTAAAAACACATTCAGATAAACCCCTGTCTGCTAACATTCAAAATCATTAACTTTAAACAATAAACCATACACAAACCTTGACATTTGTCACTACAATTTCAATATTATGAAGGTAAATCATATTATAAACATCAAAATAAACATTTTGATCCTTATGTATCTGTAAAACTATTCATATTCTCATGTCTTTATTTTTATTTCGGACCTAATTTTATCACTCTTCAATGTAGATGGCAAATAGATTTGCTCAAGAACATAATGTTTATGCATATTTATATGCTGACGACCCTATAGCTGAAGGGTGTTGAGATATTCATTATCTGAGGAGGCCTAGATTGTTTTATGCTCCTTTAGTAGATCCAGTCATTTATCAAGCTCATATTATTGATTTTTGGAATTTTGCTCAAATAGAAAAAGAGGGAGACTATGAGGTGATATATACAGAAATAAGGAATTAAAGATGGAGAGTTGATGAATAGATTATTAAGAGGGTACTTGAATTAGGAGATCAAGAGGGAGCTCATCCAATTTTCTTTGAACATGACTACATTGAACGAATTTTCAACCTGATGGGATATGATGGAGATTATAAGAGAGGAGAAATAAAGAAGGGGAGATTGTGCAAGCCTTATTGATTTCTATGTCATACTTACCTGAAGTCCATCTCAAATAGGAAATCTAGATTAGACAAATTTTCAAGGCACATCTCCTCAGACATCATTGTAATTTTCAAAGGAAGTACCTACAATTACTCAAAGTACATATTTGGATGCATATGCGATTAGTTTAGGGTCCAAAAGGCAAACGAGATATTCATGTACTCAAGGTTCATCCAATCGATTATGTAAGGCACCGATCCCGGGACGCTTACATCAGGTCATTATTGTGTTAGAGGATCATGTATCGGACAATGTACTAACTGATTAACGTGCATACCGAACCAAATAGTGCGGAATCCTATTTGATTGGCGAGAACACACGTAGAAACAATTACATAATTGAACTTGGAGTATGATCTTAGAGGTCTCTGGACGGCTAGGGTACGTCTGGAGTCGAAGTGTGTATAGTGCTTACATTTTCCATGAATTAGGTGGTATTTATAGGTTAGGGTTACTCATTCGTGCAACTGAACCATTTGCATGGTTCATTCGTGCGATTGAGCCATGCGGTTGATCCATTCGCACAACTGAGTGTTCAGTCATGCAACTGAGTCAGTCGCATGAAGTTGTTCAGGCGTATGGACTATTTAGGCGCATGGACACTCAATCGCATGGCCATTCGGATGCATGAGAACTTCACTTAACCAAGTTTGAATGTATTTATTGTTATAACATTATGCATATCAATTCAAACAATCACAAACCTATATAATCTAGTCAGTATGCGTTACACAACTCATTAATGAAATATTAAACATTGAAAATCACAACCAAACATTCTTTTTTCATTAAATACCCAAGCATTACATAAGTGTAAGACAATCAAGAAATATTACATTAAGATCCAAATCTAGGTACATATGTATCAACAAACTCCCCCTTGGACCTAGATCTATCTTTTGTCTTACCTTCTTCGTAACCTCCTCATACTTCTTGTACTTTTCCTCTCTTGTGACTCCTGTATGTATTTCAAATGCAAAGCAAATTCGTATTACATTTTGGAATTGGAGGGCTTATACAATATCCTGCGTGTCCTAGAACAGTGGCCACTTGTATAAAGTATAGACGTCGTCAGCTGACAAGTTGGTAAGCCACATCGGGTCGAATACCCTGATAGATCCATTCTTCCTCTTTGTTCAGAACTATGATAGCTTCCCCTGTTCTCCAATCATAGTACCACCATTTGAAGTGAGGAGTGAAATCCTGTGACATCTCCTGTAGAGGGATCTTTGACATTGTTCGTGGAGGACTCCATTTCAGCACTATCTTTGGTTTTCCAGTTATGGGATCAACTTCAAAACGTCTGATATACCTCGTAGATTGTTGAGGTTTGAAGTTGACCCACCTGGTGTGGTACTCTTTTTCAAGGCAGCCTCAAACCAGCCTGACATCTTTCTTGGGTCAGTGTATAATAGCTTCAGTTTAGCCAGCTAGTTGAGCTCAAAACCAGGTAGAGACTTTAGATCATGCGGGAATCTAAAGTACTCAATACCTTTCTCTCTCTTCACCGCGTATACATTAAGATCATCAAAATATGCCCACATGATAATCTTGCTTGACACCTTGTGATGTTTCCTCACATTGTAGAGCTTGGTGTAGACATTCTATTTAGGAGCAGTGCGTTGGGCTCGGATCTCCTCAAAACAAGCAACCTATTCAGCCTTTCTCATATCAACATCAGTGTTTGAGGCTTGGGGTTGTTCTTCAACCTTCTCAGACTCTTGCTCCATCTTATCTAATATCTCAAATGTATCACCGGCTAGGGAGTCACCCAAATTGGGAACCGCATTTCCCTCTTTGTCAGCGTACTCGTGATAGTGCTCTGCAGTGACGTCCTCGATCTCTATCTCATCAATGTTGTTCATCTCGTCATCACTGGTTTCTTCAAAAGTTGGAGCGTCCTTGACAATCTCATCGGGATTAAGCTTGAACATTTCTGCAATTTGCTCGTTAGTGAGATTGTGAATGATCTCTTCCTTCTTCAGGAGTGTACATCACCGATCTCCTAACAATACCCTGCAGATCAAGAATCATCATGAGCTGACTCTTGATCTGTTAGAGGGGAGCAACATCATGTCCATCCCTCTGAAAGTTGGATCTGCTTGATTTATACATGTAACACAACAATCATTAGTTAATAATCAAGACAGAAATACACAATTAATATATAAACATTCATTAAAATAGTGAGACAAGATTCGAATACATATGATTTGAATACAGTAAATAACTAAATTTACTCTTATCATGTATCCTCTGCTCTTCTGCTACCGGGGCGGATGTGGTGGCACCTTGATCTTGAGTCCTTTTGGTCATCCATTCGCTCACAGATGTGGCACCTGCAGCAGAAGAATCGTCTTCATCATCATCAACATCTGCATCAGTATTACCCTCGTGATAATCACATCATCATCATTATCATCACTCTCATCATCATCATCATCATCATCATCATCGTCTCCGTCTCCTTCTCCTATCTTCAATGGCTCTTCTTTGGATCCTTTGAGCTTTAGCAAGATAGTCTTGTTTGTAACCTCCAGCTCCTCAATCTTCTTGGCATGTTGCTACTAGAGCTGAGACATCTGTTGAACCTGCTCATCAATCAATCGGGCCTGCTGAGAAATCTTCTAAGATTGTGCAGTAGTAAGATCTACTAACTGACGAATCTGTGCAATTTTCTCGTCATCAGCCGCTAACAGACGCATCACCATACGGTTCAGCGCTGACAGTTGTTCCTCTATCCCAAAGGGAGGTAGAGGTGATCCAGATGTATATGGAGAGGAGGATAATGGTGCAGCTGGATGACTAGTAGTGGTGGTGGTGGCAGTGGTGAAGATTGGGGGTAATATAGATGAAGGTGGTGGTGGAGTGGGTGTGGTAGTAGTGGTGAAAATTGGGAGTAATATAGATGATGGCGGTGGTGGTGTGGGTGTGGTAGTAGTGGTGGTAGGTGGAGTAGTGGTAGTGGGAGTGGTGGTAGTGGTGGTAGAAGTTGTGGTGGTTATGAAGGTCAGTCTTCTCTTCGTCTTCTTCAAATCGTGGGGCTGAGCCATCCTTTTCTTCCTCGATCCTTTCAAGGAGGATGCTCCCCCTGGAACATGGCTTGGCTGATCTGGGGCAAATGTGGGATCCGTGTCAGTCTCCCCAGATTCACCAGGGCGTCCACCAACCTCCCGAATACCTTGGTGGTGGCAACTACCCGGCTCCCACAGTGCGGGTTAGGGGCTCCTCATCAATATCCTCCTCCTCATCAGGTATGAAGTCCTGATGGAATCCTGCAGCCTCCGCTCCATCATGGGTAGATGTCGGAGATGCTATATCGGCAGTGGGGGCCCTTGGTTGAGTGGGCCCTGCATCTCCACCATCACCGCTGTCGTCGTCATCAAAGTCATCTTCCGGGAGCTGTAACTGCTCGCCCTCTGAATCACTGTCTATGTGACGCCACTTACGCCACCCCGGCACCATGTAGTCCACCTTGGCCAGATGGCCTATAAGTCTCTTTACCGGGGGCTTGACCGCTTGACTTGCTTTCCCTGGTAAACCCTCATACAACCTAGTGTTGTATCATCCATAATCTCTAAAGCCACAGCGTCGTGGCTCTCCTTTGGCAGGGGGTAGCTTCTTGTAAAAAATCATCTGTAAGAACCTAGGGTACATGCAGAAACCCTCTTTGCCCTTTGCCTCCAAGTTCTCTATGAGGTAAGAGAAGATCATGCTCAAAAAGCTAAAGGGGTGGTTCAGCACCAGTGCCACGTAGGCATTTTGTATCTGGTCTGAGAGGTCCAAAGCCACCCCTTCGTGAAGCTATGCACTTCAGGAGGACGTGTGCCAAGTACTTATACTGGGGGCACAGGTTGCTCTTGTTGAGCACACCTGCATTTAAGTCCCCAGCGTACTTGATCCTCAAAACACCCTCTCACCGTCAAGGATGTAGTCTGGTGGGGTGATCTGTATCATTTCCAAACCCAAGTACACACTGAATGTCTTCAGCGATGATCTCAATATCCAATCCAAAGATAGAGCTCCTGATGCGGTACGGCTCAAGTGAACGGTCAACAGATGCATTCTCCTAGAAGGCCTGTTGTATAGACCTGTAAGAGGGGTATGGTGTCGAGATAGCCCGGTGGATCTTGGATCCCTTAAGGAAAGCGATGATCCCTGCAAACTCGGCGCCATTCCGAGTTGTGTGGTCTAAGTGAGCACATATATTGTGCTTGGGGTTGATAGACCATCTATCAGCCATTGATCTGCAACACAAGACACATAGACATTAGTTATCCACACGAGACAAATCAATCTTAATTAACTTGGGTGAATTCATCCTGGTTCATTCATGTGATTGAACCATGCGACTGTGTTCAGTCGGTCAACTAGTCATGCGATTGGATTCAGTTGGTCGACTAGTCATGCGACCGGATTCAGTCGGGTGACTGAGCATGCGATTGAGTTCAATCGAGTGTGAGCCTGCGATGGTTCAGTCGGCCGACTGAACTCATTCGTATGATCCATTCGACCGATTGAGCCATTTGACTAGCTCAATCGTGCGATTGGAGTTCATCCTAGCATCTAGTCGCATGACCTACTGTATGATCGACTGAGATTCAAATTTTTAACCAATTCTTGAGATTAAACGTTGTGTAATGGTTCTTTAGACTCGCAATCACATAACTAATAACCTAAAACCTTCAATTTTAACAGTTTACTTGGTTTAAGTAGGTTATTAGTCCATTAAAGGTTCGGTTCTTGTTTGGGTCGTAAATCACACATAAGGGCACCATTTCTCCTGATTTCGATGAGATTTCAACTCATGATACCTGTATAATCGCAAGCATACGTCAGAATCTCAATAGAGGTGTAAAATCGTGGTCTGATGAAATTTTGACAAAATAATGGTAGGCTATGCAATATGAGGGCGATTAGGGGGTGATGAGTCGAATGCGATCGACTGTGCCCTATTTATACTAAATCTGAGTTCAATCGGCCGACTGGACCCATTCGCTCTGTTCATTCGGGCGAAGGACCTCAGCCGTGCGATTGGCTCAGTCGATCACATTCAGTCGGCCGACTAGAGTTCAGTCGGGCGACTAACTCATTCGCCCACTCTCATTCGGTCGAATGGGTCATTCTGATAAGCCATTCAGTTGAATGGTTCATACTCATGTCCATTCGGCTGTTTAGTGCATGAGTATGGTCCATTCGTATCATTGGTCCATACTCATAGTCCATTCGTGCGAATGGGTCATACTCATGAAATTTTACTTTATGACCATTCTACTATTTCTCCTTTTAATTTTTGAATAAAGTTATGAGCATTTGATCATCTCAGACATGATCATTTTATCTAGAAAAATGGTGATCACCTCAGACGTGATCTTTTTTAGAACATTTTTTCACCTCAGACGTGACCCATTTTTATTTGAAAGCATGTGTGGTCACCTCAAACGTGACAGTTTAGATGATAAGGTTCCCTATCAACTTCCATGACATAGTCCAATATTGAATAAACTGAAATTTGCAAACTTTATACAGAAATAAAGAAAAAAAAAACTGAAACTTAAAACTAAGACATTTTTGTGTTTTTTTGAGGGTTAAATCCTAAGATGTAAATCTAAGAAATTATTTATCTGAAAAGGCAGCTTCAATTCATCTAAACCATGCATGGACCAATTCAATTTGGAATCATACAGGATATTCAAATCGTTCGGGACAGGTTATCTAAAACCTTTAATGCCCTATTCTTGTTTTCATCTAGAGTCATTTAGCAAATTTAGAAATCATACTAGTACTATTAGGTCCACACTAATTTCAACTTTCAAGAATTGTTAGCCATAATGATTGTCAGTAACTTGTCCTCTTGAATCCTACACAGACTTTCAAACAGATTGGTGGTGATGGTTAAGGTTGTTTATTTCAACAAGCATTTGTGGATCCCACACTTATACGGTAATCAACATTCCTCAGGAGATTTTTTAGCTGTCTAAGGGTAGTATTCAAGAAGAAACTATTCATAGAACTTTCAAAAAGAAAGCCAAACCTCAGGTCAGTGCCACGCAGAGCAGAGAGGCGGCAAACAGCAATGAATTCTCGAATATTAGGTTATGCTTATCCTCAAGTCAGTGCCACCGACACAGCAGAGAGGCACATAGCCTATCTTCTTGTTTGAACAATTTCATTCTTTTTGCACAGATCTCACCAAACAACATAGGTTATCAGTTTGATGTATTTGCATTTTTTATGTGCTTTTGCTCAGCTTGGTCTTACGCACACATTTGTGGCATTATTTGCTCGTCACCCCTTATTGGAATCTTGTTGATTGTGTTAACCAGGGATAAGGTGTACCCACAGCTAGTCAAAACAGTTTAGTTTAATCTTGAGATCACCAACAAGGTCTAGTCATCTATTGTGTTGAATCTACCCACATATCATCTATGGTCTAGCAACTCTAGGTCAACTTTCTTTGTGTTACCTTAGTAGTAGCTAGTTTGTCTATCATATTTCCTTTATATTGCTCAGACTACACAGACTTATACTTGAGCTTGCATCTTTTTCAATTTATATTTTTAAAGTCCCAAATGGTTTGCTCCTGTGTACTATCATATCCAAAGATTGAATCGGTGTCACACATAGGATCTTATTTTTATTAGCACTCTCCTTCTCCCTCGTTTTTATTATTATTATTTTGTTTTTTTTATACTTTCTAAACCTATTCTCCCCCTAAAAATTTAAAACCGTAATGGATTAGCGTTTTAGGATTTTAATAGGCAAAAACAATATGACCAATTTTAATTAACCAACTTAAAATTAAGCAAATAATTTAAAAAAATTGAAAAATAAAAGAAAATTTGCACGACACATCGGACTACACATGGTCATCTCAGGAATGACCTCACTTTTCTTTTAACGCCATTGACCTCTAATAGATATAGAAAACGTGGTTTGTCAAAAGCTTTTGTATAGAGGTCAGCACGTTGAAAATCTATGTTTATTTTGACCACATCGATTAAGTTCTTTTCAAAGCAATCACGTATAAAGTGATTTAATCCTGATGTGTTTGGTCTTTGGATGTTGGACCGGGGTTTTTTGTGACTGCAATTGCAGCTGAGTTATCAACAAAGATAGGAGTAGCAGAGAATTTCAAACCGTAATCCCGCATTTGCTATTGAATCCATATGATTTGTGAACAGCAACTTGCCAGAGCAACATATTTGGCTTCACAGGTTGACAATGCAACCGAGGTCTGCTTCTTACACTGCCAGGTTACTAATCTTCTCTAAAGAACTGAACCCTGCTTATGTAGACTTGTAGTTCATCTTGCAGCTCTGTAATCCGAGTCACTATACGAAGTAAGCTCAAAGTCATCATCATGAGGATACCACAACCAAGTGTGGGTGTACCCTTCAGATAACAAAAAAATCCTTTTGACCCTAATGAGATGATTCACCTTAGGTTTTGCCTAATATCATGAACATAAACATGACATACATGATATCAGGTCGTGAGGTAGTGAGATACATGAGAGATCCAATCATCCCTCGGTACATAGTGGCATCTACCAGATCACCATTCTCATCGGTGCTACATCATGGTTTGTAGCAAGAGGAGTTCCAGCTGTAGAAGCGTTCTCCATGTCAAACTGACTAAGAATATCACCTACATACTTGGTCTGATGTAGGAAAATCCTATTTGGTGTCTGATCCACCTGTAACCCGAGAAAGAACTTTATCTCTCCCATTGCACTCATCTCAAATTCCGCCTTCATTACTGCTTCAAACTCTTTACATAATTCTTCGTTCTTGGATCCGAAGATTATGTCATCAACATAGATTTGTACCGGTAGTAACTCCCCATCTTTTTCCTTGATAAACAATGTACAGTCAATGACTCCCCTGCGAAAACCATGTTTCACAAGATGTGTCGAGAGTTTCTCATACCAGGCCCTCGGAGCTTGATGAAGCCTGTATAGCGCCTTGTCGAGTTTGTAAACTCTATCCCGATGATATGGATCCTCAAATCCCTCGGGTTGACTGACATATACTGTCTCTCGAATCTCACCATGAAGGAATGCACTCTTCACATGTAATTGATAATCTTTGATCTTCATATAAGATGCATAGGCAAGGAAGATGCGGATTGCTTCCATTCTTGCCACGGGTGCAAACACTTCATTGTATTCAATACCCTTAACTTGTCGAAATCCCTGAACAACATGCCGAGCCTTGTTTCTGATGATCAAACCTTGATCATCTTTCTTGCATTTCAAGACCCATTGGTGCCAATGACCTTAACACCTTTAGGTCTATCCACTAGAGTCCATACACCCAACTTCTTGAACTAAAGAAGTTTTTCTTGCATGGCACTCACCCATGCTCCTCATCAGGGCTTCACTAACATACTTTGGCTCAAACTGAGACACAAAGCAATGATAGGCACCATCGTGAAGGTATCCTTTTCCATCACAGAGGCATAATCAGCTGAGTACACGTTTTTTGGTCTGACACTGATCTCACATCTCTTATGACATTATCCAAGGATGATAGACGTTTAGATGTGAGCCGGAGTTGTTGGAACAACCACCTCAGAATTAAGATTGTGAACATTGGTTCTACATCTGAGGCTATAGGGTTCTGAGGTTCAGAAGGCTCAGAAGCATCACTGTCGATGCTTGTGGACTTGTGGTAGTCGGAACCTTTCATCTGGTTGTTCTGATCACTTTCCACATTTTCTTCATAGAGGAAGAGTCACTCACATCAAGTGCTCCCCCTGAGTTGGTAGATGATTGACTTGGGAACCAGATGGTGTTGAATCTTAAGACGGTGTGTCAAGACATCGTACATCATCTTGTTTGCCAAGTCATCTTTGGATGTGGAAAGAGGTATTTTGAAGGACTTGAAGAATCCATCATAGTCAAAGAAGTAAGCAGGCCCTTTTCTTTCAGCAGGTGGTGTAGTGTATCTCTGAACATCAACATTACACCATACCTCTACTTGACCGTTGAGTTGTTGTAAACTCTCTTGTTTGGTATGTTGTATCCTAGAAAAATACCTTCATCAACCTTCTTGCTGAATTTTCCCTCCCGAGTCTTCTTCAGCAGGGTGCACGAAGCGCCAAACGGCTCGAGATACTCTAAGTTAGGTTTACATCGTTGTAGTAACTCGTAGCATGTTTTTCCATGGCTTTAACTACTAGAACTCGATTGAGCGTATAACATGCATTTGCAACTGCCTTATTCCAGAATTGGATAGGTAGTTTCGAGTCTGCTAGCATAGTCCGTGCGGTCTCTATCAAGCTGCGATTCTTCCGTTCAGCAACACGTTCATTTGAAGAGTGTAAGCAGAGGTAAATTGATGCACAATTCCCTTTCCCTTGCAGTAGGCCTCCATCCACTGATTCTTGAACTCGGTTCCATTGTTTGAGCGCACTTGTCGTACTTTCAGCTTGTATAGGGATTCCAGTGTAGTTACTAATTCCTTGAAGGATTCAAATGTTTCTGATTTGGACTTCAGAAACATTACTCAAGAGAATCTTAAGTAGTCATTAGTAACTACGTAACAATACAAGTCGCCTGCGATGCTTCTTGTACTGACTGGACCAAAGATCCATGTGAAGAAGCTCAAGAGGTAGTTCTATGGAATGAACTTTCTTTTCCTTATGAGACTTCTTTGTCTGTTTTCCCTTCTTGCACGCAACACAAAAATCCAGGAGTTGGAAGTTTTTGACGTTCACTCCCCTCCCTAGATTGTTCTAGATCAAGTGATTCATCTTCCTTGGATTTATATGTCCCATTCTCCTATGCCAGGAGATGGAATCCTTCTCAGTAGCTTTGGACAAGAAGCACTGAACTTCACGATCCGTTGTGGAGGCCTTTGAAAGATCCAAAACATAAAGATCATTATATCTTGAAGCTGACATTAGAACTTGGTCCTCCGGGATCACGTAGTCCTTCTTCAGAACGTAGCACTTCTTGTGGTCAAAGACTACTTTGAAGCCTTTATCACATATTTGAGAAACAGAAAGTAAGTTATTTTGTAATTGTTAGACATAGTTTACCTTGTCAAACTTAACTTTCGGATTTCCCACTTCTCCTTGGGCTGTGATATACCCGCCTTTGTTTCCAGCAAATGATACATGCCCTCCTTTGATTCGTCTAAGTTTGATAAAGAGCTCTGTTCCTCGTCATGTGCCTGGATGCTCCGCTATCTATTATCCACGTGTTAGTCTCAACACTATAGCGAAACCTTGCACATTCAATGAAAACATTAGTTCATGTTAGGAACCCAAGCCTTCACTAGCTTGGGTTTCCCTGAGGCATCACACAACATAAGCTCAACCCATTGACCATTTGAGGTTGAGGGAAGCTCAGATGTCTGTTTGTCCTCATTTTTAGACGCTGAGGCAGATTTTTCTTTCCATAGGCCAGCTTTTTGTAAGGCTGTTTGTGATAAACAGACGACTGGCTGATAGGTTGAACTTTGGATTCACTATCCTTTTTAGGAGGCGTCACTGAGTTCCTCTTAAAAGATCTAGTTTTAGATGCAGGAAGTTCAACTTTCCTCCTCGGTGTCTGATAATAAGGACAATTTGACGCAATGTGACCGTACTCTCCACAATTGTAGCAAGATCTGCTTTCAACTTTACGATTAATTTGTTTTTGTGGAGATGTAGGTGTCACACGGATGACCTTCTTTGTTTAGATTGAGACACTCCTTTGTTAGATGTATGATCGGGTTTTACAAACTTAATTGCCTTACCTGGTTTTACATCTTTCATTTCTTGTTTACCTGGACTTTGACATGATACACGTGATTGATTAGGTTTAATAGTCTTTTTGGGTTCTGATTTGATGTTGTTTGAACCTGACTTTAAATTGGCCTTTTCAAACTCTATTTCCAGGTTAACACAGGGCATCTTTCCTTTTGCCTTTGAAGTGGACTCCTTTTGTTTAGTGCCAGATTCAATTGATTTACTTGTGGTATCTGGGTCACTAACAAGAGGAGTGGTCACCACATGATCCTTGATGGGGTTATTATTAATTGGTTTACTTTTGGTGTTCATCAAGGTCTCAGGTGATAGCGGAACCACTTTGTATCCCAAACCCTCCCCATTATTTCTCTCTCTCACTAAGTGTTGGACAATATGTGATGCGCTTGTCCAACTGTGTAGTTTTGTTTTAAGGAGTTTACTTCTACTTCTAAAACTGCTTTCTGCTTCTTAGTGTACTCTAGGGAGTTAAGATAGTACCTAATGTCATTAGCTTGGTTAAAGGAAACTACTTCTGTTTCCCTAAGCTGTTTGTTAAAAGGTCTATCTTTTCCTTGTAACTATGCTCATTTTGTTTTAAAACTCTATTAGCTTCAGTGCATAGTTCAAAATCCTTTACTAGGCTATCATTATGATCTAATAACCTAGTAAATTTAAATCTATGCTTCTCTAAATTTATTACAGTCAGAACAAGCATGATTATTAAGTAACTGGTCAGTAGTACTTACCTGAGATGTTGAAGAGGAATCAACCATGTGTGTGAATCTGTTTTCTCTGGTTTCGGTGATTTTGACATTGATGTGGTGTTCTTCTTCAGGCAGGTGGTTGACCACATGTGCAGTGTCTTTAGAATTGGACATCGCAAGCTCTACTACTATATCTCCCTTACTAGCGGAGTCGTCATCTATGTCCTCCACACTAGCTATGTTGGACCTCCCGGTGTGACGAACCGAAAGCTCCAGTCCTGTCCTTCATCATCGTTAGCAGTCAAGGCTTTAGGGTCCTTGCTTGATGAAGTAGAACTACTAGATGTGGCTTTATCCTGACGATTAAAGGACAAGAAAGGATTGCCATTACCAGTCTTCTTTGGCTTCACACACTCCCGTTTGAAGTGCCCTTCTCACCATAGTTGAAACACGTGACCTTTGACTTGTCAAAGCCAAAGGTTGTGTCCTTGGTTGCAAACAAGTTCTGTCCAGTCTTTTTGACAAATTTCTTAGCTTATCGGACAGCACTTGTCAAGGCCCACATAATATCGATTCATTCGAACTCCATCTCATCCACCTGTTCATAATCCTCATCTGCCAGGTGGCAATTTCCTATCTTTCCAACAATTAGTCCATCATAGGAGTGGACTAGAACAGCTAAGAGGTCCATGTGTTCTCTGGCCACTTCAACAGTCACGTTTCCAAAGTTATCGGTCTTCAATTTTGTTGCATTGGCTTCAGGTATAATATACTGGGTACAAGATGACCCTGACGTTTCAGACCCTGAAGTAGATGCTTGTGCTGGACTTGCTGAGCTTGAGACGAAGGCAGTCTGTAGTGGTGCTCCAGATGTCTTGACTGGTGGAGTCGCGTTGTAGAGCACAAGATTCTGGTCATAGTTTGCCTTTTGTGCCCTATACTTCATCCTAAGCTCCTCCTCTCTCAGTTTCAGAATGAAGTCATTTATGTCTAACTTCGACAGCATCCTATTCTATCTGAGATTAGAAACGAAGGAACCCCATTTCTCCTGGTAATCCATCTGCAAAGTTGGATACCTTATCCTCCATCGACGTAGTTACACCATGAGTGTGCATCTCACTTATCAAGTGGTAGAATCTGTCGATCACGTCGTCCAGGCTTTCCTTTCCCATTGAAGAGAAGTTGTCAAATTCCTTCTTCAAAGCTTTGGCCTTAATGGCCTTGAGTGATGGATTTCCATCATACCTCTTCTCCAACGCATCCCATAGTTTCTTTGCTTGAGTGTATTTTGAGTACTGATGAAAGATATCCTTCGGAATAGACTGGGTAAGCAAAGCGTAGACTTTATTCTCAGCGTTGTGTTTCACTTTTTGTGCATTGGACATGCCACTTAACGTAAGTTTGACACCGTCAGCTCCTACTGGCATGTTGTACCCCGACTCTATTGCCTCCCACAAATTTGTATCTACTCCATTTAAGTAGATTTCGAAACGTTGCTTCCATTGTGGGTAGTTGTCTAACGTGATAAGCTTTGGGGCTTTATTATGAATTCCCACTTCGTTCTCCAACAACAGTTGATTCTGAATACGAGTGTATCTACTTGTTGTGTATGCTGAAAACTGGTCCTCCATTTCCCTTAACTTTACTATTAAACAAACTATTTATGTGTGTGAATGAAGGTATGCGATTAGGCTTATTTGGGCGATTGAACTAGGCGAATGGTTCAATTGTGCGACTGAACTAATGCGGATGACTCAGTCGGCTGAATGAATTAATGCGGTTGAACAGTCCGAATAGGGTTCTCAGTCGTACAAATGAGGGTATGAATGAGTCCAATCGTGCATTTGGGATAGGAATGACCTCAGTCATGCGATTGAGCCAATCGTGCGACTGAACCTGTTGAAGTTTGAAAATTCGTAGGTTAAACGTGTTTTGGCCACAAAAACTCGAATTTCCACAAACCCTAATTGCCGTATGCCGGAAAAACTAAACTTTATGGTCAGGAGACGTCTAAGACACTGTTTGACACAAAAAGATTGTGTTTTTAGTGAAAAAACACAATTTTTGTATCAAAAACGATTGAATCAACATGTAATCAAGAGCCAAGACTCTGATACCACTTGTTAGAGGATCATCTACTCGACGATGTACGAACTGATTAACGTGTATACCGAACCAAATAGTGCGGAATCCTATTTGATTGGCGATCCAATCAATGAGAACGCACGTAGAAACAATTACGTAATTGAATCTAACGTTAAGAATCGATCTAATGCGATCTATGAACTTGGAGTATGATCTTAGAGGTCTCTGGACGGCTAGGGTACGTCTGCAGTCGAAGTGTGTATGGTGCTTATGTTTTTCCACGAATTAGGTGGTATTTATAGGTTAGGGTTACTCATTCGTGCGACTGAACCATTTGCATGGTTCATTCGTGTGATTGAGCCATGCTGTTGATCCATTCGCACGACTGAGTGTTCAGTCGTGCGACTGAGTCAGTCGCATGAAGTTGTTCAGGCGTATGGACTATTTAGGTGCACGGACACTCAGTCGCATGACCACTGTTGGGGCGCATGGTCCAGTCGGACCCATGAGAACTTCACTTAACCAAGTTTGAATGTATTTATTGTTATAACATTATGCATATCAATTCAAACAATCACAAACCTATATAATCTAGTCAATATGCGTTACACAACTCATTAATGAAATATTAAACATTATAAATCACAACCAAACATTCTCATTTCATTAAATACCCAAGCATTACATAAGTGTAACACAATCAAGACATATTACATTAAGATCCAAATCTAGGTACATATGTATCAACACATTGCACATAAAACATACATTTAAATTTGCTCAAATAGCGTAGCGGAATAACATAAAAATATTTCATATATTAATGACTGCTTTTGCAAAACATACAATGTAGTTGAGTGTTACAATATTATCATTTGCATTACATCACAAAAACATCATTGTTCTACAAAATGTATGTCATTCAAAAATGCCAAGTAGTTCCACGTACCTCCTTAGCAACAATTACCTACCAATTGGAAAATACATAAAGTCAGAATTGCTGTTGAGTTTCTAGTTTTATAAAATAAATACTTTTACTTCCGTTTAAAATCGTCTTTTACTTTCATACGCGATCATGCATCATACGTACAAATAGATAATCTATTATTATTGTCCATCATTATTCATTATCTTTCGTCAATCTATGACATCATTATCATTTGTTTTCATTCATAGTCTTCATTACTTACCTTTCATACATTCGTCATCTTTCTTACTTACATTTCGGACCAATGCCATTTGCTACACCTTGTAATCATGCATAAAGTGGGTACTAGGTTGAAGTCTATAAATAGACTCTCGTACATTGTGCCCGGTGGCCTGACCACAGTACCGTGGTAAGCGGTAAGGATTCCATAGATATGGTCATCACAAGATTAGACCCTAGTGTGCATCCTTCCAGGTAGTTAACCCGCACACCGTTAAGCAACACCCTTCATTGGGATGAACCTACTTAAAGTGCTTGCAAGACTTATTACATTCATTCTTCCATTAATGCATGCATTCATTCTTTCTTTCATTATGTCCTCTTATCATTATCATTAACTTCCATTTTACGTTACATAATACTTTTTATTCATTTCATAATCATAACACATAACTCATGAAATAATGCATAATACATTCATACATAACATTACCAAGTATAATTCATCATAAAAATATAACTGGCCCTCCGCAGGACAACGGGGCTTTGGGGGCGGCAGCCCCGGTCAGCAGGGTCCTAGGGGCAGCAGCCCCTAGTAGGGTCCATTTAAAACATATTTAAACATTTATATGGTACACTTTGTTATAGAAAAATCAATCTTCCTGTTAAAACCTCTTAAAATCATGGTAATCTAAAACATATATTTAGTATGAATTTCCAGCTCCAAACAAATTTAAAATCTATAAAATAGGGGATCTAGAACTCACCTGGACTTAGTGAGTAGCTTCTCAAACAAGCTTTCTAGCAAGGGTGGCACTACACAACCAGCAAATAAGTTAACATTCAAAGGAGTTAATTTCTTCCTAATTTTGCTGAATCAGTAATTTTGCTACTAGTTTCGCTGTCAATTTTGTTGGCATCTTCACTTCCAGTTTCACCCAACATTCATTGGAAATTCAAGTCTGGGAAACTATAGTTTCGTAGGAAGATCCATAGTTTCGCCGGAAGACTACCTAATTTCACTGGAAGAACTCATAGTTTTGCAGAACTTGCTGAAATTACAAACCAACCCATTTTTGACTCAAAACTTCAATCTTTTACACCCAAATCCTTGGTTTATCACCCAAGAAGCTATATCTAAGCTTCTTACATGTTTTCTTACACAAAAACGTGAGTTTTGGGAGATTATTTGCCACTTTTAAAAAACCCCAAACCCTAGAATTCGAATTCATTCTTAAAGAAACGATTAAACGTTGTTTCTTACCTAGATTCTTGGTCTTTTCTTGTTGTTTAGATGCACGCAAACACCGATCTTCAATCTCTTGATCAATCAAGCCTTTGATCACCACCTTCTCTCCACTTTCTCTCTCTACACTCTCTCTAAAAGTTGGGTGTTTAGATGCAAATGAGAGTGGCTTTTGCTGATCCGTTTATATATACTAGGCATTTCCAGGACCTTAAACTCGTCGAATACGTAACACGTGATGTCTACTCGATCCATACTCCATTTCCCGCTTATTTTCATTAAAATATCCTGGCTAAGCCCATTATTATTAGTTGACTTGTTTCAGTTTTATTTCAGGAGTTACAGATTATCAATGCAGAACTGCCTTGTATTAAAAGAGTAGGTGATGTGTTTATGCAGGCTCACTTAGGAAGATCATCACTTAACAAGATAAGTGGCAAGCATGAACGAGAAGAACTACCAATGTTTGCTCATGTGCTTGATCCAAATGTTGATATTCCTTAAGAGCTAGTGTTTGAAGATCAACAAGACATTTCTCTTATGGTTACTGAACAAGCATCCCATTCACCTCCACAATAACCCATACACCATCACCATCTATCTCCATAGTACAATCCGCTGCTAGTGAAAATACTCTGCCTATCTCTCCCATACATCCACAATCAGCCATTCACCATCACCCTCCATCACCACCAATTCAATTGCCTGCTGGTGAACACACTCTACCCTTTCTCCTATACAGTCACAAGCATCATTCAACTCTAGTGCTACTAAACTTGTGTCACAAGCTAGTACCCAGCCTCTATCAATCTCACAACTTAATCACCAGTCAACTCCAATAACACAAAACCATTTTCACCCACCTTTAATCATCAATCTCCTTAACAAATACCTTATCAAAAGCCAATATCCCTAGTAGCTTAATCAAACTCAAGCACTGCAAGTGTTGCTCAAACTGAAGTGATAAACATTAAGGAAGGTAATGAGGCTATACAAAAAGAGAAAACTGAGGAAGTGTGTTTGGATGATGAGATAGATCAAGAACAAGAAGTTAATGAAGAGGGTGAAGGTGAAATCGATTATGTTGATGTTATAGCTTTTCATGAAGATGACTTGGAAGATTATTTTTAATGAGTAAAAGTTATTTGGTTGCTGAGTATAACAAACTTACCATCAAGTCAAACAAAAGACTAGAGAGAATAAGGGAGTTAAAAGGAATGATAAGGGAGAAAGAGGATCAATTGATTAAACAAGAAGCTTCCCTAAAAAGATCAAGTGAAAACGTTCAAGAAAACAATAAACTAATTAATGCCTTACATGAGCTAGTTAGAGAGCTTAAAGATTCTGTGAAATATGAGAAAGATGAAAGGAGAATCTTTTCTTGGAAGTTAACAAAGCAAACAATTCTCTGAGTGATCAATTCATTTTGTTGAAAAGAAAATATGAAGAAATTGATGAGCTCAAGATGAAAATTTGTGCTCTTGAATCGAATACACCAACAACAAAAACAACAAAAAATTCTACTAATACTGTAAAGCTATTTATTTCATACAGCAGGAAAAGACAATATCTTGGGATGGTTAATAAAGAAGTGATAGAAGTTCAAGATTCCCCAAAGAAAGCAAAGACTATGTCACTAGAGCACACTCCTTTAGTGGATATATCCACTTTGAAGCCTATTACTCAAGCTGATACTAAGAGTGATGAAGAATGGGAAGAACTAACAAAGATGGAATCTCCCAAAGATCAAATAGAATAAAAAATTAATGATCTACTGACAACCAAAGATATACTCGAAGAAAGGCCACAATAAGCAATGTTCATGACTTTGATAAACCATGGCTTTCCATATAATATGCTGGAAAGAATGAATATGACTGAAATGAAGAATGTGCTTAAAGAGTTTGAGCTTGCAAGATTCATGCTTCCAATATGCAACTATGAAACCTTCTCTACATTCATGTTATGCAGAAAATCAAGAAAGACTTAGTCCATTATGATACAACCAAACTTAGCAGTATAACATGACATGTTGGCAGCAAACTCATAACTACAAGATGCATGAGCTTAAAGGAAGACTAGTGGTTGAGTTAAGAAGGATGTGGAATATGTTATGAAGGTAGAGCTAGAGACTACAGTGAAGTTTAGAACTGAAGCACCACATCCTGAGTATGATCATTAATCTAATACTTCTGCTGAACCAATCACAGTAGAAAGTAAAGATCAAAACAAAGGGAAAGAAAATTTAATCAGAGAACCAAGAGAGGTGTTGCTCGAAAAAGTATGGCCATTCGGTACACATTAAGATAAATTATTGAAGAGAAGTCAACGATGATTCAATTATTTGATCATCTCACAACTCCCAGATCTGCTGAAGAGAACAGGATTATGGCCTGAAAATATGATCCAAACTGGGATTGTGCAGTCATTAAAAGGTCTTGTAGAAGGATTCAATACTTCTATTTAGTTGAAACAATATTGACTCTCCCTGATTTTGATATTCATGATCTACAAAGCTTAATCATCACTAACTATCCAATAAATCCAAGAGGAAGAGATTTCTCTATGGTTGTGGGTAAGTTGCAAACTAATTGTAAAGATGATGTAGGCATAATAGAAGAACTCAAGGGCAAAGAAGATCAAAATCTAACTCCTCCATATTGAGTGATGATGAATTTCTTAGGAGAGTTGAATACTCAAACAGAGAATCGCTACAATCAGCATCACTGAAGGCAATCAATAAACATCCCCATAACTAAGTGGGGATATGTTGAGAGAAAGGAATTTGTGCTACTAAGAAATGCAATAAGAAGAAGGCTAAGAGTATAAGACTTTGTGACCCCATAGAAGTCAAACTTCTACATTCAAGCTACACTTCATATCTACATAAAAAGTACTTTCCTAAGCTCAATGATGAACAAGACCAAAGTGGCATATGCTTATATATGAACCTAATTCAGGTTATTGACAAACTGCATGCCAAGGCCAATAAAAAGAGAAAGTTTAAGGCTGGCAAGTTGATTGGAACATAGATAAATGAAGTTACTGAGTTGGGAATCTCAGAACAGGATAAGCTAGAGATTGTGCATAATAACAATGTTTTGGTAACTCTAAATACTAAAGAGGAAGTGCTTGGTTTGAGTGTTGAGACATTAAAGAAGATTAGTCGAATGAAGATTAAATACACTTATGATGACTAAAAAGTTGCAGTTTCCTACTTCAACAACAAGATTGTAGCAAGAGTCAATGACCTTTCAAGCCTAATAAAGTGATTATAAGTGTCTAACCCTAAGGGGGGCTATTGTTAGGTCTAGGTCCAATAGTTGTAGATTCAATGTATAGGATTAAAACTTTAATCATGATTTTGTAATAAACTCTTATACATCTTATTTCTTTTGTTTGTAATGAATGTATAATGGTTAACCCCATTATATATTGATTTTGAATGATTGTAGGAACAATAGTATACTTAGTCATTTTGAAAATTGACTAAGTGTAAGAACTATCTACGAATGAACAATTTGTACTTTCATAGATGTTTTGCAACAACAACAAACGATTCATGGATCTGAGGATCTTCTACGGATGAACAACTTGTTGCGAATGAAGTCCAAGTGACAACTCCTATGGGAGGCAAATCTCCTAAGGAAGACCAGCACTTGCATGTACTTCACCAAGTACATCAAGTCAACAAGTCAAATACTAAGTGACGTCATAAAATCAACTCCTACGGATGATTTTAACTTAGTCAAGAATGTCACATCATGACATTCTCTGGGTAACTT
The DNA here is from genome assembly GCA_025506515.1 of Flaveria trinervia. Lineage (NCBI taxonomy): Eukaryota > Viridiplantae > Streptophyta > Magnoliopsida > Asterales > Asteraceae > Flaveria > Flaveria trinervia. The sequence continues at coordinate 12,055,862 of CM046458.1, read as the reverse complement.
TCTTACCCTGATAAGAAAGTTGTTACCCTAAAGAATAAATTTTTGAGCCTATAATACAAAGTATAGGTTCACACTTTTGGAGAGAACCTAACCAAGTAGAGAATTACACATCAATCAAATCAACAAACCCTAGCAACCAATAACAACAACCACAACAATATACACCAAAATCTTTAGAACCCTAGCAATATTCAATCATCAATTCAATTGTAATCATTAGTCAATGATAATAAAAACCATTTGAATCAAACTTGTTATTTATTCCTTATATTCATTTGTTCGATCGTTTGTTTCAATTGTTCATCATATTAATTCATATTACAATTGTTATTTCATCATCAATTGATTAAACAATGAACAGTGATAATTTCGCAATCATTGTTCATTAGATCTAACCTGATAATTTCTTGTTGCGATCCTTGGATTCACATTCTTGGCATATTTGATCTCTATTTCAGATGACAAAACAGATAAAAAGATTGAAAATGTGCCAGTGTAGTAGAGTTTTCTGATGTCTTTCCAAATGAATTTTGAGGAATCCAACCTGATTGTGAAGTCGAGTTTAAGAGGGATCTAGTACTAGGTACAACATCGATGGCTAAAGCATAATCCATATTAGAACTAATATAACTAAAAGAATAAAAATGACAACACAATGAATTGTTGTAAGAAAAAATTATACGTCCAAGTTCTTCACCTTAGGAAGCTCCAATTCTTTTCATTAAAAAGAAAGATGGTTCAATCCATATGTGTATTGGTTATCAAGAGTTGAACAAAGTAACCTAAAAAATCGATACCCTAAGCCCTATGAAATTAAGTTTATAGTTTACACTAACCATAAGAGTTTAAAGTATATATTCGATCCAAAAGAACTGAATATGAGGAAAATAAGATGGATAAAAATCATAAGTGATTATGATTGTGAAATCTATTATCACGAAGAAAATTTTAATGTAGTATATGATGCTTTATACATTAAGGAAAGAGAAATGCCTAAAAAGAGTTTATGCTTTAGGACACAACTTTCAACTTGATTTACTCACCCAGTTAAAGGAAGATTTAATAACAACTTTACAATACATAAAAAAAGAAGGTATGGAAGGAATGCTTGACTTATTGTACAAAGGAGAATATGAGTTATTCAGATTGAATAAATGAATTAAGATGCTAATTGCTTGTAAACTTAAGGGATGATTTACTCACCCAGTTAAGGGAAGATTTAATAACAACTTTACAAGACTTAAGGAATAAATACTTTAATTAAGGAAGTGATAGGATGTATGTGTAAGACCGGTTAAGGGATGGTCAATGCAATCAATTTCATAATGAGGAGAACGTTAGAACACTTAACATATCAAATAGGGAACCGAGTTTAAGTGAAAGATTCTAGAACACAAGAAAGTAATGAGATGGAACCAAGAACAAGATAAGTATGGTTTTAAAGAATGTTGTATATTGCTCTCAAATTATATTACAAGTCTTTCAAAGCATAAAGATAAATACAAGAACCGGATATACTTTATACTACATCCTACAACCAGCTATACTTTGAAAGCCAGCTAGAAACAATAATCTAGACAACAAGATCAATATACTGTCAAAATGGAGTTTGCCTTTTGACTTGTGACTATGACATGCCACAGCTCACATCCTAATATATTATAAAAAAGGATAAAAGATTCAAAGTAGAAAGTTACAGACCACAAACCATAATATACAGTTTACAAAAGCATGGTCCTTTTCACCAACTCAAGAAGTTGGTGAGTCTTCAGAGTTGCAGCGAAAAGTTGGTCAACTTTTGTAAAAAGGTGATTAGAGAAAGCATGTCTTCTCTGTCTTTAGAAGAAATCAGTCTTCTGCCTTTTGGCTTCAGAAGACTTTGTCTTTGAAGCTTTGGAAGACTTCATCTTTGTCTTCTGAAGATTTGTTCTTTGGCTTCGAAAGAGTTTACATTTAGAATATTTTCTCTGAGTTGTGTAAATCTTCCAAAGTAACTCTACTATGAACTTCATACATGCATGTTGAAAGCTCTTTGTTTGCATAAGCCTTCAAGTATAAACCTTATAAACTCCCCTAGGATGATGCTTCTAAAACAAAGAAGGTTACTCAAAATTAACAGTCCTCATCAGGATCAAGACCATTCCTTTCTTTATCAATTGGTCAGGATCCCTTAGACTCTCATAGTACCTTCTCATGTCATTGAGAGCATGTAAAGGAAATCAAGCATGCCTTACTAGAAATAGCAATCTTGACCTCCTTGGTCTCTAATGATATACCATCTGTTTGGATTTGAAGCAAAAGTCCAGGACAAGATGGGTCTTCTAGCTGCAAGAGGCTTTACTAATGTTGGACTTGGTTGAGCAACCTCTTCTTGAGCTACCTTATGATGCTCTGACTCATCTTGAGGTGTGGAAGTGGATGCCTCGTACTTCTTCTTTTTCTTAGTTTCCCTTTTCATGGCTATCTTTTTCCTCCTCTTTGAAGACTTAACTAAGAAGACTAGCCTTTAACACCAGGTTGTTCTTATGTGTCTTTCTTGATTGGGACCTCTTCTCTCACAAGTTCAGAAAGAGAGGGATCAGGACCCTACTATGGATCAAAAGATGAAGTTTGACGCGACCCGGCACTAGATATAGGTTGTGTGGTTTAGTTGGGTTCAACCTTGACCTCAACTTCAGGAGGAGCTTGACTTGTTGGAGAATGCAAGTCAACAACCTCCCCCCTTCTAATATTCTGCTTGATCACTCTAATTTGCTCTTCCACAGTGGATAGAGACATTGGACCAAGCCTCCTTCTGGTGAGTCCATACAGCTTAAGAAGCTCGTCATCCTCTACCTATCAGTGGATTTCTTTGATTCTTTTGGATCATGGCTTTTGACTTTGTAGCTTCTTTCCTTATATGGGAAGAGAGACGAGTTCATCTATGTTGTAGTTCTTGGTCCCCAAGTACTTTGATCTTGTTTTCCTCAACTTATCATCTTAAGTGTTTGGTCTGGGGGCAGCCCTGATTGTAGCTTCCATAATGCCTGGGGACCCACTTGAACTCTCTCCCCTTAGCTTTCTTCTCTCTCCTTCACTCTCCTTAATCTCCTCAAGAATTAGTTTCCTTTTCCCTTAGTCACTCACAGGCCTTGGAGACTCAGGGTGGAGAGAGCTTTAGCCTTCATTGATTGGTTTAGCACTTAAGCTCGTGCCAGAGAGAGGTTGTGAAGTACCTTCACCAACTGGTGCCTCACTAAGAGTACATGATATTTAAGTAGTTCCTGTAACAAGGTTCACAGGGTCTATCACTGGGCCTTCAGTCATGTTTCCCCTTCAAATATAATCTTAGGGTTCACCTCAACATCCATTGACCAATGACATTTCCTGATAGTCTTTGTCTTCTTTAGTGTCTGAACTCTTTAACAATCCTATCTTGAATCCTCACAGCCAGTCTGTCAGCTTCCTTGTTTTGACTGGGTTAGCAAGTGACATGTGGACTAGAGGAAGATTGTCATAGAACTTCAGGGTCTAAAAATTGAAGACCTCTTGTTGCCTATGAAGTCTATCCAGCATTAGGGCACTATTGTCAACATCATACCTCCATCTTAGTATTTCATTTTCAGCAACATAGGGTGGGGTAGGCCTTGGGATACCCTCCTCAAAAAAATTTGCATGAGTGAGTCCACATCAATGTGGACTTAAGGAGGTTACTGAGTATGGACAATTCCAAGTAAGGGTGGTGAATTTCAATGTCCATATTTTAAGAAGAACTCCTAGGTTTTGTGATTGTTAGAACTTTCTGCCCCTTTTTGTTAAATCACCTTCTTGCATGGGTGAACTAGAGGTTAAGTCCACCACATCCCTAGGTTCTTGTGGACTTGGTTGAGTCCTTCTTAATGGTCTCTCTGCTAGCTTACCCTTAAGATTGGTGATCTCAAGTTGCTGGTCATTAACCCTTCTTGTAAGGTAGTCACCTAAGATTCCATGTGACTAACCTTTGAGACTAAATAGGAGCAGTTTGAGTTAGTTTTTGCACCTTTAGTTATATAATCCTCTCATTTGCATAATTAAAAATCATGAGGGGATGATAGAATAGGACCAAATTCTTTTTCCTCGTCACCAAAACTATGTTCTTAGTTGTTGGGTTTCCCTTGCATCGTGACAGCTTCAATTGAAGTGTCAAGAGGCTGGGTTGCCATGGTTAAGTTTGTTGGACCAAAAGAACCAATGAGCCTGATTAGAAAACCCTCTAAGTCCCACAGACATTACAACTGCTGAAGAAGATCACAACAGCTAAAGACATCAGCTGATTACAAGGTCTGAAGACAGTCTGAAAGTAAAGTACTGAAGAACAAAGACTGAAGACAAAATCTGAAGTATCAGCTGAAGACAAAGTCTGAAAGTAAAGTACTGAAGACAAAGACTGAAGACCAAAGTGATCATTAGTTGTCACAACAGCTGAAGTAATTAACTTCAGTAGTTGTGATGGTTTCCTTTCAGTACTTGTAATTTACTTTTCAGTAGTTATAGTTTTAGTAGTTGTAGTTCAGTAGTTTTATGTTTTTGTACTTAAGCATTCTCTGTGATGTTATCAGTAGTTGAGAACATTCTCAGTAGTTTGCATAGTTTTAGTAGTTTGAATAATTCTGTTAGATGTCACTATCAAGTGACATCAGCAGACGTCACATATCCTATATAAGGAATGCTGACCTAGTTGTAAAGTGTGACATTGAGCCACCACGAAAGCATACGAATGAAATATTTCTTTTGTAGAATTCTCTCTTTCTATATCCGTGTACTGTTACATTGAATATCAATTGTGTTCTTGTGAATTGTTTAATTCATTGTTCGAATTCCGCTGCAATACTCTCTAATTAATCAAACTTAGATCACTAATCATAAAAAATGGTATCAGAGCAAGGTTAATCATTGATCGATCTAACAATTGATCATTGAAACTGCTATTTGATATCTAAGTTTGATTGAATTAGCATATTTGCAAGAATTGGTTATGGATCATTGAATTTCTGCTGCTTTCGTTTATCTGCTTTGAGTTTTCTCTTGGTTCATATTGAGTTTGTTGTAAATCAGTTAAAACTTAATTGACTTTGGTTGAATCTGAGAATGACTACTCCTTCTAATGACCCTCACAATACTGGTTCCTCAACCAAGCCTCCGATGCTGGTTAGGACTGAGTATAACATATGGCAACGAAGAATGCTTCATCACCTGTCTGTTAACAGTTCTGGTTGTTGGACATCTGTGGTACATGGTCCACACCCTATGGTGATCAATCCGGAAACCAACCAAATGGTTCCGAAGAAGAAGGAACAATACTCAGATGAGGAGAAAAACTATTTGAGATTGATGCTAAAGCGCATGGAATTCTGGCCATGGCACTACCGAATGAAATCTATTCTGGGCTTACATCATGAACTGCTCATGACCTCTGGAATGCATTGAAGGAACAATTTGTGGAACAGATGAGGTCTTAGCAAACAACAGAGAAATCCTTGCCCAACATATGAGACATTCTCTCATAGGAAGGGTGAGTCACTCACTCAACAGTTTGAGCGTTTTTCATGTTTGATGTCTGAGCTGAAAATGGTCAAACATGAATACACTAATAGTCAGATGAACAACATATTCCTCAGATCACTGCCTGAGAGATGGGACACATATACCATTGTCCTACGCTCCAGTGCAAATCTGGATAGTCTATCTCTCACCCAACTCCATGGGAAACTGCTTACATTTGAAAGAGAGATAGAGCAGAAAAGGAAACTGGCATCATCAGGAAAGCTCACTGATGACTTTGTACCAGGGAACACTGCCTTGTTGGTCATGAGTCAGAATATGCTGCATCAGAAAGCAATTATGATGAGCATATAGATTTCTCCTCAAACGGTTCAGATCATGCATTTGTTAGTGTTGACAGTCAGTCAGGCTGTAATAGTGACAATTTGTGTTTCATTATGGATGATTTAAGGGTATTGCTGATGATGACTTAGAAAAGATGGATATTCTGAGTCAAATGGCCTTGATAAATATCAGATCTCAAAAGTTCTACAAGAGAACTGGTAGGAAATTTCCAGGACTCTCTGGCAAAACCAAGTTTGTTTTGACAAGAGTAAGTTGAGGTGTCACAAATGCCACAGGCTTGGACACTTTGCAAGAGAGTGTAGATCATCTGGATCTAACTCCTCTGCACCCTTTGTGATTTTTCTAAGCAATAGTCCACAAAACAGAGGGCAACATCCTGCTAGTTCTGGTCATCATTCACAACCTATATCTCCTGCATATTTTGTCCCTCAGGGTCCAATGTCATATCCATATCCCTGCTATTACATGCCACACCCAAATCCGGTTCAAGTTCCTATTGCACAACAACCTCAAGCCCTACCTGAGCCTCTACCATCTCAATCATCTCATCACAACCTCATCACAGCTTCTTCACCCCTGGTATTGTTGACTGGAGCAGTTTACCAGATGATCTCTCTGGTAATGAGCAATTATTTGCTGGTGATGCTCAACATGGTGGTGAACATCCTTTTGGGAATCTAGCTCTCATGGCTCTGGAATCTACTGATAGTTCATGCTCCAATGCATCTTCATCACAGGTAACCCAGGTATCCTCTGAGGCTAAGGCCAAGCTATGTTCTGAATCTTGCATAGCTGCATTTATCTCTATTAGAGAGGCAAATGTAGCTTTAATAAATCAAAATCTAGAGCTTGAGCAAACCCTTTCCAAAAGAAAAGCTGAATATGAGTCTGTCCTTAAGGATAAAGATGATGAGATTTATAAGCTTAAATGCCAAGTAAATGATGAAAAGGCTAAGCTAGAGGTCATTCTTGAGAACCACAGAGATCTCAAAGAAAAACTTGCAGTTACCCAAGTTGAGTGTGACCGCTGGGCATCATCCTCCAAGGGATTTGAAATGCTGCTCAACAAGCAATCTGTTTCGAATGTGAAGTTTGGAATAGGTTACAACCACATTGCACCACCTACAGATTTTACTCCAAAACCAATAGTAAAATCTGAAGGTGAAAGTAATTTCCAAACCACATCATCATGTGCTTCCCCTCAAGTGATCACCCAAAATCACAAGATGAAATCAGTGTTGATACCTCAGCAAATCAATTGGCTGATGGTTAACTACTGATAAGCACATGAAGCTGAGTACTTCAGATGTTGTCCCTCAAAGTACCTCAAGTACTGAAGGGCAAGTCACAACATCTGAAAAGCATTTCAAATCAGCTGAAATAAAAGGATTACACTTACTAATAGAGAACAGTTGAAGAACAAGTCTTCAGTTGTTACAGATCGTTCAGTACTAAACAAAAGTATTGAAAGGAGGAAAGTACTGAAGTGCACACCTTCAGTAGTTTCCACATCAGCAGTTGATCAATTCAAGATGAAGAATAAGCCATGAGAAATATATGGTAAATTCAATCATCTTTTTGATGAATGTTGGTACAGAAAGGGTTCCAAACTCAACAGAGATAAGCTCATTCAAATCCAGATGGATGAAATGAAAAATGAGTTTGAGACCAAGTTTGTACCACCGTCATCCCAATATGATGAACCCAAGCCTTCATCCAAATCCAAAAAGAAGGATAGGGTTTATCATAAAAAAACTGATAGTGCTCCTCATGATAAACATCAGACTAAGTCTGTGAATTTTAAGGAGAAAATGGTGGGTCACAGGAACTCATCAAACACAAGTACTGATATGTCACAAGAGCTGAAAGCTTTAGCTACAAATCAGACACAATTGTTATGATGGTTCAGCATTTGTTGGGGAGAGTTAACCAACTAGATGCACCTATGATCAAACCACTTAAAAGGCATTCCAAGCCCAAATCCAAGGAATCCATTTCAGCACCATCTCCTCTTCATCAGCTGTTAATCATAAGAAGCAAGTTATGGTTAAATCTGTTGATGAAAACAAACCCAAAACCAAACAGTTTGGGTCTCAAACCTAACTAGTTCTTTATGATGAATGCAGGTTCTTCAGCATGCCAAAGGAGCATCTGGTATGTAGACAGTGGAGGATCTATGCATATGACTGGGAGCAGTTCTCTTCTTAATGACTACTCTCAAGGAAAGAAGGGATTTGTTTCATTTGGAAATGATGCCAAGGGTTACATCATCGGAAAGGATATGTGTCTAATGGAGAATCAGATTTGATGATGTTAACCATGTGGAGAATCTCTAGTATAATCTACTGAGTGTCAGTCGGATGTGTGATAAAGGGCATGTTGCACTTTTCACAAGCCAGAACTGCAGGATTCTGTCTTCCCAAGTTCTGAGGCTGATTGACAAGGTATTGGATGATCATACTCTCCTGAAGGCCAACAGGATTGGAAGAGTATATGCCTTGGATTTGTCAAAGAAGATGATTTGAAGGGTCATCCTTGTCTGTTCTCCAAAGCCTCTCCTCAGGAATCTAAACTGTGGCATAGAAGGCTGGGTCATTTAATCTCAAAAACATGAATCAGCTGATCCACAATAGTTTAGTGAGAGGTCTACCAATAAAGGAGTTCCACTGTGATGAAACCTGCACTGCTTGTTTAAAAGGAAAACAGCACAAAGTCTCATTCCCTCCTATTGAAGATCTAATTCCACTGCCTGCTTGCAGTTACTGCACATGGATCTGTTTGGTCCTGTGAGAGTGATGAGCATGGCAAAGAAGAAATACTGTCTGGTAATTGTGGATGATTACTCCAGATTGTATGGACTTTCTTCTTGCATTCAAAGGTTGAGGTTGCTCAGACAATTATAAACTCTGTGTTGTAGAAGAGAAGCAGTATTCCCTATCAGTCAAGTGTATAAGGAGCGATAATGGAACTGAATTCAGAAACCATACACTTGATGATTTTTTTTATCTAAAAGGAATCAAGAGGCAATTTAGCATCCCAATGACTCCAGAACAAAATGAGTAGTGGAGAGAAAGAACAGGACCCTAATCGAAGCTACAAGGTCTATGTTGGCTGACTTTGGTTTGCCATTGACCTTTTGGGCTGAAGCTGTTAACCAGCTTGCTATGTGCAGAATAGAGTGTTAGTAATCAGAGGTTGTTGAAGACTCGATATGAAGTTCTACATCATTTGGCTCCTCTAATTTTATTCTTCAAAGCCTTTGGGGTCCTTGTTTCATTCTCAACACAAAGGATCAACTCCACAAATTTGATCCTAAGGTGGTGCAGGGTATTTTGTAGGTTATTCATCCACATGCAAGGCTTACAAAGCCTTCAACTGCAGAACAAAGATAGTTGAAGAAACCTTGCATTGAAATTCAATGAATCTCCTAAGGATAAAATTACACAAAACCCTGTGGAGTTGTTTGATCTGGACATACTGCAATATGTCCTTATCAACCTCCAGCTGTTGCAGATCATGTGGATAAATCATCTTCTGCAGCAAGTCTTCCACCTGGTGTACTGAAGATGATGATGATATCAGTACTCACCTTTTCAAGTTTAGTGACCAACTGCATGAGTCTGTTAAACTTGATGTTCCTGTAGCTTCTGTAGCTCCATCCACAACAAATGCTGATGAGATTTCTGACTCCTCTACATCATTTGACTTGCCATCTAATACTTGGTCTCAAGAATCTGGATCACCATCTGTTGCTGCAGAACCGGCTACAAACACTTGCACTGATCTTATAGTATACCAAGAGCTGAAGAATCACCCCATGTCTCAAATCATTGGTGATATCAATGTTGGTGTCTCAACCAGAAGTCAATTGTCTAACTTCTGCTTCTATGCTCTCTTTATCAGTCAGCTAGAGCCAAAGAACTATCATGTTGCTTTAAGAGACAATGGATGAGTTGAAGCCATGCAGCTTGAGCTACTACTTCATTCAAAAAGCAGCAAGTGTGGGAACTGGTTCCGCTACCCCCAGGTAAGTGTGCAATAGGCACTAAATGGGTTTAGTTTAGGATAAAACTATGAAAATGGGCTTATTGTCAAGAATAAGGCTAGACTGGTTGTACAAGGGTTTTCATAAGAAAAGGTATTGATTATGATGAAACCTTTGCCCCTGTAGCCAGACTAGAAGCAATTAGATTGTTCTTAGCCTATGCTGCATTCCACAATCTTAAAGTTTTTCAAATGGATGTCAAAAGTGCATTTTTATATGGTAAAATAAAAGAAGAGGTTTATGTGTGTCAACCACCAGGTTTTGAGGACAATAAACATCCTGATTGGGTGTATCACTTGATAAGGCTCTTTATGGGTTGAAGCAAGCTCCTAGAGCCTGGTATGAAACACTTTCAATTTTCTTCTTAAAAATAATTTCACTAGAGGCTCCATAGATAAACTTGTTTATTAGAAAGTGGATCACCTAAGCTACTTGTTCAAATTTATGTGATGATTTATTTTTGCATCCTTTGATCCCCAGTTGTGTGATGATTTTACAAGTTTAATGAAACAAAAGTTTGAAATGAGTGCAATGGGAGAATTACAGTTCTTTCTAGGCTTGCAAATCAAACAAAAGGCTGATGGAACCTTATTCATCAATCAAAATATACAAAAGAACTTTTGAATAAGTTTGATTTACAAAATTGTAAGCCCTTTTCTACTCCCATGTGCAACACCACACAACTGGATCCAGATCAGAAAGGTAAAGCTGTTGATGAAACACTTACATATGTATGATTGCGTCCTTGATGTACTTGTGTTTGTGCTAGATTTCAGGCTGCTCCTAAAGAGTCTCATTTGATTGCAGTCAAGAGGATCTTTAGATATCTGCAAGGTACACAATCTCTAGGTCTTTGGTATTCCACTAGACACTCATGCAAATTAGTTGCTTTTTCTGATAGTGACTATGCAGGGTGTAAGTTAACCAGAAAGCAACTTCTAGTGGATGTCAATTCCTAGGCAACTGTTTGATTTCTTGTAGAGTAAGAAACAAACATCTGTTGCTACATCCACTGCTGACAGAGTACATTGCTGCTGCAAGTTGTACATCTCAGGACTCTGGCTTCAGAACCAACTATTGGATTATGGCATTACAGAGACTAAGACTCCATTATTAATGGATAGTGCTTCAGCTCTGTGCATTGTCAAGAATCCAGTCCAGCACTCTAGGACCAAACATATAGAGATCAGACAACATTTTATTAGGGATTGCTTTGAAAAAGGTCTGATTGATCCAAGTTTGTGCCTAGTGCTGATGAGCTTGCAAATATATTTACTAAGCCTTGGATAGTTCAACTTTCCAAAACCTTGTGTTAAGGCTTGGTATGCTGCAGCTAGAATAAGTGATAACTACTGATGATCTCAGTAAACAAGTACTGATGATCATTAGTAACATGTCACAAATATGTACTAATTCTGTTAAAAGAAACTGATGCAGTTACAACTACTGATGTAGTTATAACTCCTGATGTCAGTAAAAACAGATAAGTACTGATATCCTATGAAACAACTGAAATCAGCTAAAAAGTCTGATGAGTAAGTGTTGAGGACAGTATGAACAGCTGAAAAGCTAAGAATTGACGAAAACTACTGATGAGAATTTTCACTTCAGTCGTTTCCACAAACTGCTGTTTCACTCTAAACAGCTGATGAGAAAACCATGTCTTCAGTAGTTTCATAACTACTGAACTAATACCAAGTAATCAGTTGTTTACACAGCTGAAGACAAAACCAAGGTTTTTAGTAGTTTCACAACTACTGATGACTAAACCAAGTCTTCATTGTTTTCAAACGTCTGATAGTTAAAACCAAGTCTTCAGTTGTTTTTATAACACTGATGCCAACACCAACACTTTCAGTCGTTTTCTTTTTAGGCTTTTCTTAACCTATAAATACCTGCACTTATAGCCAAACGTTTCATTAGCCGTTTTCAAACCTTTCTCTCTCAACAATGGCAACCATGAAACTCAAACCCCGACACAACTGTGTTGCCTACCTTTCGAAATCGGCCTTCTGGAACAAGTTTGACACAAGCCATCGATCTTATGGTGGATTCCCCATACAACAGCCTTTCTTCTGAATCCTACCATATATCCTGACTCCTTATCCCAGTTCTGACCAACGTCTCTGTAATAACTGGTGAGAATGATAGACAAATCACTCTCCAGTCGTTGGGAACCAGAAACAGGTGCTCATCACCCCGACATCATTCCCAAAACCCTAAATTTGCATGATGGCACCTATCCTAAAGAATCCCGAAAGGCACCACTGATATGTCTTTTTCTCCATAACGGGTATGAAGGCAACTTAAGTGCTACTACCATACTTAAAAAGCACTTTCATGATGCTGAAAGACTTATCTTTCATATGGTGAATGTCTGCCTTGCATCAAAGACATCTTCTTGGGATCAGATGTCTTCCCGATGGCAACAGGTATTGTACTCTATCCTTGAAAGCCAAAATCTAAATTTTTCTGACATAGTGTTCATGGAACTAAAGGATCTGGCTCAGAAACCTGTGGCAAATAGATGGCTACTTTATCCCAGGTTTCTGATGGCCATAATTTTGAATCAATTAAAATCCGATGGCCTTGTTGGTCTTGGAGTCCCTGCTCCAGCTATTTTAGCTGAGATATACTCCAGACATAACTCAGACCCTACTCTAAAAGAGGCTGCCCCGATGCTAAAACCCAAGCAGAGGGAATCCACAGCCTCTACTTCCAGATCCAAAGTCCCCACCAAACCCAAAAAGGCTACTCAGGGAGATGAGTCACCTGAGGATGCCCTATACCACAACACAGGAAATACATACTGGTTATAACCCCCCAGTTATGTCCAACTTAACCTGCTGAAGCCGCACAGGTATCCTCTCAACATGATCCTGTTGCAACCACAATTGGGGATCCCACATTTCTGGAACCTATCTCAATTGAGAGGGTTACCATTGAAGAGCACCTCTCACCCCAGGTGCAATCTGCTTCAGACCAATCTCCACATGCAACCGCCCCTCAAAGCCCAACACTGATAGTTGCTAAAGTGGTGAGTCAGTTGCATTCCTCACCCCCTCCCCAGAAACCACTTACCACTGGGAATACCTTAACTATTGAGGGGGAGACCAAAATGCTTCTGATAACCCACAGCACAGGGGTTACAATGTTCAATCTCCAAGTGTAGAAGCAGAGGTTAGAACATCTGGTAAGGCTACCACTTCTACTGATTCAGCAAATGATCAGGATGAAGTTGGTAGCATCCATAAGACCTTACCAGAGGCAACTGCCAATGAAGGACACAGTCCTGAGGCAGGTTTTCCCTAGTACCAAGAACAAGGGGCACATGCTTCTACTGATCTACACTCAGAGCATGTCCATCCTGATTCAATCAGGAGGTCAGGTGATTTAGCACAGACTGATGATGACCTGGCTTTTTCTATGATGTATTAGCCCATAATACCATCCTTGAGACTGAGGTGAGCAGACTCAAAGAGTTGTTAGCCAAACTGTCTCAGGATCAAAGTCCATCTACCCACAAACCCCACAGATGGCACCTTCCATTGAAGGTTCCCCAAACACTGAGCCTAGACAACTGAAATGAGCCACCAGCCACTACTTTTGGCACCACCTCTCAGGGACAGAACCCCTCTAAGCAGATGGTTGCTATCTTTCAAAAGTCCTTACCTCTCATCACTCCCATCATCACTGACATAGTGCATAAAGCCATTGATGAGAGGATATCCTCAAATCTACAAACCCTCATTGATGATGTTGTTCATAAATCTCTTCTGCCTTTCATGCCCCTGATCCCAATGCAAGCAAAAAGGGAGACTTCTAAATCTAAGGCAGTGAAAGAAAAGAAAAAGAAAAGAGTTGATGATGAGAAAGAACCTACAAAAGAGAAGGGGTGGAAAAGAACTGATCTCAGAATAGTTGATCACAGATAAGAGAAGGAAGATCAGCTGATCACATATAAAAGAAAGAAAAGTGTTAAGTCAAAAGCTGATGAAGATAAATCCTTAGAAGATCTTGTCAAAGATTTGATGAGCTCACAGCAGATCCATGGATAAAATTATAGATCAGCTCTTTTGACAAGGTCATGACACAGCCACACTAGACACTGAGATCAGAAGGATGGAAATAGAAGAGATTCAAGCTAGATGGGCTGGTTATAGTGTGTTGGAAAGGGAAAGATTGATATAATGATCAGATTCATTGCCAAATACCTTGGAAGATCATTGATAGAGATAAAGGCCTGGTCAGAGACAGTATCTTGGAGATACCAAGAAGATCTGCTCTGCTGGAGGCTATAATAAGGGGTGATAATTGAAGCACTGGATGAAGCAGGTGCAGGGAAGAGAACTGAAATGGCAAAGCTCTCCAAAGCCAAAATCACCACCAAAATGCTAAGTCAGTCTTCTAACACTCCCACTCAAACACAACCCTTATCTCTAAAATCTTCCAAATCTATCCCTAAACCAAAGCCACCCACAACTCAACCCACAAAACAATCCCTTTACCCCAAAAACCACCTCAAACCTTACCCAGTGATGCACCTAGAAGGAGGAGAAGGGTGTTGAGGTAGAAGAAGATGAAGAAGAGGATGATGATGATGATAGTCTGCCATCTCTGCTGTTCTCAAACTCAAATCACCTGATCACAGAAGTCAACAAGTGATTACTCCTAACTTGCAATGCAGATGGTGAAGGTAAATATTGAAGAAGAATCAAGAACAGAAGAAACGCACGATGAGAAGTTTCTCAAGATGGTTGATAAAGATTTCCCTCAGTCCTCATCCATTCAAGAAATGAAGAAACAGGCTCTGAGGCTGTACACTCTTAGACATACTTTTCAACATCAAAAAGAAAGAGTGCGGATCTGGCCAGACCCCAGGGTAAGTTCTATAATTCATAAGAAGAATATACCAAGCAGATATCATGGGCAAGTGAAGAAGACCTTGAATGCTGCAATTACTTGGCCATGGTAGTCTCACCCTAGGAAATCATTGAAGAATTCAAGAGAGCTCACAAATCCAAGACAACCCCTCAATCTATTCTTGAGAACAAAATGAACAAGAAGGGGTTGTTATACAAAAGACTTGAAGATCTTCAGAAGAGTGAACTCCAGTTGTTGCTTAAAGGCTCTCACCCTGATGAATTTTCTTATAGAGAGATAACAACTATGGAGTTGAAAAATGGAAAGACAGTGAGATACTTGTCTGAGTATTATGGCCTAGAGTTCTTCTTTGAGGGAGAAGCAAAATAACTCACCAAGGAGGAACAAGTTGTTCTCCTTGAGGCCTATGCTAGTGAGTCTTATAGACTCATTAATGGGAATTAGGTTTCATGGTTGGACAAGACTCTGTGTCCAGTTTCCGAAGACAGAGTCCTTCCATACTTAGCCAATCAAAAGATTAGAAACCTTTTCCCTGCCTGTGCATAACTGATTACCTCTGAAGTTGATCAAGAGGGTGCTTCTGCCAAGAATAAGTGGGACCATCAATAAGCTTAGAGGTTTTGGCTGCATTGGTTCAGGGGGATTTTGTTGGACCAAAAGAACCAATGAGCCTGATCAGAAAAACCTCTAAGTCCCACAGACATTACAACTGCTGAAGAAGATCATAACAGCTGAAGACATCAGCTGATTACAAGGTCTGAAGATAAAGTCTGAAAGTAAAGTACTGAAGAACAAAGACTGAAGACAAAGTCTAAAGTCATCAGCTGAAGACAAAGTCTGAAGCCATCAGCTGAAGACAAAGTCTGAAAGTTAAGTACTAAAGACAAAGACTGAAGACCAAAGTGATCAGTAGTTGTCACAACAGCTAAAGTAATTAACTTCAGTAGTTGTGATGGTTTCCTTTCAGTACTTGTAATTTACTTTTCAGTAGTTATAGTTTCTGTAGTTGTAGTTCAGTAGTTTTATGTTTTTGTATTTAAGCATTCTCTGTGATGTAATCAGTAGTTGAGAACATTCTCAGTAGTTTGCATAGTTTCAGTAGTTTGAATAATTCTGTTAGATGTCACTATCAAGTGATATCAGCAAACGTCACATATCCTATATAAAGAATGTTGACCTAGTTGTAAAGTGTGACATTGAGCCACCACAAAAGCATATGAATGAAATATTTCTTTTGCAGAATTCTCTCTTTCTATATCCGTGTACTGTTACATTGAATATCAATTGTGTTCTTATGAATTGTTTAATTCGTTGTTCGAATTCCGCTGCAATACTCTCTAATTAATCAAACTTAGATCACTGATCCTAACAGATGTACTCACTTGTTGAAGTGAGAGTCTTTTCCATATGGACTTCCTGAACTTGTTCAGGGAGATCCACCATAGTATTGGGTGGATGATGTCGGCTAGACATAGGTGATGTAGGAGTACTCATCTCTCCTTGAGAAAAGGTGAAGAAGAAAGACTCATGGTACTCACTGAAACCCATGTTTCATCATCATAGAATACTAGGTTGGGTATGGGTTGGTTAAGGTCTAAAGGCTGGGGATGGTAACTTTCCTCTGAATGTTGTTCATATGAGTTTTAAGACTATGAGTGAAAGCTTAAGGCTGTTAGGATAGTGAGCTCATCAGGCTGAGCATGAGGAACCATAACACTGATCTGTGGTGTGATGAGAGTGATTTGTTTCTTAGGTAAATGGGAGCTTTAGTGTCTACTTTTTCTTGTATGAGTGAGGATATGGGGCCCTGCACAACCTGAGTAGCTTGTGTAGGGGTTTGGTTGGATTTCTTATGTAGGTGATGGTTATTTGACCCCATGTAGGTGGTTAAGAAGTAGAAAGTATGGGTTCAACACTAGCTAGTGCTGGTAGATTGTCACCTTGAGCAATAAGCTCTAACATTTTTGGGACAAGGGTTGTTTATACCCCTGAGAAGCCCATAGTAGGCTTTCTCATAGTTTTAAATATTTCGGGCTTCATCTATCATATGTTTAGAACATTAAATGTCCCCCCATAAGCCTAGTTCATAGTTAAGAATGTGCTAGACATATCTAGGGAACATGTAATATTATAAGAAGTCTGAGTTAGCAAGTAAATTGGTATATACAAACTGAGAATACTTGAACTTGACCCCTTAAACTATCCTATTAACTATGTTAGAAAGGTATTTAGGAGTTTGGTCTCATCTTGCATGCTTGTTGCATAGACTTTGGATGATAATATGGAGGAGGTACTTCCACTAGGAGGAGACCTTTCCCTTTTTGAAGGTTCTTACAAAGTAATCACATTCATAGCCTATCTGCCTAAAGAATGTGGATGAGAACATGGAGGAGCTACATCATCCAGCCTAAGATGAGTGTTTATAAAGGCGGGAGTAATGAAGATTGTCCTCCTTACACTATCGTAGACAATGCTTTCTCCCCATCCATAGGGACCTCATGGCAGGTCCTTTAAAACTCCAATAGTTGATCTTCATAAGGTGGAGGATCTATGGTGAAGGAGGTGAAGTAGTTGGATAGAGTTCAGAATCAACAAACCTCTAAGAAACCAAGATCTTTCTCAGAGTTCAACAGAGCAACCTGATTGTGTTGCTTGTGTAAATTAATGGAAAAATCTAGTTGGTTTCTGTGATCAAGGTTGGACGTTAACAATATTTTGAAGGTAATTTTATTGGAAGGTAGTTTTCTTGGAAGTTAACAATCTTTTGAAGGTAGTTTTCTTGGAAGTTAACAATCTTTTGAAGGTAATTTGTCTTTGGAAGTTTTATAAGTCAATTTGACGTTGGAAGATATTACTAAGCTTTATGGAAATTTGCTTCGGAAGAAAATAATCAGAGTATTTTTACTTCTGAGACATTTGGTTTTGGAATAGATTAAAACTTAGAACTTGTATTCATAAGATAATAAATCTTCCAAGACTTAATTGCTTTCATAAGAAAGTTGTCCTTCAAAACATGTAAATACTTATAAGCATATTCAAGTGTAAGGCCCCGATCCCGAGACACTTACAGCTGGTCGATCATCGCATATAAAACATATAATTACATTAACTTGAAATAGACGTTGCAGCGGAAACATTAAAAACAACGTTTTCATTATAATAATCTTTGCAACATACTACAATGTTGACTGGTTACAAAACATCATAATTTGCATTACATCACAAAAACATCATATGTCTAACAAATGGATGCCATCCAAAAATGCCAAGTAGCCGCCTCGTCCATCCATCCTCAACAACTTTACCTGCCAACTGGAAAATGCATAAAAAGTCAGCGTGGCTAAGTGAGTTCTAGTTTTAATAAAACATTGGATTACCATCCATACGTTAAAACCTTTTCATTACTATCACACATGATCACACATCGCACATACATCAAGGTAATCATTATTATCTTCATCATTGTTTGTTAGTACATTTCGCACATATCGCACGTATTGTAAACATCGCACCTATCGGACATATCGCACGTATGGAGTGGTCACTAGGAGAGACTCCCCCTATGTGTGTGAACTCTTATGGGTTCGCCAAGATCGCATGCTGTATAAACACAGTAATTAGAAAATCGCACGTTAATGGAGCAGTCATCGGGACAAAACTCCAACTGTGTGTATGAACCCTTATGAGTTAGCCAAAATTGCACGTTGTAAATACACACATAGTTGGACACCCCCCTGTGTGTGTGAACTACTATGGGTTAGCCAAAATCATACGGTGTATTACACACATAAATTAGGAAATCGCATGTTATTGGAGTAGTCAGCAAGACTAAACTCTCATTATGTTTATGAACCCTTATGAGTTAGCCAAAATCGAACGCTATAGACACACATAAGGTAACAGCTCTCAATGAGTTGTGAACCTCCCTTCAGTTGCTTGCAAGGCTTTTCATCACTTTCTCTTTCATTCATTAGTGCATGCATTCATTATTTCATTCCTCTTTCATTATCTTCCACTGTACATTACATAATACTTTCATTTCATTCATTAACATTCAACATAAAGCCATGGGAAGACAAACATACATTAACAGGAACATTAGCAAGATCATGCAAATGTTCATATATATCAACATGCATACATAACATACATCACACTAGCATCATGCATAACATCATCAATCGCACATCATCAATCACA
Source organism: Flaveria trinervia (assembly GCA_025506515.1). NCBI lineage: Eukaryota > Viridiplantae > Streptophyta > Magnoliopsida > Asterales > Asteraceae > Flaveria > Flaveria trinervia. The sequence continues at coordinate 12,036,868 of CM046458.1, read as the reverse complement.
CATCATCATACAGGGCATCATACATCATACATACCATCATGGATAAGCATCAATCATTCATCATATCATCACCATACAATGCCCATCACATCATCTATAACCTCAAAAAGTCAACTTACATCCCCCAGGAACACCCCAAGTCAAAGCCTAAATTTTACATCATCATCTTATATCATTCATGCCCATTACATCATCTTTGACATCAAGAAGTCAACTTACATAGTCCCCGGGAATACCCCAAGTCAAAGCCTAAATTTCACCTTTTTCCCCAAAAAGTCAGGAAATACTCTAAGTGTTCATCCGTATTTGCCTTTTTGTTCATCCGCATTTCTTTACTTCATCCGCATTTTGTTCATCCGCATTAACTTTCATCCACATTTCCTCAGTCAAAACATACGCATCCGCATTTCCTCAGTCGCATGACTTACTCATCCGCATTTTCTCAGTCGCATGATTTACTCATTCGCATTTCCTCATCCGTATTTGCTCACACTTAGACTTTCTCATCCGCATTGACTTTCCATCCGCATTGACTTTCCATCCTCATTTGTCAACACTTAAGCATTTTTTTCTAACTTAAGCGTATGAACTACTGTTTGGGCGCATGAGCAGCCTAGGGCACGCTATTCATCAAATCAGTCCCCAAATCTCACTTTCATGTTCTAAGCTTAAATCTTACATTCTAAGCCTTAGGACACAACCATAACATCATCAAATCATGAGCACACTCTAGAATCACACCATACAGTAACATACACACATTCATACATACAGGTATAAAACCCGGTTTTATAAAAACATACGTTTATGCATTTCCAGCCCCAAAATCAGTTAAAAAACCAGTAAAAGAGAGGTTCTCGAACTCACCTTTGCAGCTTTTGAGTATGGCTTCTTCCAAACTCGTTTGCAATTGAGTTCAACCACCTATAAACCCACCAAAAACACATACAACCGAACATACAAATACACATAAGCATACAACCGAGGCAAGGCCAGTTAAGAACACTTAAAAACCATAAATTCTTACCTTGAATTTGAATTTTCAGCTTGTTCTTCTTCAGACCCGAGAGCTTTCTGCTACACTTTCTTTCTCTCTCTAAAAACGTAGATCTGGGTGTTGTAAGGGAGAGTGGGCTGTCATGCCCACTTTACACCCACTTTTTCAAACTTTTGTCCTTTTTGACACTTTTTACCCCTTAACTTGGGTAAAATATATTTTCTTTCTTTTTTTTCACTTTATTCTTTCTTTCTTCGACTTTAAAAAAATAACCAGGTGTTACATCAAGCTTCAAAAGATGTATCAAAATATCTTCCAAAGGTGAGTTGTAAGTAGTTATCTGATTTGAAGACTTAATGTTCTTTTGAAGACAACTTAATGTCTTCCGGGAGAAAATATGTATTAAATTTCCAAAATTTTATGGAATATCATTTAAAAAAAATCTTCCAAAGTAATTTAGGCTTATGTAGGTTATAATATAGACAACTTAGGACGCACATGTTAGAAATAGTTTGAGTTAAGTTTAAGAAAATCCACTCAAAGTTAATCATCCTAATAGTTATATAAGATATTTAAATCTTTATTCCTCAAAAGCCATTGTGAACAAATCAACATATTATTCATTTGTGTTAACTTTAACTAGTTTTATTAATCCTTTTTCAAAATTATCTCTAATTAAATGATACCTGATGATGATGTGTTTTGTCCTTAAGTGTTGCATAGGATTCTCTGTGATAGAGATAGCACAATTGTTGTATATGTGGATTAGAGTCTCTTTGAAGTTGAATCTATAGTCCAACATCTAATTATGAATCCCAAGCACCTAAGCACAATAGCTAGTAGCAGCAATGTATTTAACTTCAATAGTTGATATGGACACACAGGATTGTATTTTGCATTACTATGAGACTATCCTTCCACTAAGGAATTGACATCCCGCAGATGTAGTCTTTTCACTCATGTTACAGCCATCATAATCATTATTTATATAGGCATACCGATTGAAGTTAGAATTCTTTGGATACCAAAGGCCTAGTTTAGGAGCACCTTTGAGATATCTAAGATTCTCTTCACAACAACCAGGTGTGACATCTTATGGTTAGCTTGATATCTTGCACATATACATGTAGGAAACATGATATCAAGCATGTTGGCTGTAGGGTACATAAGAGACCCAATCATAGCTATATAACTCCCCCTCAAGATTAGATCCAAGAGAGGGGTTTCTTGCTATCAGTGTCTTTGCAACCTTACATTTAGTCATGTTGAATCTTGTAAGTATGTCATGTACATACTTTGAGTGGCTTATGCAAATATCATTGTCAACCTATTTCACTTGAATTCCTAGAACGAATTGAGTTTCCCCATGCACTCATTTCAAATCTATTCGTCATCAACTTCTCAAAGTCTTTCTAGAGCTTTGGATTAGTTCATCTAATGATAATGTCACCTACATAAACTTGAACCAATATCAAGTCATTCCCTGTTCCTTTGATGAAGAGTGTTCCATCTATAGTACCTCTCTTGTAGCCATGTTGACAGAGATACTATGATACTGTCTCATACCACTTCCTTGGAGCTTGGTGCAGCCCATAAAGATCTTTATCAAGCTTGTAGACATAATCATGATGATCTGGGTCTACAAAGCCAGGTGGTTGTTTGACATACACCTCTTCATCTATCACCCCATATAGAAAAACACACTTAACATCAAGTGCGTAAACCTTGAAATCCTTGGATGCAATAAAAGCAAGAAATATTTTAATAGCTTCAAGTCTTGCCACTGGAGCAAAAACATCTGTGTAGTCTATCCCCTCTTCTTTTGTGTACCCTTGAACAACTAGTCTAGCCTTGTTCTTGATGACAAGTCCTCTATCATTCTTCTTGTTCCTAAACACCTATTTGGTACCTGTGGTAGTCTTCCCTTGAGGAAGAGGACATAGATTCCAAACCTATTGTCTTTTGAATTGAAGTAGCTCATCCTGTATGGCCTTCAATCCAACTTCCTTCCTTCGAAGCCTCAACAACTGTATTTGGCTCTATTTGGGATAAGTATACACAAACATTTTTTATCATGGGTTTGTCCTTATGTTCTCATCCCTGTGTCAACATCTCCAATGATGTTTGTGGTGGGGTGTGAGTTGTGGATCCTGAGTAAAGGAATCATAGCAAGTTGATTGGACAGATCCAAGTTTGTGAGTTTAGATCTAGCAATGAAGTGTCACCCACCACATCAGTACACTTATTAAGAGAAGCTTAATCGAATGAGTGCGTGATATCATGATGTTGTCTTCTATGGAGTGATTATCAACATCAACAAATTCTTGATCATTGTCACCACCACCATTTCCTCCTTCATTTGATTTTTGTGCCTCTAAGCTAGAATTTATAGGCACCTCATATTTATCAGCTGAATTTGTCATGGTTGTGCTAATAGGAACTTTATATGTAGGGTTAGTTACCATTGGAGCTGAAGTAGTGTTCTGGCTTAGTCTTCTTAGCTCAAAACTTGGATCAGGATCTCTTGTTGATATGTTACATATAGATCCTAAAACATTCTCACAAGAATTATTAAAACAGTTGGTAACTAAATCAAGATCAAACAACTAATCAATACCAAAACTTTCACACTAGGAGTGTGCTTATTGAAGGTCATATTGGCTGACTCTTCAACTACTCTAGTTCTGAGAATGTACACTCGATAATCCTTATCTTGATAAGAGTATCCAATAAAGTGTCTATCATCTGATTTCTCAGCAAATTTGGCTAATTGAACTTTGGTATTCAAGATGGTGCAAGGACGTCCAAATGATCTGAGAAAATCAATAAAAGGTCTCCTTTTGTGCCAAAGCTCATAAAAAGTCTTATCATGAGTCATAAGTACTAAAACTCTATTTTGCACATAGTAGGCAGTGTTGACTGCCTCTACCCAGAAGATGATGGGCAGTTTAGAGGCAGACAACATGATTATTGTAGCTTTAATAAGTGTCTTGTTTCTCCTCTCAACAGCACTATTTTCTAAGGAGTACTGGGAGCATTAAATTATCTTGTAATACCCTTTTCATCACAAAATCTGTCAAGGATTTGGTTTTTGAATTTAGTTTCTTGATCACATCTTATGGTATTGATCTTGTAATCACATTGATTCTCAATTTTTAGAATGAAGTTCTTTAAGATCCAAGGAGTCTCATCCTTACTTCTAAGGAAAAAGATCCAAGTGAATCTTATGAAATCATCTGTGATCACCAAACAACATAAGGTCCTTCCTAGACTCATTACACTGGTAGGGTCAAAGATATTCATGTGTAATAAGTGTAGGGGTGTAGTGATGGGGTTATTTTCCTTTGGCTTGTGAGACACCTTGTGTTGCTTCCCTTTCAGGCATGAAACACAATGATTATCACTTGTAAACTCTTTTTTTGGCATTCCAGTTACCAAATCATTTTTAATAATTTTTTTCATGTTCTTAAATTTTACATGGCAAATTCTTTTATGCAAAAAGAAAGAATCATCACAATTTGCTTTAGATAGAAAGCAAGAAACTTTATCCTAAGGGAGATGTTTCCTTCAAATCTAACTTGTACATGTTCTCTTTCTAGGGGGCTCTAGGCAAGATATGTTCTTGAGGAATGACCACTCCAAATTCGAGAACAATGTGCTCATGCTTTGAGAAGAGCATGTTCTGTCTCTGACTACAAAATTAGAATACAATCAGTAAATTGTACCCAAGCTCTTTGACAATGTTTACATTTTTAATGTTGAGCTTACCATTTGTGACCATGCCCCTTCCTGTAATGTAACCACCTGGATCTCATCCAAAATCAACTGGACCTCATCAATTTTCTCAAAATTTGAAGTAAAAAGCCATTTCCTATCATTTTCCTCGAACAACCACTATTAATGATCCATACATTCCTCTTAGTATTTAGTTGTTTCTACACAAAAAAAATATAAGGCCCCATTCCCGGTATGCTCACAGCTGGTGAATAATCACACATAAAACATAAAACATACATTAACTATATTAAAACATTGCAGTGGAAACATATTTAAACCATTTAATATCACTATAATTGCTTTTGAAAAATAATACAACATTTATAATCATTACAAAATATCATTTGTTAGCATTATAATGCAAAAACTTTATCGCAACATAAAATGGATGCAATCCTAAATGAGCCAAGTAGTCACCCGTACCATCCTCAATAACCATTACCTGCCAACTGGAATATACATAAAAATTCAGTGTTGCTGAGTGAGTTCTAGTTTTATAAAAGCATTATATTACCTTTCATAGGTTAAAACATTTTCTTACTATCACACGTGATCACACATCATACATACATCAAGGTAACAATTGTTATCTTCCATCATCGTTCGTTTTGTACATATCGCACGTTTCGCACATTTCGTACTTATCGCACTTTTCATACATCTGTTATCTTTCTACTTCTATCTAGGTATGCTTAACCCCCCTATTGAGCACAAAGCCATATCATATAGGGTTAAGTGACAAGGACCCCATATCGCACGTATAGAGTAGTCATATAGACTAACTCATCTTGTGTGTGTGAACTCTTATGGGTTAAGCCAAAATCGTACGCTACATAACACAGTTAATACCACATCGTACGTATTGGAGCAGTCACCAAGACTAACTCCTAATGTGTGTATGAACCCTTATGAGTTAGCCAAAATCGCACGCTGTAAACACATAGTTGAGCTAACAACTCTCAATGAGTTGTGAACCACCTTTCATTTGCTTGCAAGACTTTCATTCGTTCATTCATTATGTTCCACTTTCATTATCTTAAATCTTTCACTTTGTTATGATAATAATTTATGTTCATTATCATAATCATACAACGTCAAGACATGTCATCAAAATACGTAATAAGGACCATAAGAAAACACATCATACATAACATACATAATCAACATACATCATCATCATGCTTCTATGACGTCTAAACAACTTACATTACCCCTGGGAACCTCCCAAGTCAAAACTTACATTTTATATTTTCCCCAAAATCTCAGAAAATTTCCTAAGTCTTAGGCACATGGGCACTCTGTAGGCGCATGGCCTTCAGGGCGTATGGGGAACACTTAGGCGCATTGGGAACTTATGGGCGCATGGGCACTATGCAGGCACATGCGTGCCTAGGCGCATGGGCTTTATGGGGGTCTCGACACTTAGTCAAATTCAGCCTATTTCTAGGCGCATTGATATTATTTGGGCGCATGGGGTTTGGGCACATGAGAACACTTAGGCAGTTAAAAACTGTTGGGCGCATAGGCCATTTTTAGATGCAATGGCAACCAACACACACTAAAATCATTCTAATCCAGTCCCAATCATCAAACTAACATGTTCTAAACTTATTTCTAGTATTTTGGGCAACAAATCATGAACATATCCTCATCCTACATCATAAATCGCCCAAAATCAAAATCCACCCGAATACACACATACACACACATACGGGTACACACTCATATTTTATAAAAATGTAAGCATGCATTTCTAGCCCCAAAATCATGTAAAATCAGTAAAAAGGGGGTTCTAGAACTCACCTTAGCAGCCTTTGGGTATGACTTCCTTCAAAACCCGTTTGCTAAAAGCTCAAACACCTAAAACCCACAAAAACATATAACCGAATGCACATGAACACAAAACCAAGGCATAGGCTGGTTAAGAACATCTAAAAACGAAGAATTCTTACCAGAATTCAAACTTCTTCTCTTTTCTTCAAAATCCCGAAATTCTGCTCTTTGTCTATCTACAATCCGAATGTAGAGTGTGTGTAGGGTGTTATGGGTGGCCATAAAACCTTTTTACACCAACTTTTAAACTTGTGTCCTTTTTGACACGTTTAACCCCTCAACTTGGGTTTTATTGTTTTTTTCTTTCTTTCTTTTTCTTTGCTTCTTTCTTTGTCGTTTAATAAAATATCCAGGTGTTACAAGTCCACCCCCTTATATAGGTTTCGTCCCCGAAACCTATTATTCCTTAAACAAATATGGGTAATGCTGCCTCATCTCCTCTTCGGTCTCACACGTAGACTCAGATCCCTTCCTATGCTTCCACTGTATACGCATAAGGGGAACTACTTTATTCCTTAATTGTTTCTCCTTATGATCAATGATTGCCACAGGTTTCTCCATATAATTGAGTCGTTCATCCACCTCGATATCTTCCAGTGGTATGATCATATCCTCGTTAGGTAAACACTTTCTCAGATGAGATACATGGAATTTTGGGTGAATTCCACTTAAATCATCTGGTAACTCCAATCTATAGGCCACCTCTCCTACTCTAGCAATGATTCGGAAAGGCCCTATGTATCTCGGGCTCAATTTGCCCCGCTTCCTGAACCGAATGATACCCTTCCAAGCTGAGTCTTTCAACATGACTCTATCATCCACATGGAACTCAATCGGTCTTCATCTCTTATCAGCATATGACTTCTGCCTATCTTTATTTTCTTTCATGAAGGCTTTGATCTTTTCGAGCTTCTTAGTCGTAGCCTCGATTCCCTTAATACTCCCCAACTCCTTCTGACAACAAATGGTTGTTCTACATCTCCTACTGTATAGCATCTCATAAGGTGGCATACCAATGCTGGCAATATAACTGTTATTGTATGAGAACTCAGCTAACGGTAAGTGGTCATCCCAACTTCCTCCACAGTCAATAGTGCATGCCCGAAGCATATGTTCTAGTGTATGAATTATCCTTTCCAACTGACCATCCATCTGAGGATGATAAGCCGTGCTAATACGCAAACGCGTCCCCGTCGAAGCAATGGAACTTCTTCCAAAAATTAGATGTAAACTGGGTGACACAGTCGGACACTATGGACACTGGCACACCATGATGAGTTAAAATCTCCTTGATGAACAAATCCGCCAACCTCTCGGATGAATATTTCTCGCGGATCGGTAGGAAATGAGCACTCTTCGCCAGACGATCAACTATCACCCATATAGCATCATACCCTTTCGTGGTACGTGGTAGCTTTGTAATAAAGTCCATGGTGATATGCTCCCACTTCCACTCCGGTATATCAACGGTTGGATCTTCCTGTATGGTTTCTGATGCTTGGCCTTCACTTGTAAACAAGTAAGGCACTTACTCACATACTCTGCCACATCGCGTTTCATACCCGGCCACCAATAGTCCTTCTTCATATCTTGATACATCTTTGTAGCACTAGGATCAATAGAGTATCAAGTCTTATGAGCTTCATCCATGATCTTCACACATAAATCCCCATAACGAGGAATCCACATCCGTCCGAATCGATTTCTATCACCGAGCGTGTTTTCAGCCAACTCCGCAATTAGACCTCTCATCCTCTCAGAGTTAAGATGATCTTCTTTCAACGCTTCATCTTGAAACTCCTTGACATGTTTCATAATATCATAGGTCATAATCAACTGATAAGCTTTCACCTGAATCAGCTCGGGTCTCTCTTTTCGGCTGAGGGCATCCGCCACCACATTGGGCTTGCTCGGATGGAAATGGATCTCGCAATCATAATCTTTTATGAGCTCCAACCATCACCTCTGCATCATATTCAAGTCCTTCTGCTCGAATAACTACTTCAAACTCTTATGGTCAATGAATATGGTGCACTTTGTCCCGTATACGTAGTGCCTCCAAATCTTTAATGCAAAGACCATAGTTGTTAGCTCCAAGTCATGAGTAGGATAAGTAACCTCATGAACTTGTGACTGTCAGGATGCATAGGCTATAACCCTTCCTCCCTGCATCAAGACACATCCCAACCCCGAGTAAGAAACATCTTAACAGACCACCAAATCCTCGCTTCCTTTGGGTAATGACAAGACAGGAGCCTGAGTCAACCTTGCCTTTAAATCTTTGAAAGCCTTCTCTTGATCTTGACCCCCACAAACTTTACATCCTTATGGGTCAGCTTAGTCAATGGAGAAGCTATCTTGAAGAAGTCTGGGATGAATCTTCTGTAATACCCCACCAAACCCAAGAAACTACGGATCTCAGATGGCATCTTTGGAGACTTCCATTGCATCACTGCCTCCACCTTTGTCGGGTCCACCATAATCCCCTCGAGATTCGCTACAAGACCCAAAAACTGAACTTCACGTAGACAGAACACGCACTTGGAGAATTTAGCATACAACTTATCCTTTCTCAATGCCTCTAACACTTCCCAAATGTGATCGGCGTCCTCTTCCTAGCTCTTCGAATAAATCAAGATATCATCAATAAACATAACCACTGGTTTATTCAACATCAGCCGACACACTCGATTCATCAAGTCCATAAAAGCAACTAGCGCGTTGGTTAAAAAAAGACATAACGAGGAACTCGTAGTGTCCATCACACATGCGAAAAGCTATTGTAGGAATGTCTTGCTCCTTTACCTTCAACTAATGATAACCAGAGCGAAGGTCTATCCTCGAGAACCAATTGGCACCTTGGAGCTGATCAAACAGATCATCAGGTGGTGGATACAGATTCTTCACCGTCAACTTGTTCAACTAGCGGTAGTCTATGCACATCCTCATACTACTGTCCATCTTCTTCACAAATAAGACCGAAACACCCCATGGAGAGATAATCGGTCTAATGAACCCTTTATCAAGCAACTCTTGCAGTTGCTCCATTAGTTCCTTCATCTTGGTCGAAGCCAACCGATACAGTCCCTTAGCAACAAGTCGGGCACCCGGTATCAAGTCAATATGGAACTCAATCTCGTGGTTCGGTGGCACACCTAGTAAGTCTTCTGGAAACACGTTAGGAAAGTCACACATAACCGGTACATCGGACAATTGTGGTGTTGGTGTAGCCACATCCTTTACGTAGGCCAAGTAGGCATTACTTCCACGCTTCATGCACTTTCCCGGCCACCGCCATCGAAATCACTTTCGAAATCGTAATGACTCGATCACCATAAACCGTTACTGCACTCCCGTCAGGCACTGTCAACCAAATCATCTTCTTGCGGCACACAATGTTCACCTCGTAGTCCACCAACTAATCCATTCCTAGGACTACATCGAACCCGCCTAAGGTCATCACGAATGGTCTAACAGGAAATGTATGACCTTTTAATTCTATGTCACAACCTTCTATCATCTCATAAATCTTGGTAGACTTACCTATGGTAGTCTCTACATCGAAGGGCTTATCTATACTTATGCTCCTAATGGGAAACTTAGCACAAAAGGTAGCAGAAATGAAACTCCTACTAGCACCGAAATCAAATAACACAGATGCAAGAGTTTGGTTTACTATAAACGTACCTCACACAACATCGGGGTCCATCCTAGCCTCCTCCCAAGTCATCGTGAAAGCTCTACGCTCGCCTTCTACCCTTCAATTCCGGCCGTCTTCCTTGCCTTGAAACTCTCGTCCCTCTTCTTCTTGTAGTCATTACTTATGTGACCCCTTCCGCCACAGTTATAACACATCTTCACCCCATAATCTCTTATCAGATGACCGAGCCTCCCGCATTTGAAGTAGAGGTTTGATCCCCACCTACACTCTCCTGTATGCTTCTTCCCACAATTACCACAACTCTTCACCCCCACACTTGATGACCACACACCGATCATCCACCCTCACAACCTTGTTGTTTGGAGTGAAACTCTCACATTCACCCCGCTTTCTGTTCCGATTCTGGTCACCGCTACCCTTCTTGTTCACTTCAATCACGGTCGTCTCCTTCACCGCCCTAATTACCTCAGTCACCATAGATGGCAGATTCATTTGCCTGGCTTGTTGAACTCCCTTAACAACAGCCTCTTTCAATGCGGTCCTCAGATTAGCACTATCATCACCGCCTTTCGGGTGATGGATCTCGGGCTTTTCTAGTGCCATTTCCGCAACCCTAGCCATGCTTCTCGTGACACGCGGTCCAGCACCACGTCCACCACAACCTTCACCTAGAAAAACCTTCAAAGATCTGCCTCCAACCATCCTCTAACCCACTTAATATTCAAACACTAACACAGTCATTCAAGGTAATAGCTCAGTTTATGTCAAGTATAGTAAGTCCCTAATTATAGTGACCAGTTGTGATTAGCCACTTACTTTACTCTTCATACGACAAGCATTTCCTATCCTGACTACATCAGTATCTAAATTTACTAAAGACACATAAACCACATAACATGCGCATGTAATACTTGTTAACATTAAGAAAATACCTGATGGCACGCAGCTACTCAGACTACCATCCCTTCTTTTTGTCCCATTTTCAGTTTAAGTTTAGATTTATTTCGAAAATTTACCCACTTCACTTAAACTTTGGCTTTGATATCAACTTGTAAGGCCTCGTTCCCAGGACACTCACAGCTGGTCAACAATCACACATAAAACATAAAACATACCTTAACTTAATTAAAACATTGCAGCAAAACACATTTAAACCATTTCATATCATTATAATTGCTTTTGCAAAATAATACAACATTTATAATTATTACAAAATATCATTTTGTTCGTATTATAATGCAAAAACATTATCACAACATAAAATGGAATCCAAAAAGAGCCAAGTAGCCGCCCGTGCCATCCTCAGCAACCATTACCTTGCCAACTGGAAATGCATAAAAAGTCAGTGTTGCTGAGTGAGTTCTAGTTTTATAAAAACATTACATTACCTTTCATTTGTTAAAACATTTTCTTTACTATCACACGTGATCACACATCATACGTACATCAAGATAATAATTATTATCTTCCTTAATCGTTTGTTTTGTACATATCGCACGTTTCGCACATTTCGTACTTATCGCACTTTTCATACATTTATTGTCTTTTCACTTCTATCTAGGTCTTTTCATATGATTAACCCCCCTCTTGAGCACAAAGCCATATCATCTAGGGTTAAGCAACAAGGACCCCAGATCGCACGTATAGAGTAGTCACATAGACTAACTCCTCCTGTGTGTGTGAACTCTTATGGGTTTAGCCAAAATCGCATGCTACATAACAAATAGTTAATACCACATCGCATGTATTGGAGCAGTCACCAAGACTAACTCCTACTTTGTGTATGAACCCTTATGAGTTAGCTAATATCGCACACTGTAAATACATAGTTGAGCTAACAACTCTCAATGAGTTGTGAACCTCCTTTCATATGCTTGCAAGAGTTTCATTCGTTCATTCATTATGCTCCACTTTCATTATCTTAAATCTTTCGCTTCTAAAAGATAATACTTTACGTTCATTATCATAATCACACCACGTAAAGTCACGTAATCATAATACGTAATAAGGAACATAAGAAAACACATCATACATAACATACATAATCAACATACATCATCATCATGCATAAGCATAGCATCAATCACACATCATCATTCATGTGGCATCATAGATCACCCATCACATCATCTATGACCTCAAAAAGTCAACTTACATTACCCCTGGGAACCTCCCAAGTCAAAACCTACATTTTATAGTTTCCCAAAAATCTCAAAAAAATTTCTAAGTTTTAGGCGCATGGCCACTATGCAGGCGCATGGCCTTCTAGGCGCATGAGGAACACTTAGGTGCATGGGCAACTTCTGGGCGTATGGGCACTATGCAGGCGCATGCGTGCCTAGGCGCATGGGCTTTCTAGGCGTCTAGACACTTAGTCAAATTCAGCCTATTTCTAGGCGCATGGATACTATTTGGGCGCATCGGGTTTGGGCGCATGGGAACACTTGGGCAGTTAAAACCATTGGGCGCATGGGCCATTTTCAGACGTATGGGCAACCAACACACACTAAAATCATTCTAATTCAGTCCCAATCATCAAACTAACATGTTCTAAACTTATTTCTAGCATTCTAGGCAATAAATCATGAACATATCCTCATCATACATCATAAATCGCCAAAAATCAAAACCCACCCGCATACACACATACACACACATATGGGTACACACTCACATTTTATAAAAACTTTAAATGTGCATTTCCAGCCCCAAAATCATGTAAAATCAATAAAAAGGGGGTTCTAGAACTCACCTTAGCAGCCTTTGGGTATGACTTCCTTCAAAACCCATTTTCCAAAAGCTCAAACACCTAAAACCCACCAAAACACACAACCACACGCACATGAACACAAAACCGAGGCATAGGTCGGTTAAGAACATCTAAAAATCAAGAATTCTTACCTGAATTCGAACTGTTTCTTCTCTTTTTTTCAAAAAACCAAAATTCTGCTCTTTCTCTCTCTACAATCCGAGTATAGAGTGTGTGCAGGGTGTTATGGGCAGCCATACCACCTTTTTACACCAACTTTTAAACTTGTGTCCTTTTTGACACGTTTAACCCCTCAACTTGGAATTTATTGTTTTTGTAGATACATGTGTCCCTAGTTTCTGAACTTAATGTAATATATCTTTATTGTCCTACACATATGTAATTGAATGGGTACTTAATGAAATACAATGTGTGGTTGTGTTTATAATGTTGAATATTTCATTACTTGGTATGTAATAACGCTTATTGAACTAAATATATTGGTTTGTGGTTGTTTGAATAGATCAAAGTCAAATAATTATTATGAAACATATTCAAACTTAATCATACGAAGTTCTCATGCGATTGGCCCATGCTAATGGACCATACACATGAACAGCTTCATGCTAATAAACCAGTCGTATGAATGAACCAAGAGACTGGATCAGTCGCATGATTGAAACATGAGATTGGCTCAATCGCACGACTGAACACTCAGTCCTGCGAATGGATCAACCGCATGACTCAATCGCACGACTGAACCATGCAAATGGTCCAGTCGCATGATTGAGAAACCCTAACCTATAAATACAACTTAAATCATGGAAAAACTAGACACTTTGAATAATTCGGTACCTACACGTACACTAGCCGTCCAGAGACCTCTAGCAACATGTTCCAACTTCATAGATCACAGTAGATCGATTGCTAATCTTTCTTAACGTTAAGATTCAATCTTTAATTGATTCTACGTGCGTTCTCCCTGATTGGATCACCAATCAAATAGGATTCCGCACTATTTGATTCGGTATACGCGTAAATCTGTTAGTATTCGTCCAGTACACGATCCTAACAAGTGGTATCAGAGCTTTGGCTCTAGATTTACGTGTGATTCAATCGTTTTGATATAAAAATTGTGTTTTTACACTCAAAAACGCTATTTTTGTGTCAAATCGGGTTTTAGACGTCTCCTGATCGTAAAGTTTAGTTTTTTCCGGCATACGACAATTAGGGTTAGCAAGAAATTCGTGTTTTTGCATCCAAACACCTTAAACCTACGAATTTTCGAAATCCGGCAGGTCCAGTCGCACGATTGATTCAATCGCACGACTGAGGTCATACGCATCCCCCATACGCATGATTGGACTCATTCGTACTCCTATTCGTACGACTGAGAAGTCTATTCGCATTGTTAAACCGCATTAGTTCATTCGCCCGACTAAGCCATCCGCATTAGTTCAGCTGCACGGTTGAACCATCTGCATAGTTCAATCGCCCGAATAGCCCAATCGCACACCTTCATTCGCACTAATACAACAGTTTGGTTTAAAGTTATAGTTTATAGCAATGGAAGACCAATACTCAGCATTCATAGCAGGGAGAGACTCACGTATTCAGAACTTACTGCTATTGGAGAATGAAGTGGGGAATCATAATAACCCCCAAAGCTAATCACGTTAGATAAATACCCACAATGGAAGCAATGTTTCGAGATCTACTTAAATGGAGTAGATCCCAATCTGTTGGAATCTATAGAGACGGGGTACAGCATGCCAGTAGGAGCTGATGGTGTCAAACTTACATTAGGTGGCATGACTGATGGACAAAAGGTCAAATAGAATGCTGAAAAGAAAGTTTATGCTTTGTTTACACAGTCAATTCCGAAGGATATTTTTCATCAATTCTCGGACTATACACAAGCAAAGAAACTATAGGATGCATTGGAGAAAAGATATGACGGAAACACATCATTGAAGGCCATAAAGGCTAAGGCTTTAAAGAAGGAGTTTGATAACTTCTCCTCGATCGGAAAAGAAAGCCTAAATGATGTTATCGATAGGTTCTACCACTTGATGAGTGAGATGCACACTCATGGAGTATCGACGTCAATGGAGGACAAAGTGTCTAACTTTGCAGATGGGCTGCCGGAGAAATGGGTTTCATTTGTCTCCGACCTCAGACAGAATGGTATGCTAACGAAGTTAGATATCAATGACTTCATTCTGAAGCTGAGAGAGGAAGAGCTGAGGATGAAGTACAGAGCTCAAAAGTCTTCCTATGATCAGAATCCAGCTGTACAATGTGACTCCACAAGCCAAAACATCTGGAGCACCTCTTCAGACAGCTTTTGTATCAAGCTCGGCTGGTCCTTAAGCCTTACTTCAGGGTCAAAAACATCAGGGTCGTCTGGTACCCAATACATTGTACCTGAAGCAAATGCAGCAAAACTGAAGACCGAGAATTTTGGTAATGTGACAGTTGAGGTAGCTAAAGAACACATAGATCTCTTAGCTGCGGTAGTCCACTCCTATGATGGACTAATTGTTGGTAAAATTGGGAACTACCATTTGGCAGATGATGACTATGAGCAGGTTGATGAGACAAAGCTGGAAAGGATGGACATAATGTTGGCCTTAGCAAGTGTTGTCCGGAAAGCTAAGAAGTTTATCAAGAAAACCAGACAGAACTTGGTTGCAACTAAGGACACTACCTTTGGTTTCGATAAGACCAAGGTGACTTGTTTCAACTGCGGCGAGAAAGGGCACTTCAAACAGGAGTGTGTGAAGCCAAAGAAGACTGGAAACATTAATCCTTTCACTTCCTTCAATCATGAGGATAAACCCACTAGCAGTCCTACTTCATCAAGCAAGGATCCTAAAGCCTTGACTGCTCATGATCATGAAGGATAGGACTGGAGCTTTCGGTTTGTCTCACCGGGAGAATCCAATATCTCTAGTGTGGAGGATCTAGATGATGATTCTGCTAGTGAAGGAGATATTGCAGTCGAACTCGTGATGTCAAACACATAAGAGACTGCCCCAATTGTCAATTACCTGCCTGAAGAAGGGAAAACTACTACAACATTAGAATCACCAGCACCAGAAATACCAGACTCTGTATTGATGGCTGATTCATCAGAACCCTCTCAGGTAAGTACTACTGACCAACTTTCAATAATCATGCTTGTGCTAATTATAATAAATTTAGGGAAAGCATTGATTTAAAATTTGCTAGGTTATTAGATCATATTGATAACTTAGTAAAGGACTTGGAACTATGCACTGAAGCTAACAGAGTTCTAAAACAAAATGAGCATAGTTACAAAGAAAAGATAGACCTTTTGAACAAATAGCTTAGGGAAATAGAAGTAGTAGCCTTTAACCAAGCTAATGACATTAAGTACTATCTTAACTCCCTAGAGGACACTAAGAAACAAAAGGCAGTTTTAGAAGTAGAAGTTACTTCCTTAAAGCAAAAACTGCACAGTTGGATAAGTTCATCTCATATTGTCTAAAACTTAGTGAGAGAGAGAAACAACGAGGAGGGATTGGGTTATAAAGTGGTTCCACCACCACATGAGATCTTGATGAACGCAAAATGTAAACCAATCAATAATAAACTGATCAAGGATCATGTGGTGTCCACTCCTCTTGTAAGTGATCCAGATCCCACTTCTAAATCAAATGAATCTGGTACTAAACAAAAGAAGGCCACTTCAAAGGCAAAAGGTAAAATGCCTTGTGTTAATCTGGACAAAGAGTTTGAAAAGGTTAGTATAAAGTCTGGTTCAACCATAGTCAAATCTAAATCTAAAAAGACCAGTAACGTTAACCTATCATGTGCATCATGTCAAAGTCTAGATAATATAAAAGGAAAAGATGTTAAAACTATTAAAGCAATTAACTTTGTTAAACCAGACAAAAATCTAAACAAGAAGATCCAAAACCCAAACAGAGTAAGGTCACACGTGTGTCACATATATCTCCACAAAATAGTTAAATCGTAAAGTCGAAAGCAGATCATGCTACAACTGTGGAGAGTATGGACACACTGCATCTCATTGTCCTTATTATCAGACACTGAGAAGGAAAGTTGAACTTCCGGAACCAAAACCCAGCTCTTTTAAGAGGAACTCAGTGACACCACCTAAAAGGGCTAGTGAACCGAAAGTTCAACCCATTAACCAGTCGTCTGTTTATGACAAACAGGCCTTACACAAAGCTGGCTTATGGAAGGAAAAATCAACCTCATTGTCTGAAAATGAGAACAAGAAGACATCTGAGCTTCCCTCACCCTCAAACGGTCAATGGGTTGAGTTTATGATATGTGATGCCTCTGGGAAACCCAAGCCAGTGAAGGCTTAGGTCCCTAACATGAACTAATGTTTTCAATTGAATGTGCAGGGTGTTCGCTATAGTGCTAAAACCAACACGTGGATTATAGATAGCGGAGCATCCAGGCACATGATAGGGAAGAGGGTTGTCTTATCAAATGTCAAACAAATAAAAGGAGGTCATGTTTCATTTGCTGGAAACAAAGGTGTGTACATCACAGCTCAAGGGGAAGTAGGTAATCAGAAAGTGAAGTTTGACAAGGTAAACTATGTTCAACAACTTCAAAATAACTTGCTTTCTGCTTCTCAAATCTGTGATAAAGGGTTTAAGATAGTTTTTGAGAACAAGAAGTGCTATGTCCTGAAAAAGGACTATGTCATCCCGGAGGATCAAGTCTTAATGTTTGCCTCAAGATATAAGGACCTTTATGTATTGGATCTATCAAAGGCCTCCACAATGGATCATGAAGTTCAATGCTTCTTGTCAAAAGCTACTAAGAAGGATTCCATCTCCTGGCATAGGAGAATGGGACAAATTAATCCACGAAAGATGAATCACTTGATCCAGAATGATCTAGTGAGAGGAATTAACGTCACAAACTTCCAACTTCCAGATTTCTGTGTTGCGTGCAAGAAGGGCAAATAGACGAAGAAGTCTAATAAGGAAAAGAAAGTTTATTCCATCGAACTTCCTCTTGAATTTCTTCACATGGATCTGTTTGGTCCAGTCAGTACAAGAAGCATCGCAGGCGACTTGTACTGCTATGTAGTTACTGATGACTACTCAAGATTCTCTGGGTGATGTTTTTGAAATCCAAATCAGAAACATTTGAGTCATTCAAGGAATTAGTAACTACTCTGGAGTCCCTCTACAAGCTGAAGGTACGACAAGTGCGCTTAGACAACGAAACCGAGTTCAAGAATCAATGGATGGAGGCTTACTGCAAGGAAAAGGGAATTGTGCATCAGTTCACTTCTACCTACACTCCTCAGATGAACAGCGTTGCTGAAAGGAAGAATCGCAGCTTGATAGAGACAGCACGAACGATGCTAGCAGACTCGAAACTACCTATCCAATTCTGGAATGAAGCAGTTGCAGATGCGTGTTATACTCTAAATCGAGTTCTGGTAGTTAAACACCATGGAAAGACGTGTTACAAGTTTCTACAATGACGTAAACCTAATCTAGAGTATCTCGAGCCGTTTGGCGCTCCGTGCACCCTACTGAAGAGACTCGGGAGGGAAAATTCAGCGAGAAGGCTGATGAAGGTATCTTTCTAGGATACAACATACCGAACAAGAGAGTTTACAACAACTCAACGGGTCAAGTAGAAGTGTGGTGTAATGTTGATGTTCAGAGATACACCACACCACTTGCTGGAAAAGGACCCGCCTTCTTTTTCGACTATGATGGATTCTTCAAGTCCTTCAACATACCACTCCCCACTTCTGAAGAAAATTCGGCCACAAAGATGATGTATGATGTCTTGAACACACCTTTACTAGATTCAACATCATCTGGTTCACAAGGTCAGTCATCTAACAACTCAGGGGGAGTACTTGAAGTTAGTGACTCTTCCTCTGATGAAGAAGCTATAGAGACTGATCAGAACAACCAGGAGGAATAGGTTCCTACTACTGCAAGTCCACAAGCATTTGACATTGATGCATCTGAGTCTTTAGAACCTCAAACTCCTACTACTTCAGATACTGAACCAAATGTTCATAATCTTGATTTTGAGGTAGTTGTTCCAACCACTCCTGGATCACGCCTAAATGTCTGTCATCCTTAGATAATGTCATTGGGGATGTGAGATCAGAAGTTCAGACAAGAAATCAGTTGTACTCAGCTGATTATGCCTCGGTGATGGAAAAGGGATACCTTCACGATGGTGCATATCGTTGCTTTGTGTCTCAGTTTGAGCCAAAGTATGTTAGTGAAGCCCTAAATGATAAGGCATGGGTGAGTGCCATGCAAGAAGAACTTCTTCAGTTCAAGAAGATAGGAGTATGGACTCTGGTGGATAGACCTAAAGGTGCTAAGGTCATTGGCACCAAATGGGTCTTGAAATGCAAGAAAGATAGATCAAGGAGTGATCATCAGAAACAAGGCTTGACTTGTTGTTCAAGGATTTCGACAAGTCGAGGGCATAGACTACAATGAAGTGTTTGCACCCATGGAAAGAGTGAAAGCAATCCGTATCTTCCTTGCCTATGCATCATATATGAAGATTAAAGTTCATCTACTTGATGTGAAGAGTGCATTCCTTCACGGTGAAATTCGAGAGACAGTGTAGGTTAGTCAACCCGAGGAATTTGAGGATCCATATCATCGGGACAGAGTTTACAAACTCGACAAGGCTTTATATGGGCTTCATCAAGCTCCCAGGGCCTGGTATGAGAAACTCTCGACTCACCTTGTGATACACGGTTTTTGTAGAGGTGTCATTGACTGCACACTGTTCATCAAAGAAAAGGATGGTGATTAAGGCTAGTCCAAATCTATGTCAATGACATAATCTTTGGTTCAAAGAACGAAGATCAATGTAAAGAGTTTGAAGCAGTAATGAAGGCTGAGTTTGAAATGAGTGCCATGGGAGAGATGAAATTCTTTCTTGGGTTACAGGTGGATCAGACACCAAAAGGGATTTTCCTACATCAGACCAAGTATGTAGGAGATATTCTCAGTCGATTTGACATTAAGAATGCTTCCGCAGCTGGGACTCCACTTGCTACAAACCATGATGTAGCACCCGACGAGAATGGTGATCTGGTCGATACCACCATGTACCGAGGAATGATTGGATCTCTCATGTACCTCACTGCCTCAAGACCTGATATCATGTACGTGACATGTTTATGCTCAAGATATCAGGCAAAGCCAAAAGTTAACCATATGATAGGAGTCAAAAGGATCTTCCGTTATCTGAAGGGTACTCCAATACTAGGGTTGTGGTATCCTCATGATGATGACTTCGAGCTTACGGCGTATAGTGACTCGGATTACGGTGGCTACAAGATGAACTACAAGTCTACATCAGCGGGATGTCAATTCTTTGGGAGAAGATTAGTGACCTGGCAGTGTAAGAAGCAGACCTCGGTTGCCTTGTCAACCTGTGAAGCCGAATACGTTGCTGTTCACAAATCATATGGATTCAACAGCAAATGTGGGACTACGGTTTGAATTTCTCGTCTACTCCTATTTTTTTTGATAACTCTGCTGCAATTGCAGTAACTAAAAATCTGGTCCAACATCCTAAGACCAAACACATCGGCATAAAATATCACTTTATACGTGATTGCTTTGAAAAGAACCTAATCGATATGATTAAAATAAATATTGATTTTCAACACACTAACCTCTATACAAAGGCTTTTGATAAACCACATTTTCTATATTTGTTAGAGGTCAACGGCGTTAAAAAGAAAAGTGATGCAATTCCTGAAGATGACCATGTGTAGTCCGGTGCTTATAGTCCATTTTTCTTTTAAATTTTTATTTTCTTTACTTATTTGTTTAATTTTAAGTATTTAATTAAATTGGTATAACTTTGTCGCCTATTAAAATCCTAAAAAGCGTAAATCGGTTATGGTTTTAGAATTTTAGGGGAGAATAGGTTTAGTTAGTAACACTATTAAAAAACGAGAGAGGAGGAGAGGCTAGGTAATAGAAACTAGATCGTATCGGTGATACCGATTCAATGACTTTGGAAAATGATATTACACAGGAACAAACCACTTGGGACTTTAAAAGTTTAAATTAAATAAGATGCGAAGTTCAAAGTATAAGTCTGTGTAGTCTGAGCAATATAAAAGGAAAAATGATAGTGAAACTAGTTACTACTAAGGTAACACAAAGAAAGTAGACCTAGAGGTTGCTAGACCACAGTTGATATGTCGGTAGATTCAACACAATAGATGATTAGACCTTTTTGGTGATCTCAAGATCAAACTAAGTTGTTCAACAAGTTGTGGGTTATCATCTTATCTCTGGTTAACACAATCAACAAAATTCCAATAAGGGGTGACGAGCAGAATAAACGCCACAAATGTGAGCGTAAGACCAAAATATGAGCAAAAGCACATGAAAAAAAAGACAAAAGCAATCAAACTAATAACTTATGTTGTTGGTGAGATCTATGCAAAAGATTAAAATTGCTCAAATAAGAAGATAGGCTATGTGCCTCTCTGCTGTGCGGTGGCACTGACCTGAGGATAAGCATAACCTATATATTTTAGAATTCATTGTTGTCTGCCGCCTCTCTGCTGTGCGGTGGCACTGACCTGAGGCTTGGCTTCTCTTTGAAAGTTCTAAGAATAGTTTCTTCTTGAAAACTACCCTGAGACCGCTCAAAATCTCCTGAGGAATGTTGATTACCATATAAGTGTGGGATCCACAAATGCTTGTTGAAATAATCAAACCTTAAACTATCACCAACCTGTGTTAAAAGTCTGTGTATGGATTTAAGAGGACCAATATACTGACAATCATCGTGGCTACAATTCTTGAAAGTCCAAATCAATATGGGAATCTAATAGTACTAGTCTGATTTCCTAAACTTGCTAATGACTCTAGATGAAAAACAAGAATTAAGCATCAAAAGGTGTTGATAACATGTCCCAAATGATTTGACTTGCCTGTATGATTCCAACTTGAATTGGTCCATTTATGGTCAAAATGAATTGAAGCTGGCTTTTCCGGACCCGAATCCATTAGATTTCTATCTTAGGATTTACACCTCACACAAAACCTCAAAAACAAGTTTTAGTTTTGTATTTCAGTTTAAGTCTTTTATTTTGTTTAAATTTCGTCAATTCAGTTTGTTAGATATTGGACTACGCCATGGAATTCTATAGGGGATTTAATCACCTAAAAGGGTCACGTCTGAGGTGACCACACGTGTTTTCAAATGAAAAATTAGCCACGTCTGAGGTGACAAATTGTTTAAAAGTATCACGTTTGAGGTGATCAAAAGTTTTCCAAGTAAAATGATCATGTCTGAGATAATCAAATGCTCATAATGTTTAATCAAAAGTTAAAAGGGATTAAGTGTGGAATGGTCATAAAGTCAAAATCATGAGTATGATCCAATCGCACGACCGGACCATGAGTATGGGCCAACCTTACAAATGGACCATACTCATGCACTAGACAGCCAATGCCACATGAGTATGAACCATTCACCCGAATGGCTTATCAGATTGAGCCAGTCGACTGAATAGAGCTGTGCAAATGAGTCAGTCGCCCGACTGAACCCTAGTCGCCCGACTGAATGTGATCGACTGAACCAATCGCACGACTAAGGTCGAATTGCCCGAATGAATAGAGCGAATGGGTCCAGTCGCCCGTTTGAAATCAGATTCAGTATAAATAGGGCCATAGTCGATTGCATTCAACACATCACCACCAATCACCCTAATATCGCACACCTTACCATTAATCTGCCCAAATTTCATCAGACCAAAATTTCCGACTTCTTTTGATATTCTGACGATTGTGAGTTGTTATACAGGTACAATGTGATGCTATCTCACTGAAATCTGTTGGAATGGTGCTCTAATTTATGAATTTCGACCCATACTAGAACCAAACCTGTAAATGGATTAATAACCTAACTATACCGAGTAAAATATTAAAATAAAAGTCATTAGGTTATTACTAAAGTGATTGCGAGTCTATTAAACTAACACACGACGTCTAATTCTAAGTTTTGGATCAAATTCAAATTTCAGTCGACCGAATAGTGGGTCCTGCGACTGGACACCAAGATGAACTCCAATCGCACGATTGAGCTGGTCGAATGGCTCAATCAGCTGAATGGATAATACGAATGAGCTCAGTCGGCCGACTGAACCAATCGTAGGCTCAGTCAACCGATTGAACTCAGTCGCCTACTTAGTCACCCGATTGAATCCAGTTGCATGTCGGGTCAACCAACCGAACACAGTCGCATGGTTCAATCGCATGAATGAACCAGAATGAATTCAACCAGGTTAATTAGAACTGATTTGTGTTGTGTGGTTATCTAATGTCTATGTGTCTTGTGTTACAGATTAATGGCTGACAGGTGGTCCATCAACCCCAAGCACAACATATGTGCTCATTTAGATGCCACGACTCGGAACGGTGCCGAGTTTGCGGGGATCATTGCTTTCCTCAAGCGATCCAGGATCTACAAGGCTATATCTACACTATGTACTCCTTATAGGTCTATTCAGCAGGCCTTCTGGGAGGGGGCATCAGTTGACCGCTCTCATGAGCCATATAGCATCTGGAGTTCTATTTTTGGGATGGATATTGAGGTCACTGCTGAGGATATTCGACAGGTACTTGGTCTCGGTGACGATGCAGACCACCCTACCAGACTTCACCTCTGACAGTGAGAGGGTGCTTCTAAAGGATGAAGTACGCTGGGGATATCAATGCAGGTGTGCTCAACAAGAGCAACGTGTGTCCCCAGTACAAGTACTTAACACATGTCATCCTTAAGTGCTTGGCTTCGCGAAGGGGTGGGTTTGATGATCTTTCAGACCAGATTCAAAATGGCTACGTGGCACTGGTACTAAACCACCCTTTCAGCTTCTCAAGCATGATATTCTCTTACTTGATGGAGAATTTGGAGGCTAAGGGCAAAGAGAGTTTCTGGATGTACCCTAGGTTTCTTCAAATGATTTTTGATGAGAAGTTGCCCACACTGCCCAAGGAGAGCCACGGCGCTGTGTCGTTGGAGATCATGGATGATACGACACTGGGTTATATGAAGGTCTACCGGGGAAAGTAGGTCAAACCCCCGGTGAAGAGACTCTTCGGGCATCTGGCCCAAGCTGATTACGTGGTGCCGGGTAGGCGAAAGTGGCACCATGAGGAGAGTGACTCAGATGTTGAGCAAATTTTTCTTCCATCTGACGACTCCGACGATGATGGTGATACGGGCGGAGACTTCAAGGCCGCTTCTACGAGGGGCCCAACTACACATGTTACTCCTTCACCCCCTACATACCCAGATACCACCACAGCCAGCTTTCACCAGGACTTCTGTCCTCCCGATGAGGACGAAGAGAGTGATGAGGAGCCTCTCACGAGGACTATGGGCAGCGGGTGGTTGCCACAGAGAAAGGTTTGAGGGCGGTTGGTGGACACCCAGGGGAGTCCGGGGATGCTGCTACTGATATAGATCCCACATATGCCCCGGACCCGCCTAGCAGCCAAGGGGGAGCCTCTGTGTCTAGAGGTTCAAGGAAAAAGTGGATGGCACACCCCTACAGCAAGGGGAAGAGGCTAAAGTTCACTTTGATCTCATCCACTACCATAGCTACTACCTCAGCTACACCATCCACCACTACCACCACCACTGCTACTACACCACCTGCCACCACCTCTACCACCTCACACACCACTACCACACCCACTCCACCTTTTACCCACATCCAATCCACCTCCACTACAGCTCATCCACCACCACCTTCATTTATACCACCCCCAATCCTCACCACTGCCACCACCACCACCATTAGCCACCAAGCAGAACCGTCATCTTACCCCTCCTTTCCATCTGGATCATCTACCTCCCAGTGGGATAGAGGAACAGCTCTTAGCACTAAACAGTATGGTCCTGAAGCTGTTAGAAGTCACTGACGAGAAAACTACCCAGATTCTTCAGCTAGTAGATCTTACTGATGCACAATTTCAGTAGATATCTCAGCAGGCTCAACTGATTAAGCAGCAGGCATAGCAGATGGCTACTCAGAGCTCAGAGATGTCCCAACTCCAGGAGCAACATGTCCATTCAGCAAAACGGATAGAGGAGTTGGAGGCGACCAACAAGACCATCATGCTGAGGCTCAAAGGATCAAAGGATGAGCCATTAAAGATCAGAGAAGGAAATGGAGATGATGGTGATGATGATGACAGTGATGATGATGATGATGATGGTGATGATCAAGGGGATGATACTGATGCTGGTGATGATGTTGATGATGATGATAGAGGAGTTGGGTGCCATATCTACAAGTGAAAGGAGGACCAAGAAAGCTCAAGACCAAGGTGCCTCCACATCAGCCCCGTCAGTAGAGGAGCACATGATATAAGACAAGAGTAATGCTTAGTTGTTTATGTTATCTAAAATCATGTATAACTGAATATTGTATCAAACTAATGTATATAATGTTTATATTTTGATTATTGATGTTTACTGCTTTGATTGTTGACTAATGGTTGTTGTGTTACATGTTTTATATCAAGCAGATCCAAATTTTCAAGGAGATGAATATGATGTTGCTCTCCTCCAATAGATCAAGACTTAACTCACGATGATTCTTGATCTGCAGGGGATAGTCAGGAGATCGGTAAATTACACTCCTGAAGAAGGAGAGATAATTTATGATCTCACCGACGAGCAACTTGCTGAAATGTTCTGACTCAATCCTGATGAGATCGTGAAAGATGCTCCAACAGTCCTTGTTGAAAGTGATGACGAGCTCAACGACGTCAATGAGATCGAGATTGAAGATGTCACGTATCAAGATTAACCAGAGTACACTGACAATGAAGGTAATGTCGTTCCCTATCTAGGCGACAATCTTGTTAGTGAAACTTTTGAGACTCTGGATAGAATGGAACAAGAGTCTGAAAAGAAAGAAGATAAGGCCCAAGCCTCGGACACCAAAGTCAACATCAGAAAGGCTAAGTGGGCTGCATGCTTTGAAGAAATAAGAGCCCAACGCAGTGCTCCAACGTCAAATGTCTACACCAAGCTATACAAAGTGAAGAAACATCACAAGGTGTCAGGCAAAATCATCATGTGGGCACATTTTAAAGATCTTAATGTTTATGCAGTTAAACGTGAGAAGGGGATTGAGTACTTCAGGTTCCCACACGATCTGAAGACTCTTCCTGGTTTTGAGCTTACCAGTTAGCAAAGTTGAAATTGCTATACGCTGACCCACGTAAAATGCCAGGCTGGTTTGAAGCGGCTCTAAAAAGATTGTACCACACCAGATGGGCAACTTCAAACCTCAACAACCAACGAGGTATATCAAACGGTCTGAGGTTGATGCCATAACTGGAAAACCGAAAATAGTGCTGAAGTAGAGTCCTCCGCGCACAATGTCTAAGATCCCTCTACGGGAAATGCCATAGGACTTCACTCTGCACTTTAAATGGTGGTACTATGATTGGAGAACAGGAGAGGCAGTCATAGTATTGAACAAGAATGGTATTATGGAAACCACCAGGGTGTTTGACCCAATGTGGCTTACTAACTTGTCTGCCGATGATGTCTATACATTATACAAGTGGCCACTGTTCTATGACTCACAAGATATTGTACAAGCTCTACAATTTCAGAACGTGATACGACTCTGTTTTTCTTTTGAGATACATGCAGGAGTCATAAGAGAAGAGAAGTACAAGAAGTTTGAAGAGCTTATGAAGGATGTAAGACAATAGATGAAACTAGGTCCAAGGGGGAGTTTGTAGATACATGTGTCCCTAGTTTCTGAACATAATGTAATATGTCTTTATTGTCTTACACATATGTAATTGAATGGGTACTTAATGAAATACAATGTGTGGTTGTGTTTATAATGTTGAATATTTCATTGCTTGGTATGTAATAATGCTTATTGAACTAAATATATAGGTTTGTGGTTGTTTGAATAGATCAAAGTCAAATAATGATTATGAAACATATTCAAACTTAATCATATGAAGTTCTCATGTGATTGTCCCATGCAATGAACCAGGAGACTGGATCAGTCGCATGATTGAAACATGAGATTGGCTCAGTTGCACGACTGAACACTCATTCGTGCGAATGGATCAACCGTATGACTCAATCGCACGACTGAACCATGCAAATGGTCCAATTGCACGATTGAGAAACCCTAACCTATAAATACCACTTAAATCGTGGAAAAACTAGACACTTTGAATAATTCGATACCTACACGTACCCTAGCCGTCCAGAGATCTCTAGCAACCTGTTCCAACTTCATAGATCGCAGTAGATCGATTGCTAATCGTTCTTATGTTTAGATTCAATCTTAATTGATTCTACGTGCGTTCTCACTGATTGGATCGCCAATCAAATAGGATTCCGCACTATTTGATTTGGTATACGCGTAAATTTGTTAGTATTCGTCCAGTACACAATCCTAATAGTTTTTTTCTTTCTTTCTTTCTTTTTCTTTGCTTTTATTCTTTCTTTGTCATTTATAAAAATATCCGGGTGTTACAATAAAGAAGATTAGTTACATTCGAAAACCCAAGCCTCGTTGGTCTTGGGCTTGTCAAAGTGCACTGAGGATAATGCAACAGTGATTGATCCTGTGTTCAAACTTTGAGGATCATCTGTTGTTGTTGATGAAGAACTTTCAATCACATAGTCTTCCTTTATATTCCATACCATCTTTGGAAGATTAGACTTGACCTTCAACATATCAGAAGTTTTAACAATTTTAGAAGCTTTAGAGACTAGACCTTCAAAAAGATCTTGCCTTCACTACAACAAGCTTCAGTGCTTCGGAAGCATTCCTTTCTTCTGAGACCAAATTTTCTTTCGAAGGCAAGCTTTCACTTTTCTTGTTTTCCACTTTGGAGCTTCCTAAAGGAAGAGATTTTCCTTCCAAAGTTGTATTCTTCTTCTTCTCAGATGTCTTCTTCTTGGTCATATGGATAGTACTTTTGGGATTATATATGCAATCCTTGGAAAGATACAAGTACTACCACACATGATGCAATCAACTAGCTTCCTTCTAAGAGTCTTCTTATGAATAGAAAGCTAAGCTTGATCACTTTCCATTTCTATCTTCTCTGATGATGCAACAAGCTTCCTAGGGTGAGGCATGCTCTTTGAGGTAAACGGTTTAGGTTGTGTAGCAGTGGTACATAGTTGATCAACCTTCTTTTCTTCATAGGGATGAGTTGGACATTAACTAGAACTCCTATTACTAGAGTTCATGGTTGGGTCCTCAACTTTACCACTTCAAATATTATAGATATAAAGACTTTGTTTCTACTTGGAGTTGTAAGTGGCATTGATCTCTTGAGCCTTCTTTGATCTTCTCTTGGTTGCTCTGATCAAGTATCTTTCACTTAGACTTCGTCTCAAGAGAATAGTGACCCTTCTTAGGATGATCTTCTTTGCTCATCTTAGGTCCATCCTTCACTATCCCCTCTTCATCCTCTTCTTGAATGGGGTCTATAAAGGGAAGCTTATCTTGACAAGTTTCCCACCTTGGAGATCTTACAGATAGTAGAGTGTGTGGATTAGCTATCTTAGTAGATCTTAGTCCCTGCTTGTTCTGATGATACATTTTTACATGCAAGGATGAGGTTATGATGTTCATGATGATCTCTTCTTCAAGAACATATTTTTCTACCCTGGCTTTGCTGATCACAAGCTCAGCCAGATATTCAGCTAACTTAGTGATGAGATCTTTGATTTGAGTCCTGTAGTTGGTGTGTTCATGCTTAAAAATTGAAATGGTTTGTAATCATTTTTAGCTAATTTAAAATCAACTATTAAAATATTTAAGGACTCAATGTCAGATCTCATCTCTAAATTATAGGATCTATATCTGTTAACTTTAACAATGCATTCTGAGGTACATGATGTTCCAATACCTTGGCTTCTTCATGATAAGCCATCGGTGCTTGGTTTGGAATGTATCTTCAACTTGGAAACTCCAATCAAAGTCTACTTCTTCAACAGCAACTATAGCTTACTGCTTGGGCTTCTCGATGTGTGGAACTCCATCAGTGTAGTTTGGTCTGGTTTGTGTTTGGCCACAATTTGTCCTGGGTGCCTTGCACTCTCTAGCAAAGTATCCCATTTTGTTATAGTTGTAACACTTTACCTTGCTATTGTCTAGCCCAAACTTTCTACTGGATACATTGCTAGAAACTTCATCCTTGTCCTCTTATAGAAATTCATGGTTGTATGAGTGAGAAGAACCATCTGTTAAGAATTTTCATGTACTACAGATCATCTTGATGGATGCAGTCCAAGTCTTCAAGGGTGACGAGGAAGTTGCCACTTCTTTCATGAGTAGACACAAAGGCTTGTGATGAGCATGTCTTTTTTTAAATATTTTTTTCTTCACTTTGTCTCCATTAAATACGAACGGAAACGATCTTAAATTAAGGTCGTTCGAATTCATTTTCTATGTTCTATAAAATGCCATGTGTCAAAATAAGGGCGGTCCGCCTATTTTATAGGACCGCCAAACATAAACGAAGGTGTCTGAAATTCATAAAATATGAGTAAACTTTATGATTTTTACAGTCATATTAATGCAATTAGTTTTACTTCTATTTTCTTTTTCCTTTATAAATTTCAAAAAATAACATTTTATAAAATTTTAAATATAACGTTTTGATGTGTTTATCTTTAACTACACCCCTCTCACGCCTCCAGAGGACGGTCTACCCCTTGATGTGGCAGTCACGTCCACTTTTTTCACTCCTCATTACGCATAGCCTTGCTAAGTCCTGAAATAAATACAAACTTTATTGTATATCATTCCCATTGTTGTTAGGATCGGATCGGATCGGATCGGATCGGATCGGACCGGTCGGTTTGATTGGGGATCGGCTAGGTGGCGGTCCGGTTCACTATGGATCGTTTTTGGCTGGTCGAACCAGTCTGTGGTCGGACCGGTTAGAACTGGATTTTGATGTTTTTTTATTTTTTTTATTTTAATGGGTAAAGACGGGATTTTGAACCATAAATTAGTGTGTTTGGTATACAAATATATATAACTACAAAATACATATATAAATCATATATAAATTACTTATATTTAATTATATATATAACTGTATATATATTATACTATATATATAATTATGATGTCATCTGATTCTTAAATCCAATCCGACCGGTCCAACAACCAAACGAGTAAGGTGTTCGGTTCGACGTCCGAACCGGTTTTGAAAACATTCATCGTTCCTTTTTCAAATTCACATAAAGTATATATTTATCAATCGAGCATATGTAATCATTATCACTTAATATAATGCTTGTTAGATATAATGAGATACACAACGAAGGAATATATAATGAATACTCGTTTTATATATCATAGTTAAAGTACTAAGTTGATCAATTATGCTGTTTTCAATGTTTTTATTTAAAAACAGTTATGTATTGAACAATCTAATATTGTAAGTAAACACATTAGCATTTATACAAGCGTTTGACGAGATATATAAGAGATCTGATTATATAGTGATCTTGTGTATCACAATTAAAATAAGAATTAAATATTATTTTCATCACTGACGTTTTATTAAGTATGTCATTTTACTCCAAAAACTTTGTTTGTCATTTCAATCACTGTGTTTTATCAATTTTTACCATTTTCATCCACTTCACTAACTCTGTTAAATTCTCCGTTAAATATGATGGTTCTAGTCTTTTTAACACCCTAATTGTTCAATTAAATCAAATTTAATCAATAAAATATTCAATTAAAACTAAAAAGAAAAATATGAAGCAACTAGTGAGACCGGACACTTCAATTTAAAATTTTTGATTAACGCTAACTAGTTTAGAAACTCGTCTATTATACGTGTTGTATGATAAATTAAATAATAATTATTTAGTAATATTAAAAAATAAAAAATAATTTTTTTGAGATAAAATTGCTTAAAGTTACATATAATTAACCATTAAGTAATTAAACAATAACACTAATTTTTCAAATTTTCCTCTTTAAAAAAGTTTTGCTTTTAAAAATATTGATTTTATAACCCTCCAAAAAAATTACTAAAATGTTTGTATTAAAAAACTTTATATTTCATATAATTTGGTTTTTAAAATATTTTGTTTATAATTTTTATTATATTTCAAAAAAATTATTTTTTTTATTTTTTTTATTTTAATGGGTAAAGACGGGATTTTGAACCATAAATTAGTGTGTTTGGTATACAAATATATATAACTACAAAATACATATATAAATCATATATAAATTACTTATATTAATTATATATATAACTGTATATATATTATACTATATATATAATTATGATGTCTCTGATTCTTAATCCAATCCGACCGGTCCAACAACCAAACGAGTAAGGTGTTCGGTTCGACGTCCGAACCGGTTTTTGAAAACATTCATCGTTCCTTTTTCAAATTCACATAAAGTATATATTTATCAATCGAGCATATGTAATCATTATCACTTAATATAATGCTTGTTAGATATAATGAGATACACAACGAAGGAATATATAATGAATACTCGTTTTATATATCATAGTTAAGTACTAAGTTGATCAATTATGCTGTTTTCAATGTTTTTATTTAAAAACAAGTTATGTATTGAACAATCTAATATTGTAAGTAAACACATTAGCATTTATACAAGCGTTTGACGAGATATATAAGAGATCTGATTATATAGTGATCTTGTGTATCACAATTAAAATAAGAATTAAATATTATTTTCATCACTGACGTTTTATTAAGTATGTC
This sequence comes from Flaveria trinervia, assembly GCA_025506515.1. Lineage (NCBI taxonomy): Eukaryota > Viridiplantae > Streptophyta > Magnoliopsida > Asterales > Asteraceae > Flaveria > Flaveria trinervia. The sequence continues at coordinate 12,005,032 of CM046458.1, read as the reverse complement.
ATTTTACTCCAAAAACTTTGTTTGTCATTTCAATCACTGTGTTTTATCAATTTTTACCATTTTCATCCACTTCACTAACTCTGTTAAATTCTCCGTTAAATATGATGGTTCTAGTCTTTTTAACACCCTAATTGTTCAATTAAATCAAATTTAATCAATAAAATATTCAATTAAAACTAAAAAGAAAAATATGAAGCACTAGTGAGACCGGACACTTCAATTTAAAATTTTTGATTAACGCTAACTAGTTTAGAAACTCGTCTATTATACGTGTTGTATGATAAATTAAATAATAATTATTTAGTAATATTAAAAAATAAAAAATAATTTTTTTGAGATAAAATATGCTTAAAGTTACATATAATAACCATTAAGTAATTAAACAATAACACTAATTTTTCAAATTTTCCTCTTTAAAAAAGTTTTGCTTTTAAAAATATTGATTTTATAACCCTCCAAAAAAATTACTAAAATGTTTGTATTAAAAAACTTTATATTTCATATAATTTGGTTTTTAAAATATTTTGTTTATAATTTTTATTATATTTCAAAAAAATTATTTTTTTTATTTTTAATAGTACTAAATAATAATTATTATTTTTTTATACAACACGTGTAGTAGACAAATTCTATAGTTAACGTTAATCAAAACTTTAAACTGAAGCGTCTGGTCTCATAGTTGCTTCATATTTTTCTTTTAATTTTAATTAAATATTTTATTGATTTATTTTGTTTTAGTTGGACAATTAGGATGTTAAAAAGATTAAAATAATCTCATATTTACCGGAGAACTTAACGGAGTTAGTGAAGTGGATGGAAATGACAAAATTTGATAAATCACAGTGACTGAAATGGCAAAAATAAATAATTGAATTGAAATGATAAATTAAATAAAACGTACTAAATGAAAATGAAATTTTACTCTTAAAATAATATATGTATGTGTTTGTAGAATTCGATCATGAAGTTATATGCTCGTAGGGTTTGTATGTACATGGGCATGTAAAAGTTAGAACTGTTAGAAAAATATGATGCAAAACCAAAAAGAAATGTGGGGTAATACTAAATTTTGATGTAGTAGGTGGGTATGATTAAGGCTATGAGTATGATTCACCAGCAAATCCAATTTCAAATCAAAGGCTAAAGTCAAAATTGGAAGCTAAAAGAAGGACACAAAATAGTAATAAAATAGGCCTATTGATTGATTATCATTGGCCCGGTTGACATAATTAACCTCCGAACATCACCTGTTGGATTCTTGGCTGGCTCTCTTCATTACTTTGATCTTTTCTAATCATAACATTCTTTTTCTAAATAAATTAAAATTAAAACAAGCGTTTAGTCAAACGATATCCTAGTATAATTAATGTATATAAAAAATGTTGGAAGTCTTCTATCTTGTCATATGTTACTTCTACACATATATGATGTAAAAAACAAGTCTTAGATTCATAAATACTAGAGAAAATTACAACAATAGGGACTAGTTGTGCAATTGACTCAAAAAGTATGAAATAAACATCAAAATGCAATATAAACAAAATATTTTAAAAACCAAATATTATGCAATCTAATTATAATAACGGTCTGGGAACTAGAGAAAATATTTTAAAAACCAAATTATATGCAATCTAATTAAAAACCGTTAAAGTTTGATCAAAAACAAGTCTTAGATTCATAAATACTAGAGGAAATGTTAATCTTTAACGGTCTGGGAACTAAATATACAATATGATCAAACTATAAGGACTAATTGTGCAATTGACTCAAAAAATAAAAAAAATGAGAATCAATTAAAATTTAAAAATAATTAAAATCAAACATAAGAAATTCAAATAAACATCAATAATAAATTTCAATAATTAAAATTAATTAAAATTCAAAACTAATAAAATTAAAAATAAACATATGTAAAAAGAGAAAACGAGAAGTATTGAAAAAGAAGTATGTGATTAAAGTAAAAAATTAAATAAAAACCAAATAAAAATAAAAACCACAATAAAATAAACATTTATAAAATTCAAATAAATATTGAAAAATCATATTAAAGTTAAAAAATAAAAAAATGGTTCTATTTCGTTTTTCGTATTTTGGATTTATACTTTCACAAGGTTTTTATATTCTTCGATTTAAACATGACATATGAACTTTATTAAAAATAATTATAATAAAAAATTTAAGCATACTTATCATTTTCTTCTTTTTTTATTTTTATTTGCATTTTGTTGTTACTTTTATTTATGTTTTAAATTTGGTTTAGTTTTTTAACCTTTATTCTATTTTAATTGATTATTGAATTTATTTATTAAAGTTTATTTGAATCTTTTAAATTTTAATTTTTTATTTTTTAAATAATTTTTTAGTTTTCTTTTAATTTTTTGAGAAAATTGAACAATTGGTCCCTATGATTTGACATTTCATATTTAGTCCCCAGATTACTAAAAACTAATTAACATTAACGGTGAGAACTATATTTATAACTAACTTTCAAATGTTTGGACCAAATTTGTAAATTTTAAAATCTGGGGACTAAACTTTTAATTTGATCAAAACACAGGAACTATTTTTGTAGTTGTCTCTAAATACTATTTAAAAATATAGATTGTTACATAAACTTTTTAACTTGTACACATTTATTATAATTAGAATGACGTGTTAATAAAAATGGAAAATAATTTTTGCTATACAATCTTATTATGTGACAGCTTAACTAAGATAACAGTAATAACTAGTGTTATAAACTCCACAACAAAGAATTATGTCTCTCGCGCTGCGGCAGTGCATAAACATAAAAATAAAATAACATTAAAACGCTGTTGTGAACATGCGCGGTGAAAGGGTTCTTAACTTTACGAAAAAAGTAATGTTGATATGTTGCCTGTGAACCCACACCTTGAACATTACGTTGGTAACATACTTAATTTTATATAAATAAAACAAAAACATTGATGTCGATGATAATATTTGATCATTTATAATAATAAATGCAATTGTTGTAAGCTTGTGTGTTATGGTGGGTCGTTGATAATATTAGGAACTTATATAAAAAGGGATCAGTTAAAAAATTCATGTCGAAACGTTTATAAGAATAAGTGTTTCGCAACAACAAAAAACGTAACAATTAAACATATTAACATCACAATGATCAGGATTTATATAACATCACTATCACGTCACAACGATGTCTAACGTGACATCGACGGTGTCCTAGTTTCAAAGCATAGTTAATGATAAGCACGTCGTCACGGTATACTTGTAAATTTATAAAATATTATATAAAAACATATGAAGCATAGATAAAAATAAGCATATTGTCATAGTATACTTTATTTTTATAAAATACTATACAAATACATATTATATTTATCTCATGTCAATTTTGAATAAAATCTATACCGAAACGTAGAGAAAAATAAATACGTCACAAAGATGTGTTCATATATGTGAAGTCGGTTTTTTGGATCGATAAACATCCGAGCATGTTCTTGACGGAAAGATAAACAACATCAAACCAAAAGTCAAACAATAATACGAACTATAATTGAATGGTTTCATTGATAAAACCTAACGATCGAGCATGATCTCTCCTCTCATCCGGCAGCCCTAGGCTCTCGGGCACACTCTCTCTAAAACCCTTTAGAGAATCCCCTTTTTCTCTCTACACATTGAGACTGGTATATATAGGCCTCGGCTCATATTAGATGCGACTGGGCCCAATCGTACGACTGGACCATGCGTATGGTTCAATCGTACGACTGGACCATGCGTATGGTTCAATCGTACGACTGGACCATGCGTATGGTTCAATCGTACGACTGGACCATGCGTATGGTTCAATCGTACGACTGGACCATGCGTATGGTTCAATCGTACGACTGGACCATGCGTATGGTTCAATCGTACGACTGGACCATGCGTATGGTTCAATCGTACGACTGGACCATGCGTATGGTTCAATCGTACGACTGGACCATGCGTATGGTTCAATCGTACGACTGGACCATGCGTATGGTTCAATCGTACGACTGGACCATGCGTATGGTTCAATCGTACGACTGGACCATGCGTATGGTTCAATCGTACGACTGGACCATGCGTATAGGTCAATCGTACGACTGGACCATACTTATTGTTCAGTCTTACAAATGTCCCAATCGCATCTCTAAGTCACACGACTGGTCCATTAGCATGGCTCAGTCGTACGACTGAGTTTCGTATATGCTCCTGCGAATGACCCAGTTTCATGTGTTTACAACATATTAGGTGTTGTGACATCTCATATTTTTCGTTAAATTAAAAGTTAACGTCGTTTATTCTTGTAAGGGCCATGGTGGTCAATTATGAAACTTATGAGTTATTTATGTTTACTTCTTGGTTTGTCACTAATTCTATAATTTGAAGGTAATAATTTGATTATTAAAATTAAGCATGATAATAATAATGATAATAATAATAACAACAATAAAAATAATAATAACAATAATAGCAATAATCATAATAAGTATTAATCTTTGAAATAAATAAAAATAATATAAGTTTCTATTATCTTAAAACTTGAAATTAATAATTCATGCAGAAAATAATAACAATTTTAACTTCGGGGGCCAAACTATAAATTGGTTGAAACTAAAAATTAAACTTTGAAATCAAAATAACAAAAACATAAACCATAGGGACCAAATTGTAATTTACTAAAACAAACCCCCCCCCCCCTATTTCTTTCCCCGGTTTTCCGGTGGAAATTCCGGCGAGCTCCGGCCACCCCCGAAACTCATTAAAAATCATCAATTTTCAAACTAAACCGCTCCTAAACATTTCGTGAGTGTGTTTCGAACTGAATGCATAGCATAATTGTTGTTTAAAGCACCGGTTACTAAAAGCAAACGAATTCATAACCGGCCACTTTAATCCTCTAACCGTTCGGTCATTAAAATCCAATAATAACCCAATTACTTCAAGCAGAGCTAACTTCTATCTATACCTAATCAAACAAAACTCTCAATTTCACCTGAGACAAACAATTACAACGAGTTCGAATACCCCCTTGAGCCGCGACCTACTTGCTATTCGAACACCGTTCTTCGTATTTCAATATCTGAAATTGACAAAGGGTTTTCGTTCATTGGGTTCTATAGAAGCTTCCTGTGCAACGAATTGGATTAATATCATCATTTGAATATCGAACAATCACTTCGTCAGTCGCGACTTGTTCTTCATTCATGCACATCGGTTTCGCTTCAAAACTGGTAAATTAAACACCTTCATTGACTCGAAATTACATGGGGAATAAAAGCCCCATAATCTTCAGTGTTAACAACAATGATTTGGCTATCAATTTTGGTTCAAACAAATTTAGGGTTTATGGGTTTGGGGGAAGTTCATAGGGGTGGTGTTCTTAAGATTTGAAAACCGGGTGATACCGCGGCTGTATGCCTTGGTTCACTTGTTAAGTCTTCTCATGTCACCTTGGAGGTCCCCGGTTCGAAACCCGGCCACCCCCATTTTTTCTAAATGACTTTTCAGCCTACATAAAATGATATAAAAATTTCAAAAAAAATTCTAAAAATCTATCTTATAAATTCTAGTTATTTTAAAGGCTAACCAATTATTTTCTGAAAATTTATTTATTTATTTATTTATTTTTTTATAAGAACCTAACATGTTATTTTGTTAAAACAAAGAATATAATTAGTTAAATATCTTGTTAAATAGAATTTAAATATTATTTATCTTATAAAAACATTACATGCTCAAACATACAATTGGATTCTTTTTTTTTTGTTTTAGTTTATTTTAATAAATAATAAAACATTGATCCAAATGCTTTTCTTTAAAAAAAGAGGCTTAATTATTTTTCTATGATCATTTTACTTTTATATATTTAAATGGTTTTTTTTAAATAATTGAATAATTATTTACATGAATATGGACTTGATGCAATAATTTAAAAATCATTTAAAATACTAATGGGCACAATAGTATTTTTATTCTTTAAAGGTTTACTTTTATAATTATGATAATGTTATATTATTCTTAGAAAGCTATAAAGAATTAATTACATATTGAACTCCAACTTTGTTATATTTAAATTCATTTCTCAAATATTTACATATATGATTCTTCTAATGAATTAAAAATGTAAATAATTTCTTTGTAAATTGTTACTTATCAAAAACCCCTTAAAACTAGTGAAACCCTAATCATTATTTGAACGTTAATCATATTATTAATCATCATCTTGTAATACATATTTTAGGTGCCTTGTAATGAATACTTGAGATTACTTTGAATCATCCTTTAATCCTTATTTATCATCTTGTAATGCTTATATCAATATGAGTATTTTCATACCCCTTTTTGCTTATTTTCACACTTTGAGGTGAAACATGTTAACTTATTATCATTGCACTTGTAAACTTATTTGAGAGTTGTAATCTTTATGGCAATTCATCATGCAAAGTTGTGGTTAGTTGAACTTTTGTGGTTACCATGTTATGGCGTTATATGTACAATCATTAACTATTGCTAGCCTAGTGAAGTCATAGATCTATGGGCAAGACAAGCCTGCTTTGGTTGATCCAAGTACACTTAGCTAATCGTATAATCTTGTAAACGTTTGAGACTTGTAAAACTTTGTCGAGGTTTGATTGTTGCATTGTTCATAACATCCCTAATCACTTTATTCACTAACTTATGACTTGAATTGCCATCTTTTATATAATCTATGTATTAAAAACTATGGAATGCTCACCAACGTTTTTATGTTGACCTTGTATTTTTAACATGTTTCAGGAATACCCCAAGTATGTGTTCTACTCTTTGAAGCTTATCACATCTAGGATTGGACCTAGAGATAAAATGGATGATCATGTTATTTGTAGCAATTGTACATGATGTATTCTTTGTTGAAACTTTTGCTTGTAATGTTACAATTGAATCTTATGATTAATATATTTGGATTTAATAAATAGCGTTATGTGGCTGTGAACAATCGTAACCCTCACATCTCGATGTTTCCGCCATCAAGGTTGGGGTGTGACAGATTGGTATCAGAGCCCATAACTATAGGGATTTAGGTTATTAGAAATGGTGACCTAGACTATAGTTGCATGAACCTCATAGAAAGATCCTTATACCTTTGTGCTTACATTTTGTTTGCATTCTACATAATGCTATGCCTTTTGTGCAATTTGATGCCTTAGCATAGGATTGCCTTATGTATGCTTAAACTTAGTTACTTGTCTCCCTAAACTTAACTTTGACTCTTTGACTCTCCCCTACAAATGAACTTCCTAAACTTATTCTCAACGACATGTGGAATCTACACCTATCATCGTGGGTTCAATTCCTTAGACTCTATGTCTAATCTATGAAAATCTCATCAAGGTTTTGATTTCATAAACCAAAGAAATTTGTGTGACACATGGACACCTTTATTCTAGATTTCCTGGCAAAAGGCCTTCGGGCTAAGGCAAGCATATCGTATAAATCTCATTGTGAGACCAGTTATGCTTACCTGGGGATTTCTAAGATGAGTGATAAACTATGGTCAATATACACAAATCTCTAAAGCAAATGGGTCAATTTACCTTGACGTGTCAACGATTCCAAATGGTAATGCATTACCAAATGGAACCATCCTCTTTGTATCTTAAAAATCCTTGATTTTCTTGAACTGGTTTATCACCAAAGTTTCAATATCTTCTCATTTTTAACATATATAATGTTCCTGTTAATATTGAACCCATCCTACATTTCAACTCCTACATTTAAACATCGCTACACGTTGGGTGTTTCATGTATCTATTCCTATACCTTCATCAACGTGTGCATGACTCTTAATATATCCAAAGATATTGGGAATCTAAACCGAATGGTCTTCAAAAATTTAAACCGTTTCTTATGGTTCTCAAGTCTTCTTAAGGATGTGTCCCATAACTAAGAACATGAAATGCCGTAGGTGGAATTCCTACATCTCGGGATACTTTGTCTAGGCAAAGTGTAAATGGTGATTTGACTCGATCATTGAATCCATTTACTTGACTCGAAACCCTTGAGATGAGTGATCACTTATAAGTACGTGTGTCTTCAATAAGGCTATGGTTGACCTCATATCCTGAGAAGTCCATGTATTTCCTTTCGATTGTGAATCAAATGTTCACATCTATTGTGGTGTTGAATAATTCCTGCCCTTGATTTCGTCTTCCCGATTGAAACCATCCAAGATCTGAACACCACAACAAATTCTGTTATCTCGAACTTTGATCCTAAGCTCGTAAGCATGATTTTCTCTTTTGTTACAGTGATGTAACTTGAAATTTCTTGAATTTCTAATTGATATTCTTTTTCTTTTCGCCGATATGTCAAACTTCATACCGTTTGCACCATGGGAGATGCAAGACCTTGTAAGTCAGCCTATAACTAAGAACATTTGTATCTCATAAATGATTCTAACTCATCAAAACAGGGATGATTCCCTTACTTTGATGATTCTCTATTCGTTTCGATAAATGGTTTCCAATCGCGTGTTTTATGAAATTTCATCCTCTAGTTTGGGGTGATTACCTTATCTTGAGGATTGACTTCAATTATTTTCTTTGGAATGACATTTCACAAATGACATGATCTCACCAAAATAGGATTGAAACCCGTACTTTGGTGACAAATGTCAATCTTCGATTGTTTTCTTGCTATTATGAAATTCAATCATCAAGATAGGCGTGAGTTCCATACCTTGATGATAATATCATCTTTATGAATTGTATTTGTTCAAATGAGACGACTTCATCAAAGTAGGAGTGAATTCTGGATTTTGATGAAGAAGTTCATCTTGTTATATTTTGTTTTTGTAAAACTTCACCGTTAAGATAGGAGTGATGTCCCTTACCTTAATGGTGAGTTACCTCGTTTTATTTCTGTGGATCCTCAACAATGAGTTGGGGTCGAGCTTTTTGATTGGTAAGTTAGAGCTCATACCTTGAGAAGACATCATCAAGTTAGGAGTGGAAACCACACCTTGATGACCATTCTCATTTCTGGATCTTCAACTTACCAAGTTTGTAATCAAGTGACGAGAAACATGTACTAACTTGCAGGGTGAAACAATGTTAGTGTTTCGACCTATCAAGCCAAAGCATGATCTTTGAACTTGAAAGGAGACCCGATCGCTCTAGGTTGATGTTGATTCCAAGCTTGGAGCATTTAAATTCTTAAAATGATTTCTTTCCCTTTATTCTTACGTTTTGATTTGATCTAGCTATATCGAACCATTTATTCCCTATTATCAACTTTCATTTTGAGATATCATCAACACATGCTTGTGTGATGGTAGTCTTCTTAAACAATCTTTCTACTAAATAAAGACATTATCAACTTGTGGTTATGTCTTTCTAGTCATACGAATGTTCTCGACTGTACTTATGGGTTTGATGAATTACGTATGAAATCTATATTTGGAAATTTGTTACCTTGCAAAACATGGTTACAAATGCGTGTCTTATTGTTTGCGTTACTTCTTGAATCACTTTTGAAACCTTAACCTTGGAAATCTTTAAAACTCTATCTTGGTTTCGACTAACGAGACTCGTTATTACTTACATTGTGACGTGGAGGTTCATAAACCTTTGTAATTTGTAGTCATGGGTTTGGCATAAAGGTAAAGATGTAACTGGGTATGTATCCAAGTATCTTACCTTCACATATGACAAGACCTAACATTCGTGATCCTATGGATCTCCTGTTTAACTTTTCATTCACTAAGTGCCTCTTATCTTAGCTGCCATAATGACAAATGGTGCATTATAGACCGATTAACAAATTTCATATTGACTCATGTGGGTTAACGGGTCGAGAAATTGGCTTGTATCTATCTCAAATAGTCGTATACCGTGGTATGTCGTTAAAACATAGATCATTAATATGGATGATCAATTCCTTTTCCTGCTATTAGCAATGTTTCTAACCAACGTTGTGAACTCATCCCAAAATCTTCGCATTATCCTTACTCCGACGGTTTGGTCAAAAGAGCAATACATATTCACAAGATGTGCGTTAAGATCGTTTCGTTATATATAGTGACGTTTGGGATTCTTAAACTCTATTGGTCAAACTTTCCTACAATTGATGGTCTTTTATTGATTTCGAAAACATCACTACATTCTAGACGTTATGGCTTATAAATTTAACATACCACGGGTAACTCGTCATCGTCTTCTAACGTTTCGTCTGCCAATTATCAAAAACTCTAGCATTTCTCTGGAAGAGTACGAATTGGCATGCATGATGTCAAGAATATCGTAAGATTTCATAAAGTGAAGCATCTCATCCGTAATCAAACGTAAATCACTGACCGTTGTGCATTTACCTTTCATTATAACTCCTTTGTTCATTTAAGTTCATTCTTAATTTCCGGACGAAATTCTTTTAAGTTGGGAAGACTGTGACATCTCATATTTTTCGTTAAATTAAAAGTTAACGTCGTTTATTCTTGTAAGGGTCATGGTGGTCAATTATGAAACTTATGAGTTATTTATGTTTACTTCTTGGTTTGTCACTAATTCTATAATTTGAATGTTAATAATTTGATTATTAAAATTAAGCATAATAATAATAATGATAATAATAATAACAACAACAAAAATAATAATAACAATAATAGCAATAATCATAATAAGTATTAATCTTTGAAATAAATAAAAATAATATAAGTTTCTATTATCTTAAAACTTGAAATTAATAATTCATGCAGAAAATAAAAACAATTTTAACTTCAGGGGCCAAACTGTAAATTGGTTGAAACTAAAAAATTAAACTTTGAAATCAAAATAACAAAAACATAAACCACAGGGACCAAATTGTAATTTACTAAAACAAACCCCCCCCCATTTCTTTCCCCGGTTTTCCGGTGGAAATTCCGACGAGCTCCGGCCACCCCCGAAACTCATTAAAAATCATCAATTTTCAAACTAAACCGCTCCTAAACGTTTCGTGAGTGTCTTTCGAACTGAATGCATAGCATAATTGTTGTTTAAAGCACCGGTTAATAAAAGCAAACGAATTCATAACCGGCCACTTTAATCCTCTAATCGTTCGGTCATTAAAATCCAATAATAACCCAATTACTTCAAGCAAAGCTAACTTCTATCTATATCTAATCAAACAAAACTCTCAATTTCACCTGAGACAAACAATTACAATGAGTTCGAATACCCCCTTGAGCCGCGACCTACCTGCTATTCGAACACCGTTCTTCATATTTCAATATCTGAAATTGACAAAGGGTTTTCGTTCATTGGGTTCTATAGAAGCTTCCTGTGCAACGAATTGGATTAATATCATCATTTGAATATCGAACAATCGCTTCGTCAGTCGCGACTTGTTCTTCATTCGTGCACATCGGTTTCGCTTCAAAACTGGTAAATTAAACACCTTCATAGACTCGAAATTACATGGGGAATAAAATCGCCACGATCTTTAGTGTTAACAACAATGATTTGGTTGTCATTTTGGTTCAAACAAATTTAGGGTTTATGGGTTTAGGGGAAGTTCATAGGGGTGGTGTTCTTAAGATCTGAAAACCGGGTGATACCGTGGCTGTATGCCTTGGTTCACCGGTTAAGTCTTCTCATGTCACCTTGGAGGTCCCGGGTTCGAAACCCGGCCACCCCCATTTTTTTTAAATGACTTTTCAGCATATATAAAATGATATAAAAATTTCAAAAAAATTCGAAAAATCTATCTTATAAATTCTAGTTATTTTAAAGGCTAACCAATTATTTTCTGAAAATTTATTTATTTATTTTTTTATAATAACCTAACATGCTATTTTGTTAAAACAAAGAATATATTAGTTAAATATCTTGTTAAATAGAATTTAAATATTATTTATCTTATAAAAACATTACATGCTCAAACGTACAATTGGATTCTTTTTTTTTGTTTTAGTTTATTTTAATAAATAATAAAACATTGATCCAAATGCTTTTCTTTAAAAAAAAAGAGGCTTAATTATTTTTCTATGATCATTTTACTTTTATATATTTAAATGGTTTTTTTTAATAATTGAATAATTATTTACATGAATATGGACTTGATGCAATAATTTAAAAATCATTTAAAATACTAATGGGCACAATAGTATTTTTATTCTTTAAAGGTTACTTTTATAATTATGATAATGTTATATTATTCTTAGAAAGCTATAAAGAATTAATTACATATTGAACTCCAACTTTGTTATATTTAAATTCATTTCTAAAATATTTACATATATAATTCTTCTAATGAATTAAAAATGTAAATAATTTCTTTGTAAATTGTTACTTATCAAAAACCCCTTAAAACTAGTGAAACCCTAATCATTATTTGAACGTTAATCATATTATTAATCTTCATCTTGTAATGCATATTTTAGGTGCCTTGTAATGAATACTTGGGATTACTTTGGATCATCCTTTAATCTTTATTTATCATCTTGTAATGCTTATATCAATGTGAGTATTTTCATACCCCTTTTTGCTTATTTTTACACTTTGGGGTGAAACATGTTAACTTATTATCGTTGCACTTGTAAACTTATTTGAGAGTTGTAATCTTTATGGCAATTCATCATGCAAAGTTGTGGTTAGTTGAACTTTTGTGGTTACCGTGTTATGGCGTTATATGTACAATCATTAACTATTGCTAGCCGAGCGAAGTCATAGATCTATGGGCAAGACAAGCCTGCTTTGGTTGATCCAAGTACACTTAGCTGATCGTATAATCTTGTAAACGTTTGAGACTTGTAAAACTTTGTCGAGGTTTGATTGTTGCATTGTTCATAACATCCATAATCACTTTATTCACTAACTTATGACTTGAATTGCCATCTTTTATATAATCTATGTATTAAAAACTATGGAATGCTCACCAACATTGTTATGTTGACCTTTTATTTTTAACATGTTTCAGGAATACCCCAAGTATGTGTTCTACTCTTTGAAGCTTATCACATCTAGGATTGGACCTAGAGATAAAATGGATGATCATGTTATTTGTAGCAATTGTACATGATGTATTCTTTGTTGAAACTTTTGCTTGTAATGTTACAATTGAATCTTATGATTAATATATTTGGATTTAATAAATAGCGTTATGTGGCTGTGAACAATCGTAACCCTCACATCTCGATGTTTCCGCCGTCAAGGTTGGGGTGTGACAGGTGTATAACATTAAGCCTAGATTATTCGACAAGCGACGGACACACTATATATGACTATATATGCTCCAACAGTATATTTAAAAAATTCACACTTTAAGAATTATAAGAGGAAAACAAAATATGACAAAAAATAGTTATAATATTCAAATTAATAATAATAATAATAAAACAAATGACAAATTGAATAATAGATCAAACTATCATTTATTGACAGTTAATAATTCATAAGTTTGGCCAATAATAATCATAATTTTCATTTTTGTTTTCAAAGGCAAATTTAAAACATCATTATTTATATATTTACACTTGATTTTCATATGATTTTGCTCACCATGATTGTTGGGTTCAACAATTGAATAAACTGAAGCTTACCAAATCATAATTACATCCAACTGAAAATCTCATTGTACAAGTTCAGAGACCAAGTTGATTACAACAAAACAAGACAATTCAACATGACAAAGTCAACATCAAGACAATTAGAAAGTCAAAATTAGGTCATGTTGTAATATTAGTATAAATAGACCCACTGGTGCATTTATGCAGGTATGGCTTATGTGTGTGTGTTTCTCATGATGTAAATCACCATCCAAAGAGAAATCCTCTCCTTTGGGTGGGTTTGATTTTACCAACCATCTATGATTCTCATTGTAACTTGTTTATCAACATCAATGAAATCACAATATTATTATTATCCATCTCTTTGTTCTATGATTCACACACGTCCACCCATCTTAATTTTGATTTCTAGATCTGAACATGATGAATCCTAAGATCCAAGCTCAATGAATCTAAAATATTGATTTAGCAAAATGGTATCAGAGCGGTTGGTTGCTGGATTTATCTAGTTTTCAGATCTGATTTCATCTTTAATGATGTCAAGAACAATGAAGAAAAGAAGAAAAATGAAAAATAAAGTCTCCGTTCATCAAAACCACTTGTTCATACCCAAAATCAGAAGAAAAACCAACAAATCTATTCAACTATGGTACGATTTGAAGAACCTTGAACATGCTCATGATTATTCCTTCAAAATTCGATGCAAGTGAACAAGATTAATATCAAAAAAGAAGAAAACACATTTGTTCATCTCAAAAATCAAGAAGAAAAATCACAGATCTCTTCTAATATGGTACGATTTGAAGAAATATAATCATTCACTGGATTATTCCTTCAAAATTCGATGCAATTGAACACAATCATCATTAAAAACAAAGAAAAGATGAAGAAATAGAAGCTACTGCTGATTTCCCGATCTGCACTGCAGTGTGAAATCGTTTTTGTTCAAGTCTGAAAACAAATGCAGATGAACAAAAACAAATGCGGATGAAGCTTCATCAAATGCGGATGTGTTATACACAAATGTGGATGAGTTGTCACCAAATGCGGATGACTTGGCAACAAATGCGAATGACTTGTCACAAATGCGGATGACTTGTCACAAATGCGGATGACTTGTCACAAATGCGGATGACTTGTCACAATGCGGATGACTAGTCACAAATGCGGATGACTTGTCACAAATGCGGATGACTTGTCACCAAATGCAGATGACTTGTCACCAAATGCGGATGCCTTGACACCAAATGCGGTTGACTTATAAACAAATGCGGGTACTCTAAGCACAAATGCGGATGCTTTGAAGTTAAATGCGGATGCATTGAAATCAAATGCGGATCCCTTGCAAACAAATATGGATGCTTTGCAAACAAATGCGGATTGGCAAAGAAATGCGGATGTGTTGCAAGAAATGCTTATGAACAATTGATGAACAGGATGTGACATCCGTCACCTTAAGGTCCGTCGAACGACATAAATAAGCATAGAAATATTTTAATTATTCTTCCTTTTCTTCATGAACTCCTGCTTTAAGGAATCATGTCTGCTTATTTTCCTTTGTGCCTGTACTTCCTCCGAGAACGTGTGTTAAGCATAAACCTTTTATAAATTTCATCACCATTACCCCAAATATATCATTTTTAATTTCAACATTTGTCATTAATAAAACCATTTTAGACTATCAAATGCCATTAAACACACTTTTAACCTTAATATAACGAACATTTTAAGGTCGTAATCAACCGAAACAAATTTTGGGAAACTCGAGGGTTAAGTGCAGGGACTAAACTTGTAATTTTGCAAACTTGGGCTGGGTATATAACCCCATTCCCAGCCATTCCTCACTCACTTCATCTTCTTCACCTCTTCACTCTCTACACACACATTTTCTTCATTCTAGCACCAAAATCTACCCGTGTGGTCTCGTTTTCGTCGTCTAGTCTTCATCTACAGCCTCATCTACTCATTTCTAGCAGGTAGACGACTTTGGTTGTCTCTTTTCTTGTCTTTTTACTGCTGTATTTTCTAGGGTTTCGGGTGCTCGGGTTCATCCGAGCACATGAGGTCGTGTGGGTGCGTGTGAGGTCTTTCTGCTTGTGTTTCATGTTTGTGTATGTTTTTTGAGTGTTTCTGGAAGTTCTCGTGGTATAAAACTCACGTTAGAGCAGCTCGGGGGTTGCTCAGCCCGACCACAGTTGTGATTCTGTAGTTCAGGCGACTGGGTCTGTCATGCGATTGAGTCGTGCGACTGAGTGATTCATGCGACTGAATCATGCGTCTAAGTCAATCGTGCGACTGAGTTGTGCGACTAGGCATGTCGTGCGACTGAGTCGTGCGACTGGGTGTTTGATGCGATTGAGCCGTGCGACTGAGTGAGTCGTGCGACTGAATCATGCGTCTAATTCAATCGTGCGACTGAGTTGTGCGACTAGGCATGTCGTGCGACTGAGTCGTGCGACTGTATGTTTGTGTGCGATTGAGTCAGGTGACCGACTGGGTGTATGCGATTGTGCGTGTTTTGCACGACTGGAGTCCAATCGCACGAATGAAGGTTCAATCGCACGAAAGTAGCTTATTCGCACGATTGAGGGTTGATTCGTGCGCATGGAGGTTGGGTCGTGCGAATGGTGTGTGTTGTGTGGTGCGACTGAGTCCAATCGCACGAATGAAGGTTCAATCGCACGAAAGTAGATAATTCGCACGATTGAAGGTTGATTCGTACGAATGGAACATGGGTCGAGCGTCTAGTCCTGTTGTGTGACTGATGATGAGTGTGAATTTCCCTTGAACGTCTGATGATGATAAGGCAACATCTGTAAAAGTGTCATTGCTTGACCCCTAAGATTAAAGTCAACGCTATCAACATGCACATACTATTTCAATTGAAATAAACCTAACATTTTACAATTACCGACAACCCATTTGAAACTAAAAATACTTAACAAGTGTCATCTTTCATAACAATGAGATCTTTACAAGGATGTCATAAGCAATGACGACTACTCGTAGTACTTGGATCTACATAAGATCTGATACGTGTGTCCGCTTGTGTGTGTGCCACCCACGACCGAACCGATACAACCCGAACCGACCAAACATTACTATACGCTTTATACATGTCATTAATGCTTGACAATAACTGTCAATAGGTGTTTGATCGATCATTGCATTTAACTATTGGAAATCTCGATCTTTCATACTTACCACATAACATGTGAGTTTCGTGGCCCCTTTTTATGCTTATACTATTTTACAAACATTTACAAACATGGGGGAAAAGTATGCTCGCCCGTTTTCTATGCTGTACAACATACATACAATTTTCATACAAGGAATCAACGTGATACTGTGTTGCAATTACTTATCTGATACATGCTTGGGTCTGCTGTGTGGTTCTATCTTTGCAACTATTTAATTCCAGTGTGGGAACCGACAGTTAGGTATTGGTAGTACTACTGGGTTGACACCCCCACCCTCATGTTGGTATACTAGTTAGTACCAACAATAGCCAGGTACGGGCCTTGGGTGAATATATGCCGATAATTTCTTTGTGTACGTCGCTAGGTTTGGTTGCAAAGCTCATGTCATGTGATTTTACTTGTGTATATAACTGTATTCACGGTATTCCATATCATTTACTTTATACAGCATCACTTACACTTCTATTACTTAAACCTGCGAGCTCACCAACAATTTTGTTGACCATTTTGAGCATATCTTTTTAAGTGAACATGCTAGCTGAGGTTCTAGGTGTGCTGCCTTAGTGGAGAGCCTAGGATGCATTTTCGGGCTAAACTGTCTTTTTTTAAAACAATTGATGTATCTATTTCAAACAACATTATACTTTGTGACTTGTTCCCGGTTGTGGGAATTGCATACAATGTTATTACCTGTGTTTATCTTATATCATGTTTATGCTTATGGCTATGTTGTCGTGAATACTGACTAAACACGACACAAGTCCCCTTGTTGTCGGGTGTCGTCATGACACGCATGTCATCATTATTATTATTGCATCTCTATCGATTACCATGTGTTATGACGATTCCCGTCTCGTCGCAACCCCGTGTTTCCGCTCTTAGCGGGGGTGTGACAAACTGGTATCAGAGCCATTGGTTATAAAGAATTAGGCAATACGCTTGACCTAGACTATAACCTAGGAACCTTCATGTAGATTGCATGCCAGGGTTGTGTGCATTTTGTATCTCATACGTGTTCCTCATTACTTGTTCGTTATCTATCTATTTCGTGATCTTTTCACCCTACGAGAGAGCCTTGTGCTCACTCTTTTATGGGATGCTCCTATTAGATCTTCCGTTCCCTCTGCGCGCCAAGTTATCATAACCAGATTTGGGTATTGAGATCCGAAGTGATCTTCACAGATCATATACTGCGCTTAACCTTGGATACTGAGACCGACCCGAGGAGGCTATGTCTGAGTCCTTTAAGGATGCGAGATAGGCAACCTCCACCAGACTATACGTGATTACATGCTTGGGCTCTCAGTTGACTTGATGGATTATTTTGGATATGATGTAAAGGAAAGTCGGATGTCATGTAACCGGATCGGGTATCATTCTCGGTACATCGTGGGTGTGGTGGGAACGCTGCGGGGAACCCTATATATAAACATCACCGGTATACCGAGAATATGCTTGAAATGGGCTGCATGGTGATCTTGACCGACCAGAATGTGAACATTGGAACTTGATAAGCGGAATACTTGTGCATCTTATGGTGACTAAAGCTTACATGTTACCTCTTTTATGAATAGAACATGCCGCCTCGAAGATCTACTCGCAGTAATAGTAGAGGAATTGAAGCCCCAAGGGGCAGAGGCAGAGGCAGAGGCAGGGGACGAACCCCAAGAACAAGTGATGCTCCAACCAGTAGCAATCAAGGAACAGGGACCACGATATGGCAGCCCTGATCGCTGAACAGCTGGCCGCACTAATTCCGACTATCGTGGCCCAAGTGAGCAATGCTCTTCAGAATTCTCACCCCCATAGGGACGGTGGCAATGAAAATGAGGATAACGGTAACCCGACTGGGAACAAAAGCAATCAGGAGACCGGAAATGGTGGTACAGCCGTTAACGAAACTGGAATTGTTAATGAGACCGGGGTTGTGAATGCTAGACGGGGATGTTCGTACAATGAATTTGTGGCTTGTAAACCATGAGAGTTTGATGGCAAAGGTGGAGCCATAGCTCTGACCAGATGGCTTGAAAAGATGGAGGCCGTGATCGACATCAGCGAATGCCTCGACAACCAAAGGATTAAGTACGCCACTTGCTCACTACAGGGCAAGGCACTGACGTGGTGGAACACTCAGATTCAGGCTAGGGGAAGAGAATCCGCGATGCAAATGTCGTGGATGAGTTCAAGGCCCTAATCACCGAGGAGTACTGTCCTCTCAATGAGATGCAAAAACTTGAGCATGAGTTCTGGAATCATGCCATGGTGGGGGCTGGGCACGCAGCTTACACCGATCGTTTTCATGAGCTAGCAAGGTTGGTTCCGCATCTAGTCACCCCGGAATCAAAAAGGATAGAGAGGTACATTTGGGGACTTGCGCCTCAAATCCGGGCAATGGTAACCGCTACCGCTCCTCCTACTATTCAGAGCGCGATTCTTAAGGCTGGCACTTTGACCGATGAAATGGTGAGAACGGGAGTTTTGGGTAGAGGAGCAGAAAAGAGAAAGGATTTTGGGAAACGAGCCGGTCGAGTGCCGGGAAGTTTGATAAAAGAGCCAAGACAACTAGAAACTTTGTGGCAGTGATGCAGGGCAGGCGAGAGTATGTGGGTCCGCACCCCAATGTGACAAGTGCAATTATCACCATCCCCCAGGGACGTAGTGCCGAGTGTGCGCGAACTGTAGACGCCCGGGGCATCTTGCAAGAGACTGCAGAACATCGCCGAATATGGTTGCACCGGTTAACGCGATTAACCCCGTCGGGAATGCAAGGGCTTGTTATGAGTGTGGAAGCCTTGATCACTACCGAAACATGTGCCCCAGGCTGAATCGGGCACCGGGTCAACAAGGAAACAACCAGCAGCAAGTGATGGCTATAGCTGGAAATCAAGGCCCGACCAATCAGGGGAATACAGCTCGGGGACGTGCATTCGTCATTGGAGCCAACGATGCTCGTCAGGACCCGAATGTTGTCACGGGTACGCACTTACTCAATAATCACTTTGCATCTATACTGTTTGATACTGGAGCAGACAATAGCTTTATATCTTCTGAGTTTGTGCAATTGCTTGATTTGAGCCCTAGTAGGCTAGAAACTAGCTACTCTGTAGAAATGGCCAATGGTAGGATTGTTCAGGCCGACGGGATTATTAGGAAGTGCTCGATAATATTAGAGAATCACGCCTTCGATATAGACTTGATACCCTTTGAGCTTGGAAGTTTCGATGTGATTGTGGGAATGGATTGGTTGTCGAAACACGGGGCCGAGATTGTCTGTCGAGACAAGGTAGTGCGAATCCCTATGTCAGACGGGGGAGTACTCAGTTCAAGGAGAAAGACCGGGGAGAAAATTAAAGCTTATTTCCTGCATGAAAGCATGCCAGAGTTTACGAAAACAGTGCTACTCTTTTCTGGCTCACGTGGTTGGAAAGAAACAGAGGAGCAGAAATTGGCAGATATCCCTATAGTGCGGGATTACCCAGATGTATTCCTGATGACTTGCTGTTTTTCCTCCTCCACGACAGGTGGAATTTCGCATTGAGTTGGTTCCTGGAGCTACACCGGTAGCAAAGACACCGTATCGGTTGGCACCGTCTGAAATGCAAGAGTTATCTAGCCAGTTACAGGAACTACTGGAGAAGGGTTTTATTCGGCCGAGTCACTCGCCTTGGAAGCACCAGTGTTATTTGTCAAGAAGAAGGATGGGTCGTTCCGTATATGCATCGACTACCGTGAGTTGAACAAATTAACTGTGAAGAATCGGTATCCTCTCCCCAGGATCGACGACCTGTTTGATCAGTTACAAGGAGCTTCGTATTTTTCCAAGATCGACCTTCGATCTGGATATCACCAACTAAGAGTTTTCGAGGAGGACATACCGAAGACAACATTTAGAACTCGTTATGGGCACTATGAGTTCTTGGTCATGCCGTTTGGATTGACTAACGCACCAACTGTGTTCATGGACTTGATGAATCGGGTGTGCAAACCTTACTTGGATAAGTTTGTGATCGTATTCATCGACGACATACTTATCTACTCTCGATCGAAGGTGGACCATGAAGAACACCTTCGGCAATACTGGAACTATTAAGAGAAGAGAAACTTTTCGCCAAGTTCTCGAAGTGTGAATTCTGGCTGCGAGAGGTGAAGTTTTTGGGTCATGTGGTTAACAAAGACGGGATTCATGTAGATCCCGGCAAGATCGAAGCGGTAAGAAATGGGATACACCCCAGACACCTTCAGAGATACGGCAGTTCTTAGGATTAGCGGATACTATCGTCGTTTCATTGCGAACTTTTCAAAGATCGCTCAACCGTTGACGTTGCTGACTTGGAAAGACAAGAAGTTTGATTGGGGAGATGCGCAAGAACGGGCGTTCCAAACGCTGAAAGATAAGCTGTGCAATGCACCGATATTGTCCCTCCAGACGTAACTGATGATTTTGTGGTGTACTGTGATGCTTCGCATCAAGGGTTGGATGTGTACTAATGCAGAAAGATAAGGTGATCGCCTACGCTTCGCGACAACTTAAGGTGCACGAGAAGAACTACACGACTCATGATCTTGAGTTGGGCGCTGTAGTATTCGCACTTAAGATATGGAGGCATTACCTGTATGGAACAAATGCATCGTATACACAGATCATAAAAGCCTTCAACATATTTTGGACCAGAAGGAACTCAATATGCGACAACGACATTGGGTAGAGCTTCTTAGTGACTACGATGTGTAATCCGGTATCATCCGGGAAAGCTAATGTGGTGGCTGATGCTCTAAGCCGCAAAGAACGCGTGAAACCACTACGTGCTCGAGCTTTGGGATTGACCATTCAAACAATTTGAAAGCTCAGATCCAAATTCACAAAGTGAAGCGTTGAAGGAAGAAAACCTTGCGGGAGAAGAATTCCCGAGGGTTGGACAACAAAACTGATGTGCAAGGACGATGGTGTGCAGTAGTTCGTGGACCGGATATGGGTACCCAAGTAGGGAGGTGTACGTACCTTGGTCATGGATGAAGCACATAAGACGCGATATTCTATTCATCCTGGCGTAGACAAGATGTACCACAATCTCAAAGATCTGTACTGGTGGCCAGGTCTAAAGAAAGACATTGCCACGTACGTCAGCAGATGCTTGACATGCTCGAAAGTTAAAGCCGAAAATCAGAAACCATCGGGATTATTACAGCAACCTGAAATCCCGAGTGGAAATGGGAGAATATAGCCATGGATTTCATTACCAAACTCCCTAAAACGAGCAGCAGACATGACTCGATATGGGTCGTAGTGGATCGAATGACGAAATCAGCACACTCTTGCCAATCCGAGAAGACTACAAAATGGACAAGTTGGCGAGATTGTACATTAAAGAGGTCGTGACAAGACACGGAGTGCCGGTGTCAATCATATCCGACCGTGACGGCCGATTCACTTCACGATTTTGGCAAACACTACAAAGAGAGATGGGCACTCGATTAGACATGAGTACCGCCTATCACCTCAAACAGATGGCCAAAGTGAACGAACCATAAACGCTAGAAGACATGCTGAGAGCGTGCGTAATTGACTTTGGTGGTAGTTGGGATACTCATTTGCCATTGATTGAGTTCTCTTACAATAACACTACACACCAGCATTGGGTGTGCTCCGTTCGAAGCGTTGTACGGAAGGAAGTGTAGATCACCGTTTGTTGGGCCGAGATTGGTGAAAGTCAGCTAACAGGCCCAGAATCATTCAGGAAACAACCGACAAGATCTTCCAAATCAAAGATAGACTGAAAGCCGCTAGAGATCGCCAAAAGAGCTACGCCGACAATCGTCGAAAGCCTCTAGAATTCAACGTTGGGGACCGAGTGTTACTCAAAGTCTCTCCTTGGAAAGGAGTTGTTCGGTTTGGAAAGAAAGGGAAGTTAGCCCCAAGATACGTCGGACCATTGAGATTACAGAAAGAATTGGTCCAGTGGCTTACCGATTAAGGTTACCACAAGAACTCAGCGGTGTGCATGATACTTTCCACGTGTCGAACCTCAAGAAGTGTTTGGCTGACGAATCACTTCACATACCCATTGACGATATCAAAATCGACGAAAAGCTTCATTTTATTGAGGAACCCATTGAAGTCATGGATCGTAAAGTCAAACAGTTGAAGCGCAGCAGAATACCAATTGTTCGCGTAAGGTGGAATTCAAAACGAGGGCCAGAGTTTACATGGGAACGGGAAGATCAAATGAAACTCAAATACCACACCTATTCATGGATGACACTCTTGGACCTAACTCCAGCTGAATTTCGGGACGAAATTCTCTCAACTGGGGGATACTGTGACATCCGTCACCTTAAGGTCCGTCGAACGACAAAAATAAGCATAGAAATTATTTAATTATTCTTCCTTTCTTCATGAACTCCTGCTTTAAGGAATCATGTCTGCTTATTTTCCTTTGTGCCTGTACTTCCTCCGGAGAACATGTGTTAAGCATAAACCTTTTATAAATTTCATCACCATTACCCCAAATATATCATTTTTAATTCAACATTTTTCATTAATAAAACCATTTTAGACTATCAAATGCCATTAAACACACTTTTAACCTTAATATAACGAACATTTTAAGGTCGTAATCAACCGAAACAAATTTTGGGAAACTCGAGGGTTAAGTGCAGCGACTAAACTTGTAATTTTGCAAACTTGGGCTGGGTATATAAACCCCATTCCCAGCCATTCCTCACTCACTTCATCTTCTTCACCTCTTCACTCCACACACACATTTTCTTCATTCTAGCACCAAAATCTACCCGTGTGGTCTCGTTTTCGTCGTCTAGTCTCATCTACAGCCTCATCTACTCATTTCTAGCAGGTAGACGACTTTGGTTGTCTTTTTCTTGTCTTTTTACTGCTGTGTTTTCTAGGGTTTCGGGTGCTCGGGTTCATCCGAGCACATGAGGTCGTGTGGGTGCGTGTGAGGTCTTTCTGCTTGTGTTTCATGTTTGTGTATGTTTTTTGAGTGTTTCTGGAAGTCCTCGTGGTATAAAACTCACGTTAGAGCAGCTCGGGGGTTGCTCAGCCCGACACAGTCGCGATTCTGTAGTTCAGGCGACTGGGTCTGTCATGCGATTGAGCCGTGCGACTGAATGAGTCGTGCGACGAAATCATGCGTCTAAGTCAATCGTGCGACTGAGTTGTGCGACTAGGCATGTCGTGCGACTGAGTCGTGCGAGGGTGTTTGTAGCGATTGAGTCGTGCGACTGAGTCGTCGTGCGACTGAATCATGCGTCTAAGTCAATCGTGCGACTGAGTTGGGCGACTAGGCATGTCGTGCGACTGAGTCGTGCGACTGTATGTTTGTGTGCGATTGAGTCAGGTGACCGACTGAGTGTATGCGATTGTGCGTGTTTTGCACGACTGGAGTCCAATCGCACGAATGAAGGTTCAATCGCACGAAAGTAGCTAATTCGCACGATTGAGGGTTGATTCTTGCGCATGGAGGTTGGGTCGTGCGAATGTGTGTGTTCTGTGGTGCGACTGAGTCCAATCGCACGAAAGTAGTTAATTCGCATGATTAAAGGTTGATTCGTACGAATGGAACGTGGGTCGAGCGTCTAGTCCTGTTGTGTGACTGATGATGAGTGTGAATTTCCCTTGAACGTCTGATGATGATAAGGCAACATTAGTAAAAGTGTCATTGCTTGACCCCAAAGATTAAAGTCAACGCTATCAACATGCACATACTATTTCAATTGAAATAAACCTAACATTTTACAATACTGACAACCCATTTGAAACTACAAATACTTAACAAGTGTCATCTTTCATAACAATGAGATCTTTACAAGGATGTCATAAGCAATGACGACTACTCGTAGTACTTGGATCTACATAAGATCTGATACGTGTGTCCGCTTGTGTGTGTGCCACCCACGACGAACGACCGATACAACCCGAACCGACAAAACATTACTATACGCTTTATACATGTCATTAATGCTTGACAATAACTGTCAATAGGTGTTTGACCGATCTTTGCATTCAACTGTTGGAAATCTCGATCTTTCATACTTACCACATAACATGTGAGTTTCGTGGCCCCTTTTTATACTTATACTATTTTACAAACATTTACAAACATGGGGGAAAAGTATGCTAGCCTGTTTTCTATGCTGTACAACATACATACAATTTTCATACAAGGAATCAACGTGATACTGTGTTGCAAGTACTTATCTGATACATGCTTAGGTCTGCTGTGTGGTTCTATCTTTGCAACTATTTAATTCCAGTGTGGGAACCGACGGTTAGGTATTGGTAGTACTACTGGGTTGACACCCCCATCCTCGTGTGGTATACTAGTTAGTACCAACAATAGCCAGGTACGGGCCTTGGGTGAATATATGTCGACAATTTCTTTGTGTACATCGCTAGGTTTGGTTGCAAAGCTCATGTCATGTGATTTTACTTGTGTATATAACTGTATTCACGGTATTCCATATCATTTACTTTATAAAGCATCACTTACACTTTTATTACTTAAACCTGCGAGCTCACCAACAATTTTGTTGACCATTTTGAGCATATCTTTTTAAGTGAACATGCTAGCTGAGGTTCTAGGTGTGCTGCCTTAGTGGAGACCCTAGGATGCATTTTCGGGCCAAACTGTCTTTTTGAAAACAATTGATGTATCTATTTCAAACAACATTATACTTTGTGACTTGTTCCCGGGGTGTGGGAATTGCATACAATGTTATTACCTATGTTTATCTTATATCATGTTTATGCTTATGGCTATGTTGTCGTGAATACTGACTAAACACGACACAAGTCCCCTTGTTGTCGGGTGTCGTCATGACACGCATGTCATCATTATTATTATTGCATCTCTATCGCTTACCATGTGTTATGACGATTCCCGTCTCGTCGCAACCCCGTGTTTCCGCTCTTAGCGGGGGTGTGACACAGGACTTCAAAAAGAATAGAAAAACATGAACATGGATGATTGCAACAATAGGCACGTCCATTGTGATCATGAAAGCAAAAAAAAGGAGTATAGAAATCAACTTTGGTCACTTTTTCACAAATTCATCCAGGGACTTGTACAACTATCAGATGCCCTTTTTGAAGTACTTGGACTCATATTTTTTCTGATGATGTTTTGCACCCGTGTCTGACTACTGAGCGGACAGTTAGCCAGACTTTAATCAAGGGAGTACTCATTATCAGAAGAATGTCATTTATCAAGTTATTTCAAAAGAGTGGAAGTTTTTTCAACATTAATTCAAGTTCCTGATGCAGTTTGTTGAAGTTCAAAGCCTCACCATATGCCTAATACATACTAATCCTTGAGTTGTGATATGAACTGTAATCCAAAAGTGATACAACCCATATCCAATACCAAGAAGTATTCTCAAGTGATTCTAACCTTTGTCAGAAATATATTAGGAGGAGCTTAATTTGAGGGGGAGAACATCAATTAATTGTGCCAGAACATCAATTGATCAAGAAGACATGTGACAGAGAAGATCTTCAAATTCAAGGTTTGGCAAGCATTAGTTTAGGGGGAGTATTGTTGGGATCAACAATTGAATAAACTGAAGCTTACCAAATCATAATTACATCCAACTGAAAATCTCATTGTACAAGTTCAGAAACCAAGTTGATTACAACAAAACAAGACAATTCAACATGACAAAGTTAACATCAAGACAATTAGAAAGTCAAAATTAGATCATGTTGTAATATTAGTATAAATAGACCCAGTAGTGCATTTATGCAGGTGTGGCTTATGTGTGTGTGTGTTTCTCATGGTGTAAATCACCATCCAAGGAGAAATCCTCTCCTTTGGGTGGGTTTGATTTTACCAAACATCTATGATTCTCATTGTAACTTGTTTATCAACATCAATGAAATCATAACATTATTATTATCCATCTCTTTGTTCTATGATTCACACATGTCCACCCATCTTAATTTTGATTTCTAGATTTGAGCATGATGAATCTTAAGATTCAAGCTCAATGAATCTGAAATATTGATTTAGCAATGATGATTGTGAATGAAATAAATAGACACATAATGAAATGAATGAAATAAAAAGCGAATGAATATCAAGTGTAAATTAATAAAAATAAAAGTTACGTTGTTATGATTATTATCGGTAACAAAACTAAAACTAAAATATTATTGTCCAATTGATCGTATAAATTATTATCAATAAATAATAATTAAATTATTAAAATTCAATTTATCTATAATAATAAAACTGAACAAACTGAGTACTGAAGTATTGAAGTATTTTTTTAATGGCAAATAGATTCATTAAATAAATAGCAAGGAGCTAGCAAAACTATCCAAACACAATAAATTGAGAACACCAAAAGTACAATTATATATTAAACAAGTACCATTATGTCCGATCAGATACAACTTTGGATGATCTATTTTTAATCCATATGTATGATACTATGTTAAATATAAATATGTTAAATATGTTAAATATGATAAATATGATACTATGATAACTTTTATATTAAAATATAGTATTCTAATGATACTATCATTAGATATGAGAAATAATATAATACAACCGTTTATAAATTTGACTATAAAATAAATATAAACAATATTTATATACCAAACTTGATTCGAACATCAATATTTAGTATACTTCAATGAGTATTCATAAACATTCTTGACACAAGTATTCATCATGTTTGAATATTCAACTATAGCCCTTGACTACAACAATTAACAAACAAAATATTGACGATTGTGGTTGAGGATCGTGTTAAACACGGGTCTGTTAAAACAAATTTCGCGTCTCTACTCAAAACAATGCGTCTGTCTCCCAGGGCAACAGCAAAAAAATACATATTGTCGGAGAGTGCCTCGGCCCGAGAGATCAACGGGTAAAATATGTGTTATGATGTTATGTGAAAATAGGTTAAAAACAATGGTGTAGAAAGAACAATTAGAGAGTGCTCCTCTTTAAATTTTCATAAAACTTGTTGACACTCAAGAAAATAAAACTTCTTTTTTTTTTTTCATCATGAGTTTAGTTATGTACTAATGCTAAAAACTTCACATTAATGTAAGTTTTATGATTCACAATCAAAACTCTCATTTGATTTATAAAATATTTTATGAGACCAAATTAAAACTCTTATTTTATTTATGACAAGTTTAATACCAATTTTAATAAAAAGTATGGATAGTATTTATTAAAATATTTGGTCAACATAAAATATCGATTTTAATCAATAAATAGTTTTATTAACATTATGCAAAAAAATTGCAATAATTTCCTACAATATTCACCCAAGTTTTACTTTCTTCATTCTGACCACTCAACTTCGAGCATTGATATCTAATTCATCTTAGTTTCAGTTTGGACACGGTATAGTTCGTTACGAAGCGAAAACTTAAACCATAAATAAATAACTATTCATAAAATATATATATAAATATAATATTTTTGTGTCTAAAATTCCAACAAAATATAATGTTGTCAATGGAGACCATTTTTTATTGTGAGATTCTCATCTTGAGCCCGTCAAATCGCCCAACAAGCCATAAAAATAATAGTCTGAACCATCCTTTTTTATAGTTGGATCGTGGGGGATGTGTTTATGAGTCATCATCAATTCTTGGAAGGAAAAGAATTATATAGGTGGGATCTTGATCCATTGTCCGATTATAGACCATATATTGTTTGCACCTGACACCAAATAAATATGTGTTCAATTTAATGGTGCTTGTAAGAAAATCCTCCTTTTAGCTATGATTGTCATACCATATCCATCATTCTCTCGGTCTTGCACCTAACACTAAAGGATGGAAGAGACGAAAGTAGGCTTTGCTAGAAGTTTAGTTCTTGGATATCACCCGAAGATGCAATAGTCGATCGCCATCTCAATTTCCTAATGGTTAAACTTTCGTCGCTATGTAAAGATTTTTCCACTAGAATGCTCTTGTCCACCTCAAGTTGAAAACATTATAAAAATTAATGGGCTTTCATGATATTACTAAGTTCGTGTTTTCTCTAATAGAAATTCCAAGGAATTTACACGATTTGCAACCGGATATTGTTGTATAATCAGAGACATGTTCCAAGCTAACTCCAGTACCAAAAAGGTTTTTTTTGTCTAAATTTGCTTTAACACCCCGAATTAGATAGACACATTCCAATATTCTGGATACATTCCTTACGTTTGGTTCAGACCATTAACCGATGATTAATAATAATAGATGAGAGATAATTGGTCCTTGCACAGGGAGAAAGCCATGGAATATAGAAGAAGCGTTTTGATTATCGTGAAAGAGAAGGCCACCATGGCAAAAACAAAATGAAATGGAGAGATTAGGTGAACTTGTCGAAGACCCCTTAGAACATCGAAATTCCTTTGTAGGAGACCCATTTATTAGAATAAATATCTTGGCTGATTTTAGTCATCCTTTAATTCAATTTGTTTAAGAACCTCTATAGGGAGATCCCAATTAATGCTATCAAAAGTTTTATGTTTATCTACTTTTAATAACATGACATGGAGTTTAAATTATCTCCGCTAAGAAATAATCTCATGTATGATTACATAAATGTTAAATACGAAGTCTTACAAAAACTAAAAGGTGTATGATTGATTGAGATATTGTCACATATTGTTTTGATCAATATTAGGTAAGGGCAAATTGATAATGTTTTACTTTTTCAAGTTCCACCTTTTGCTAAGCATTCATAACTTTTACATACGACATTATTTTTTTTAAAGATATTTGTGTGTTCACGATTTGAACGGGAACAATAAGCTTGGATCTTAGGATTCATATTGATGATAATAAACTTGAATGATTAGATGCTAAAATATAATAATGATGAACATGATGAAGAACACAAACGTGTTTAATGTTTGATGTTTATTGATATGTTGTTGAAATCATCATCCATGAAGGATGATGATATGATGTTGTTGGTGATGGATCTAATTCACCCTAACAAGTGGTGAATTATTCACCCTTTACAGTGATAATATGTGTTAATATTTATACTAGTCAAGCAATAAAAAATAATTACAATATAAACCCTAGACTAATATTTTTGTTGATTTTGTGCTTCAAGTCTTCAACTTCAATAATATTGAAATCTTCAATTTCTTTAAAGGTAGAATACCTAATAATACTCCCCCTAAATTGTAGATTTCCAATGTGAATTGAAGCTTGATCTTGTTTTTTTTGTTAAATTGTTGTCCAAAGTCAAGAAATTTTTTGTTGATGCGGAAGCGAGGTCTTCAAAACTTTGTTACAACTATATTATGTAACTCAATGTCACTTGTTTTTGTTGATGAGAGCCCGAATACGAACCCCAATTTTGTTTTGTTGATCATAAGCCCAATCTTCAACACTTGAGCCCAAGTCCAACTAATGTTTTTGTTTAATGATGGAGCCCAAGTAACAAACCCAATGGTGTTCACGAGCCCATTTGCAACCCTAGGTTGCAAACCCTAATCAGAATCCCTAATGTGGCCACAAATGCCACTTTGTTTTCTGTCACACCCCCGCTAAGAGCGGAAACACGGGGTGTAACGAGACGGGATCGTCATAACACATAGTAAACAATAGAGATGCAATATAAGTAATGATGACAAAGCGTGTCATGACAACACCCGACACAAATAAGACTTGTGTCGTGTTTAGTCAATATTCACGACAACATAGCCATAAGCATAACATGATAAATGATTCACATAATCAAAGTAGTAACAATTGTGATGTAATCCCACAACCCGGGAACAAGTATCAAAAGAATGAAGTTGTTTAAATCAGACTACAACAATGATTCCAAAATAAATGTTTGTCAAGTATGTTTAGTCTCAAAAATGCATCCTAGGGTCTCCACTAAGGCAGCACACCTAGATCTTCAATTAGCATTGTCACCTGAAATGATATGCTCAAAATTGTTACAAAATTATTAGTGAGCTCGCAGGTTTAAGTAGTAAATAAGTAATTGATGCTGTATAGTAATTGTTATGGAATACCATGAATACAGTTATAAGTAAGCAAAATCACATGACAATGAGCTTTGAAACCAAACCTAATGACGTACACACAGAATCTTATAGGAATATATTCACCCAAGGGCCCGTTCCTGGCCACTGTTGGTACTAACTAGTATACCAACAAACAAGGGTGGGGGTGTCAACCCAGTAGTACTACTAATACCTATCCGTCGGTTCCAACACCGAAATTAAATGGTTGTAAAGAAAGTACCACACAACGAACTCAAGCATGTATCAGATAAGTACTTACAAAACAGTAACACGTTGATTCCAAGTATGTAAATTGTATGTAAGTTGTACAACATGTAGAAAATGGGTGAGCATACTTTTCCCTCATGTTTGTAAATGATTGCAAAATTGTATGAACATAAAAAGGGCCCACGAAACTCACTTGTTAAGTGGTAACTATGAATGATCAAAGTTTCCAAAGGTTGTATGCAATGAACGGTCAAACACCTATTGACAGTTATTGTTAAGCATTAATGATATGTATAAAGTAAATAGCAATGTTCGATCGGTTCGGGTTGTATCGGTTCGGTCGTGTGTAACACACACAAGCAGACGTGCGTATCGGACCTTATGTAGATCCAAGTACTAGTAACCGTCGCCATTGCCGATGATATTTGTGTAAAAGTTCCATTGTTATTAGAGAAATATTTGGTAAATATTAGCGGTAACACTCAGTTCTCGATTATCGTGAAAATGTTAACATTGATTTGATTTGTGAATACATTAGTAAGTTTTATAGTGTTAACTGTAATATTGTCATTAGCAATAGTAACCATGTCGATGTCCCCTTAACATCACGCGACATACACACACCACACACAAGAAGGAATTCACACAGTAACTTCAGTCGCACGATAGGACTAGACGCACGACTCAACACTCCATCTGCACGAATCAACCTTCATTCGTACGAATCAGCTTCATTCATATGATTGAACCTTCATTCGTGCGACTTAGCATTCAGTCGTACCGCACAACACCCAATCGCACGACTCAACCTCCATACGCACGAATCAACCTTCATTCGTACGAATCAGCTTCATTCGTACGACTAAACCTCCATTCGTGCCACTGGCATTCAGTCGTGCGATACACGCACAATCGCATACATTCATCTGCATTAACTCAATCGCACACATCATTCATCCGCATTAACTCAATCGCACGCATCACTCATTTGCATGACTCAATCACACACATACACACAGTCGCACGACTCACCCAGTCGCACGGCTCCGTCGCATGATTAACCCAGTCGCCCAAACAGTAGAATCACGACTACAGAAGTACAGAGCAGCCTTTGGCTGCCCCGTGCATGAGATTTACACCTCAAGGACTTCCAGAACCACATTTTGCACACACTCAAACAAGAAGAACACGCAGAAAGACATCACACGCACCCACACGACCTCCTGTGCTCAGGTTTGCCCCGAGCACCCGAAAACCTAAATGATAGCAGAAAAAGAGCAAGAAAAAGGACAAACAAGGTCGTCTACCTGCAAGAAAGGAGTAGCCTCAACTGTAGCTGAGGTTTTGTCGGTGAAGACGCGAAGAAACAGGGCAGTTCGGTGCAAGGAGGAGGAGAAAAAGTGGAGAAGAAGAAGATGAAGAAAAAGTTGAAGTCAATGAGGCTAGGGATGGAATATGGGTATTTATACCCAGCCCTAGTTTGGAAAAATGTCACGTTTGGTCCCTGCACTTAGTCCCCGAGTTTCCAAATTTGTTTCGGCTGAAAACGACTTTAATAGACTAGTATATTGATGACAAAAATGTAATTAATGATGTTGGTAACTTAAAAATAGTTTTATTAATGGCAATAATATTATATAAAAATGGTATATTTAGTGATAACGATGATGAAAATTGTAAAAGTTTTGAATATGGCATGCGTTTACGATGAGAGCACAAGCATAAAGACAATAAGGCAAGTATAATATCCACACGAATAGTTTATAATGATGACGAATGAACGATCAATGAAAAGTTAACAGAAATCTCGTTAAATGACAGACCTTGTGGTGACGGATGTCACATTATCCCCCAGTTGAGAGAATTTCGTCTAGAAATTTAGTTGGAGTTAGGTCCAAGAGTGTCATCCTCAAATAGATGTGGATATTTAAGTTTCATCTGGTCTTCCCATTCCCATGTAAACTCTGGGCCTCTTTTTGAACTCCATCTCACGCGGACAATTGGTATTCTACTGCGCTTCAATTGCTTGACCTTTCAATCCGTGATCTTAATGGGTTCCTCGACAAAATGGAGCTATTCGTTGATCTTGATGTCCTCAATTGATACGTGAAGGGATTCATCAGCCAAACACTTTTTGAGGTTCGACACGTGGAAAGTATTATGTACGCCGCTGAGTTCTCGTGGTAACCTTAATCGGTAAGCCACTGGACCGATTCTTTCTGAAATCTCGAATGTCTTACGTATCTTGGGTCTAACTTCCCTTTCTTTCCAATCGAACGATTCCCTTCCAAGGAGAGACCTTGAGTAAAATGTGATCCCCAACGTTAAATTCTAGAGGCTTCTGACGGTTGTCGGCATAGCTCTTTTGGCGATCTCTAGCAGCTTTTAGTCTATCTTTGATTTGGAAAATCTTGTCGATTGTTTCTTGAATAATCTCTGGGCATGTCAACTAACTTTCACCAATCTCGGCCCAACAAACGGGTGATCTACATTTCCTTCCATACAATGCTTCGAATGGAGCACATCCAATGCTCGTATGGTAGCTATTGTTGTAAGAGAACTCAATTAGCGGTAGATGAGTGTCCCAACTACCACCAAAGTCGATTACACATGCCCTAGCATGTCTTCCAACATTTGTATAGTTCGTTCACTTTGGCCGTCTGTCTATGGGTGATAGGCGGTACTCATATCTAATCGAGTGCCCATCGCTTTCTGTAGTGTCTGCCAAAATGAGGCTAGGGCTGGAATATGGGTATTTATACCCAACCCTAGTTTGGAAAAATGTCACGTTTGGTCCCTGCACTTAGCCCCCGAGTTCCCAAATTTGTTTCGGTTGAAAACGACTTTAATAGACTAGTTATATTGATGACAAAAATGTAATTAATGATGTTGGTAACTTAAAAATAGTTTTATTAAAAGCAATAATATTATACAAAAATGGTATATTTAGTGATAACGATGATGAAAATGGTAAAAGTTTTGAAGATGGCATGTGTTTACGATGAGAGCACAAGCATAAAGACAATAAGGCAATTATAATATCCATACGAATAGTTTATAAGGATGAGCAATGAACGATCAAAGAAAAGTTAACAGAAATCTCGTTAAATCACGGACCTTGTGGTGACGGATATCACATTTTGCAGCCCTAGTTAGGGCATCCCTAATATGGCCGCAAAGGCCACTTGCGGCAGCCTCTTAGCCAGAAAACCCTAATTAGGGCATCTCCTTTCGACCGCTACAATTTGATTTGGCAACCTTATTTAGCAGCCCTATTCTGCCGCAACACTTGGTTCGCAGGCATCCTTATTCGGCAGCCCTAATGTGGGCATCCCCATTCGGCCGCCCTTAATTCGCAAGAGCTGCTCACGGCAGCCTCAACCATTTGCAAGCAACCGTAATCGAATAGATCCTAATTGTTTGATACTTGAGGCAGCCGCAAACATGAATGTTGAATTGATTGTTGAATTATTTTCTTTAGATCTTTAATAATTTCAGCAATCTAACCATGAATTTCCATCAAAATCAATATGAATCCATCAACTCCGGCTCTGATACCATTGTGTGTTCCCGATTTGAACGAGAACAATGAGCTTGGATCTTAGGATTCATATTGATGATAATAAAACTTGAATGATTAGATGCTAAAATATAATAAAGATGAACATGATGAAGAACAAAAACGTGTTTAATGTTTGATGTTTATTGATATGTTGTTCAAATCATCATCCATGAAGGATGATGATATGATGTTGTTGGTGATGGACCTAATTCACCCTAACAAGTGGTGAATTATTCACCCTTTACAATGATAATATGTGCTAATATTTATACTAGTCTAGCAATAAAAAATAATTACAATATAAACCCTAGACTAATATTTTTGTTGATTTCGTGCTTCAAGTCTTCAACTTCAATAATATTGAAATCTTCAATTACTTTAAAGATAGAATTGTAAGGCCCCGTTCCCGGGACGCTTACAGTTGGATCCTCATCGCACATAAAACATATAATTACATTTGCCTTATGAAAATATTGCAGCGGAAACATAAAAAAATAACTTTTCATATCATTACAAATGCTTTTGCAAGTTAATACAAGCATTCATTTCAAAACATCATTTGTTCGCATTACAATGCAAAAACATTAACAAAAGAATGCCATCCAAAAGAGCTGAGTAGCCGCCTCGTGCCATCCTTAGCAACGTTTACCTGCCAACTAAAAATGTATAAAAGTCAGCGTCGCTGAGTGAGTTCTAGTTTTATAATAAAACATACATTTTAATTGGTAAAAACGGTTCATTACTTTCTTACACAACCATAATGTGCTTTACATTCATTCGTGCTCATACATCATACGTACACATTGATAACATAATTATTATCTTCAATTACATTCGTTAACTTCATTCATTTTATACGTTCGTCCTTTCGAGTCTATAGCGACAACAGGGTCGCTCACCTCATTAACAATCATAACTATTTGCACGCTATCTGATTCTGTTGTAACCATAGGGTTGCTCACCCCAATTGCCATTTCAACGATAGCACACTATCCGAGTCTGTTGCAACCATACGGTCGCTCACCTCATGGCAACTTCACGATAGCTCGGTATCCGAGTCTGTTGCACACCCATAGGGTTGCTCACCCCAATTGCCAATTTCAACAATAGCACGCTACCCGAGTCTGTTGCAACCATAGGGTTGCTCACCTCATGGCAATTTCACGATAGCACACTGTTCGAGTCTGTTGCAACAACTGGGTTGCTCACCTCATAAATGTGCTTGCAAGCCTTTCCTTCGTTCATTCGTCATTCAATAATGCATGCATTCTTACTTCGTGTTCCTCTTTTATTATCTTTCACTTTACGTTACATAATACTTCGTTCACTCATTCATTAGCATGATTGGTAAAGCCATAAGAAAGATAGACATACATCATCATAAGGAACATACCATACAATCGTACATAATCACCAATCATAAATCCCATCATACCTCACTCATCACAACATTTATGACTTCAAAAAGTTAACTTACATAGCCCTCGGGAACCTCCCAAGTCAAAGCCTACATTACACTTTTTCCCCAAAAATTAGAAAATATGATAAGTCCTTAGACACATGGACACTATGCAGGCGCATGGGCAACTTTCAGGCACATGGGCACTATGCAGGCACATAAGTGCCTAGGCGCATAAGTGCCTAGGCGCATAAGTGCCTAGGCGCATAAGTGCCTAGGCGCATAAGTGCCTAGGCGCATAAGTGCCTAGGCGCATAAGTGCCTAGGCGCATAAGTGCCTAGGCGCATAAGTGCCTAGGCGCATAAGTGCCTAGGCGCATGGGAATCCTGGACATATGGACACTTAGTCAATTCTAGCCCAATTCTAGGCACATCGGTACTATTCAGGCGTATGAACTTAGGCGTATGGACCATTCAGTCACATGGACACTTAGGCGCATGGGCCACTTGGGCGCATGGGCACTATGCAGGCGCATGGCCCTACACTTAGTCATCCGACTAATATTTCTAGGCGCATGGACCACTGTTCAGGCGCATGGATTACACTTAAATAATTCTAAGGCATTTCCAGGCGCATAAGCCTTATCTAGGCGCATGAACCTTCTGTACAACATGTTTCTAGGATGTTTTCGAACCCAATCATCAAACTCATCTGCTCTAAGCTTACCAAGGCTATTATAAACATGAACAACCTATAAGCATCTAAGAATCATCATCCAACATACATAATACATACGGGTATACATACATAAACATTGTAAAACCGTTTTAATACATTTTCAGCCCCAAGAGTTTAAAACAAGTAGAAATCAGGGTCTAGAAACTCACCTGGTGCAACTTGGGTGTTTCTTCCTTCTAACCCGCTTGCGAATGAGTTTAAACACCTAAAAACCCCACCAACCACACACACACGGACACACACAAGCATATAAGCACATAAGCATGTAATCGAGATAAAACCCGACATAAACACTTAAAACCACGAATTCTTACCTTAAATTCGACCCTCTTCTTCTTCTTCTTCAACCGAGAGTTCTGCTCTCTCTCTCTCTAACCGAATGAAAAGTGATATGAGGGGAGGGTGGGCGGCCATGCCCACCTTTACACCAACTTTTGAAAGATTTTGTCCTTTTGACACTTTTAACCCCTCATCTTGGGTTTAATTGCATTTACTTCTTTTACTCCTCATTTCTTATCTTTCTTTGAAAAAACGAGTGTTACAAGTCCACCCCCCTTATTTGGGTTTCGTCCCCGAAACCTATTATTCCTCGAACATATGAGGATAATGCTGCCTCAACTCCTCCTCGGTCTCCCATGTAGATTCGGATCCCTTTCCGTGCTTCCACTGTACATGCACAAGAGGAACCACTTTATTTCTCAGCCTCTTCTCTTTACGATCGATGATCGCCACTGGTTGCTCCACATAATTGATTCGTTCATCCACCTCGATATCTTCCAGTGGTACAACCATATCCTCCTCGGCTAAGCACTTTCTTAAGTGAGATACATGGAATGTCAGATGAATTCCACCTAGCTCACTGGGCAACTTCATCTATAGGCCACCTCTCCTACTCGAGCAATGATTCGGAAAGGCCCTATGTATCTCGGGCTCAACTTGCCCCGCTTCTTAAACCGAATGATACCCTTCCACGGTGAGACCTTCAACATAACCGGTCACCCACCTGGAACTCAATTGGTCTGCGTTGTTTATCAGCATACGACTTCTGTCTATCTTTGGCTGCCTTCATAAAGGCTTTAATCTTTTCTAGCTGCTCAGTTGTAGCCTCGATCACCTCGACACCTCCCAATTCTTTTTTCCCAATGTCTCCCCAACATACGGGTGTTCTACATCTTCTACCGTATAGCATCTCGTATGGTGGCATGCCAATACTGGCATGATAATTGTTGTTGTACGAGAATTCAGCTAACGGTAAGTGGTCATCCCAACTTCCCCTAAAATCAATCACACATGCCCGAAACATGTCTTCCAGTGTCTGAATGGTCCTTTCTAACTGACCATCAGTTTGGGGATGATAAGCCGTGCTAATATGTAACCTCGTCCCCATGGCGTTGTGGAATTTCTTCCGGAATTTGGATGTGAATCGGGTGTCGTGGTCAGACACGATAGACACCGGCACACCATGACGAGTCACAATCTCTTAATGAATAGTTCCGCCAACCTCTCGGATGAATATGTCTCGCGGATCGGTAAGAAGTGAGCATTCTTCGTCAGACGGTCAACAATCACCCATATGGCATCATACCCTTTCGGAGTACGCGGAAACTTTGTAATGAAATCCATGGTGATGTGCTCCCACTTCCCTTCCGGTATATCCAAAGGTTGGATCTTCCCATACGGCTTTTGATGCTCGGCCTTCACTTGCAAACAAGTAAGGCCCTTACCCCACCACATCGCGCTCATACCCGGCCACCAATAATCTTTCTTCATATCTTGATACTTTTCGTGGCACTAGGATGAATGGAATATCGCGTCTTGTGAGATTCATCCATGATCTTCATGCGTAGATCCCCAAATCGAGGGATCCACACACGTCCAAATCGGGTTTTAACACCGAGTGTGTTTTCACCCAATTCCCCTACCAAACCTCTCATTCTTCAGAGTTTAGATGGTCTTCTTTCAAGTCTCATCTTGAAACTCCTTGACTTGCTTCATTACATCAGAGGTCATGATCAGTTGGTATGCTTTCACCCGAATCGGCTCGGGCCTCTCCTTTCGGCTAAGGGCATCAACCACCATGTTGGCTTTGCTCGGATGGTAATGGATCTCGCAATCATAATCCTTTATAAGCTCAAACCATCGTCTCTGCCTCATGTTCAGATCCTTCTGCTCGAAGAAGGACTTCAAGCTCTTGTGGTTAGTGAATATGGTGCACTTCATCATGTACAGATAGTGCCTCCAAATCTTCTGTGCAAAGACCACGGCTGCTAGCTCCAATCATGAGTAGGATAATTGACCTCATGAACCTTCAACTGTCGGGATGCATAAACTATAACCTTCCCTCTCTGCATTAACACACACCCCAACCCTGAGTAGGAAGCATCAAAATAGACCACCAGATCTTCGCTTTTATCGGGTAATGACAGAACAGGAGCTTGAGTCAATCTCACCTTCAATTCTTCAAACGCCTTCTCTTGAGCTTGACCCCATATAAACCTTCATCTCTTCAGGTCAACTAGTCAGTGGAGAAGCGATCTTGGAAAAGCTTTGAGTGAATTTCTATATAGCCCGCCAACCCAAGAAGCTACGAATCTCGAATGGCGTCTTCGGTGTCTTCCATTGCACAACCGCCTCCACCTTTGCCGGGTCCACCATGATTCCATCAGTTCACCACATGACCCAAGAACTAAACTTCACGCAACCAAAATACGCACTTGGAGAACTTGGCGTACAGCTTCTCCTTTCTCAGCGTCCCCAAAACCTCCCGAATATGACCGGCATGCTCATTCTCCTCTTCGAATAAATCAGGATATCATCAATAAACACAATCACTGATTTATCTAGCATCGCCAGCACACACGGTTCATCAAATCCATAAAAGCAGCTGGCCGTTGCTCAAACCAAAAGACATAACGAGGAACTTGTAGTGTCCATAACGCGTGCGAAAAGCTGTTTTAGGAATATCCTGCTCCCTCACCTTCAACTGATGATAACCAGATCGAAGGTCTATCCTTGAAAACCAACTGGCACCCTAGAGCTAATCAAACAGATCATCAATTCTTGGTAAGGGGTACCGATTCTTCACTGTCACCTTATCAACTCACGGTAGTCTATACACATCCTCATGCTACCGTCTTTCTTCTTCACAAATAAGACCGGAGCACCCCAAGGAGAGATAGTCGGTCTAATGAACCCCTTATCCAACAGCTCTTGCAACTGCTCCATTAACTCTTTCATCTCAGTCGGAGCCAACCGATACGGTGCCTTAGCTACCGTTGGGCACCTGGTATCAAGTCAATCTGAAGCTCAACATCACGGTACAATGGCACACCTGGTAAATCTTCTAGAAACACATCCGGAAAGTCACACACAACTGGTACATCAGATAGTTGTGGTGTTGGCGTGTCCACATCCTTTACGTAGGCCAAGTAGGCATTACATCCACGCCTCATGCACTTTCCTGCCACCGCCATCGAAATCACTTTCGGGATCGTCGTGACTCGATCACCATAAACCGTCACCTTATTCCCGTCAGGTGTTGTCAATCGGATCATCTTCTTGCGACACACAATATTCGCTTCGTATTCCGCCAACGAATCCATTCCTAGGGCTATATCGAAACCGCCTAAGGTCATTACAAATGGTTTAAAAGGAAACTTATGACCGTCTAGTTCTATGTCACAATCTTCTATCACCTCAGAAATCCTTGTAAGCTTACCTATGGCAGTTTCTACCTCGAAGGGCTCATCAATACGTCTACTCTTAATGGGAAACTTATCACAGAAGGCAGCACAAATGAAACTCCTACTAGCACCAGAATCAAACAACATAGATGCAAGAGTTGGTTTACTAAAACATACCTGACACCACGTCGGGGTCTGTCCTAGCCTCCTCC
The DNA here is from genome assembly GCA_025506515.1 of Flaveria trinervia. NCBI lineage: Eukaryota > Viridiplantae > Streptophyta > Magnoliopsida > Asterales > Asteraceae > Flaveria > Flaveria trinervia. The sequence continues at coordinate 11,964,465 of CM046458.1, read as the reverse complement.
CTAGTCATCGTGAAAGCTCGGGCGCCTACGTTCTGCCCTTCTCCTCCAGCCTTCTTCGCTCCCGAACTTTCAGCCCTTGGCCTCTTACAATCTCTGCTCAATGACCATTCTCCCCACAGTTGTAACACCTGCCAACCCCATAATCTCTAGCCATATGGCCAGCTTCCCACACTTGAAGCAGCTGTTTGATCCCCATTTGCATTCTCCCGAATGCTCCTTCCCGCATTTACCACACTTCTTCAACCCTGCACCAAATGTGACCACACGTCGGTCACCCACCTTCGCCACCTTGTTGTTTGGAGCGGCTCCACCACGTCCAAACTATTTCCCATTCCAGTTCCGGTCACCATCACCCTTCTTGTTCACCTCATCCACCATCACCTCGTGCCCATCATATAATCTACGAGCCAAATCAACCGTCGACCTAAAAGTGCTCGGCCGGGCGGCGATCGTATGCCTACGGATATCCGCCAGCAATCCCTGGATGTATCTCTTAATCTTTCATGACAGTGGTGTCACTTGATCTGGCACCAACCACGCCATTTCATTAAATTTTATGGTGTACTGCTGGTGTGTCATCGTTCCTGCCTCCAACTGCAGGAACTCTCTTTCTACCTTATCCATCTCTTTGTAACGACAGAATTCCTCAATCACTAACTTCTTCAGTTCAGGTCATCTCATTCTCCTAATGGCCTTACTACCCTCGGCTTGGACAACGTTTTCCTACCAGCACAAAGCCGAGTCCATAAAAGAGTGGGTAGCGAACTTCACCTTCTGGTCTTCACGGCACTCACTGATGTCAAGAACAGCCTCCATTTCCCTCACCCACCGGTGAGCAGCAGCAGCAGTGCCGTTTCCATCGAAAGTAGGGGGCTTGCATCTCATAAACGCCTCGTAGTTACAGCCTCATGCCGCCTCCGGAGCAGGCTCTTCTTCTTCTCCTCTTCATCATCAGAGAGAACAGTTTCTGGCTCCGGTTGCTCTCGTTCTCCTGAGGACCTGTTCCTCTCCTTTCTTTCCCCTTCCCATACTGCCTTGATCACTTCGGTCACCATAAACGGTAGAATCGTCTGCATGACTTGATGAACTTCCTCCACCACAACCTCCTTTACTGAGGCTCTCAGATTGGCGCTCTCGTTGCCACCCTCTGTATGAGGGTCTCTGGTTCTTCATGAACCACTTTCTCAACTCTGGGTCTCCCTCTCTTGGGTTGCGGAACAGCACCGTGACCTCCACCACGAGAGGCTTTCGAAGATCTACCACCGGCTATCATACGCACACTAAAAGATTCAAACACCAACATGATCATTCAAGGGAACAGCTCAGTTTATATTAAGTATAGTAAGTCCCTAATTACAGTGGCCAGTTGTGATTATCCACTTACTTTATTCTTCATACCCCAAGCATTACCTATCCTGACTACATCAGTATTTAAATCAACATACAACACATAACCACCTACCATGCGCACATAAAACTGGTTAACTTTACGAAAATACCTGATGGCATGCAGCTACTCAAATTGGCATCCTATTCCCATTCCGTCCCATTCTCAGTTTAAGTTAAGGTTTATTTTGAAAATTTACCCATTTCACTTAAACTTTGGCTCTGATACCAACTTGTAAGGCCCCATTCCTGGGATGCTTACAGTTGGATCCTCATCGCACATAAAACATATAATTAATTTTTCCTTATGAAAGTATTGTAGTGGACACTTAAAAAATAACTTTTCATATCATTACAAATACTTTTGCAAGTTAATACAAGCCTTCATTTCAAAACATCATTTGTTCGCATTACAATGCAAAAACATTAACAAAAGAATGCCATCCAAAAGAGCTGAGTAGCCACCTCGTGCCATCCTCAGCAACGTTTACCTGCTAACTAAAAATGTATAAAAGTCAGCGTCGCTGAGTGAGTTCTAGTTTTATAATAAAACATACATTTCCATCGATAAAACCGTTCATTACTTTCTTACACAACCATAATACGCTTTACATTCATTCGTGATCATACATCATACGTACACATTGATAACATACTTATTATCTTCCATTACATTCGTTAACTTCGTTCATTTTATATGTTCGTCCTTTCGAGTCTGTTGCGACAACAGGCTCGCTCACCTCATTAACAATCACAACTATTTGCACGCTATCCGAGTCTGTTACAACCATAGGGTTGCTCACCCCGATTGCCAATTTCAATGATAGCACGCTATCCGAGTCTGTTGCAACCATACGGTCGCTCACCTCATCACAATTTCATGATAGCTCGCTATCCGAGTCTGTTGCACCCATAGGGTTGCTCAACCTAATTGCCAATTTCAACGATAGCACGCTACTCGAGTCTATTGCAACCATAGGGTTGCTCACCTCATGGCAACTTAACGATAGCACGTTGTTCGAGTTTGTTGCAATAACTGGGTTGCTCACCTCATATATGTGCTTGCAAGCCTTTCCTTCGTTCATTCGTCATTCAATAATGCATGCATTCTTACTTCGTGTTCCTCTTTCATTATCTTTCACTTTACATTACATAATACTTCGTTTATTCATTCATTAGCATGACATGTAAAGCCATAAGAAAGATAGACATACATCATCATAAGGAACATACCATTAAATCGTACATAATCACCAATCATACATCCCATCATACCTCACTCATCACAACATTTATGATTTCAAAAAGTCAACTTACATAGCCCCCGGGAACCTCCCAAGTCAAAGCCTACATTACACTTTTTCCCCAAAAATCAGAAAATATGATAAGTCCTTAGACACATGGACACTATGCAGGCGCATGGGCAACTTTCAGGCGCAATGGCACTATGCAGGCGCATGAGTGCCTAGGCGCATGGGAATCCTGGACGTCTGGACACTTAGTCAATTCCAGCCCAATTCTAGGCACATGGGTACTATTCAGGCGAATGAACTTAGGCGTATGGACCATTCAGTCGCATGGAGACTTAGGCGCATGGGTCACTTGGGCGCATGGGCACTATGCAGGCGCATGGCCTTACACTTAGTCATCCGACTAATATTTCTAGGCGCATGGACCACTGTTCAGGCGCATGGATTACACTTAAATAATTCTAAGGCATTTCCAGGCGCATGAGCCTTATCTAGGCGCATGAATCTTCTGTATAACATGTTTCTAGGATGTTTTCGAACCCAATCATCAAACTCATCTGTTCTAAGCTTACCAAGCCTATTCTAAACATAAACAACTTATAAGCATCTAAGAATCATCATCCAACATGCATAATTCATACGGGTATACATACATAAACATTGTAAAACTGTTTAATACATTTTCAGCCCAAAAGAGTTTAAAACAAGTAGAAATCAGGGTCTAGAAACTCACCTGGTGCAACTTGGGTGTTTCTTCCTTCTAACCCGCTTGCGAATGAGTTCAAACACCTAAAAACCCCACCAACCACACACACATGGACACACATATAAGCATGTAAGCACATAAGCATGTAACCGAGATAAAACCCGACATAAACACTTAAAAACCACGAATTCTTACATTAAATTCAACCCTCTTCTTCTTCTTCTTCTTCTTCAACCGAGAGTTTATGCTCTCTCTCTCTCTCTCTAACCGAATGAAAAGTAATGTGAAGGGAGGGAAGGCGGCCATGCCCACCTTTACACCAACTTTTGAAAGATTTTGTCCTTTTGATATTTTTAACCCCTCATCTTTGGTTTAACTGCATTTACTTCTTTTACTCCTCATTTCTTATCTTTCTTTGGAAAAAAACGGGTGTTACAAGAATACCCAACAATATTACACCATAAAAACGAGCATTTTTAATCTTTAAAACACGTATAGTGTTGACATTTAAAAACAAAGGTTGTTTCATATTTCTTTAACTCATAGTGTAATTTTGTCAGGTCATTGTATAATCTTCTGAATTGATGAGAATTATACAATTATATGATGTGGCATAGATAACGAACTTGAAACATAAAAAGTTTACATTTCTCATCATTGTATTATTCAAAATTCATCATTTTAAAAACACATAATTACATAACATAATGATCAACATTAGACACAATAGGTAACACAATAACAGCACTAGACTTGATTATTAACTTTAAACAAAATGAGATGCTTGATCATGATTACAAAATGATCTAATCAGTGTTACATAATAAACTAAAAAAACATAAAAATTTTATATTTTCAGCATTTTATTTTTTAAAAATTATCATTTTAAAAACACAATGCATAAATTATAGTCAACATTAGACATAATGGTAACACAATGACCAACATTAGACTTGATGATTGCAAAAGATACAATGAGCTGCTTAACGAGTACCACAATATGACCTGATTAGAATTACATAATGAACTGGAAAAAACGTAAAAAATGTACATTTTCAATAGTGTGTTATTTAAAAATTATAATTTTAGCAATAGACACGATGAACTCATTGATGAGGATTATGTGTATTACCTAATGATTCATGGTTACACAATAAACTGGAAAAGGTAACAAAATTACATTTTTAGTATTGTATTATTTGAAAATCATCATTTTTAAAAACACAATGAATAACAAAATGATCGACATTAGACATAATGATTAATGAATGTTACACAATGACCTGATATAACACAATTAACTAATGAATATTATAAGGTGAAAAAGAACTTTTTTTATGTATCAAAATTATATGCATTTTAAAGATTAAAAAACTTGTTTTTATATGGTATTTTTTTAAAAGAATAATATTGTATGTTAAAGTTTTGAGCGTTTAAAAAAGATAAAACTTAAAAATGTGGTTAAGACCAAAATGCTCTTGGTCCATCATTTAAAGTTTTAATTATTTACTATTATGAAATCATACTTTCTTACCCTTTAAATCTAAGATCTTATGGATAATAATGATTCTCATCCTTGTTAATTTTATCTATTTTTTACAAAATAACCCACCCTTATGATTAGTGGGGCATCTAAAATATTTCAACCCGAAATAAAAACTGATTGAGACTCGGATATTATAGTATCAACGACTCATTTTAATCGTTTTACGACACATTTTGATATAACTTTGTATATTACCCCAATAGACTAATAGGATGATTATCTTTAGAATTATCATATCCAAAATTTTAGGATGAGAGTTGTAAACAAGGAACCACAACCCCAAATGATCTTTCTTTTTTTATTAAAATAATCCAAAATGTTTTCAAAATCTCTTTTAAAAAGTTGATATAAGTGTTTAATAAATCTAAAAGAAAAGCCATGATTGCTTTGATGGAAAGATTAGCACTTCCGATAAATCGATATCCGGGGGAAATAAATCCATATCCCAGGGCTTAGTTGGACCTAAATTCCAAAACTACTTAACGGATATGGATGTCAATGGGTTGGGTTCGTGTAAGGCTCCATTCCCGCAATGATTATAGTCGGACGTTCATCGCGTATAATAATTAAAAACCCATTAAGATTTATTAGAAAAATAGAAACATTGCAGCGGAATAAATTAATAAAGACTATTTCATGCATTAATAATACTTTTGCCAAATAATACATCGTTGCCAAAGTTACAAAATGATGTTTAGTTACAGTATAACACAAAAATAGTATTTCTGCATAAAATGAATGTCAGTCTTTATTTGCCAAGTAGCTTTACCCTCGTGCCACCCTCAGCAACAAGTTACCTGCCAACTGAAAATGCATAAAAATCAGCGTTGTTGAGTGAATTTTAGCTTTATAAATAAAATAATTTTCCTTTTATTTATAACATTTTCTTTACTTTCGTACATGATCATCCATCGTACATACATCAAGGTAATATCATTATTATCTTTCATTATCGGACGTATTAGTTCATTCCGTACTTTATCATTATCTTTCATTTCTATCCAAATCCTGTCATATGTTAAGCCCCCCTCGTTGGGCACAAACCCACCTCATTCCAGGGTTAGGCGACAAGGATCCCATTTCGTACGTTCAGAGCAGTCACAAAGACTGACTACCCTGTGTGTGAACCCTTAAGGGTTAGACAAGAGCGTACGCTATATAACACCCAGTTAAGCTAACAACCCTCAATGAGTTGTGAACCTCCTTACATTCCGCTTGCAAGACTTTCATTCATTCATTTAGTTCAACTTCGAATTATCTTTATTATTTCGCTTCATTAAGGTAATACTTTATGTACAAGAGCATAAACACACCACGTAAATCCACGTAATAATACGTAATATGGAACATAAAGAAACATGCCACAACATGCATAACACCAACAACATCACCACTAAAACATCCCAAGTCTTAGTCTCTAAATTCCATCTTTCCAAAATTTTAGAAATATTTGTAAGGCATTTAGATGCATGAGCAGTATGCGGGCGCACGAGCACTATTTGGGTGCGTGAACACATACGGGCGCATGAACTTTACTTAGGCACATGGGCATTTAGGCGCATGGGGAAACTAGGCGCATGGGAAGTTGGTCGTCTAGGAAACTTAGACGTATGGGTAGTGACTTAGGCGCATGGGTAGAGACTTAGGCGCATGAGCACTATATGAGGGCGCATGAGCACTATATGAGGGCGCATGGGCACTATATGGGGGCACATGGGCCGAGTTCTATTCGGCCAACACTAACTTCAGACCCAATCATCATCCTAACACGTTCTTACTCATTACTACCATTCTAAACACCTAAAACATGCATATAAACATGAAACATAACCAAAGCACACCCAAACACACATAACTCACATAAACAGGGGTACAAACATACGGTTCACATACCGAAAGTAATAAAAAGTAGTTATATACATATTCAACCCCAAAAAAGTTAAAATAGTGAAAGCTGAGGATCTGAAATTCACTTGCAGCAGCCTCAGAGCAAAACTCCTCCGAAATCAAAGGCAATTGGAGTTCAAACACCTAAACACACCAAGAACACACAACCGAACACATGCAAACATATAAGGCTCGGTCCAAAGGCTGAAAACCCAGCTGAACCGATCAAAACATAAGAAAAACTCACCTTAAAGAAATCTTCTTCTTCTTCTCTCTAAAACCAAGAGAAACTCTCTCTCTCTCTAAAAAGTCAATGAGTTGGTGTAGTAGAGGGGGGGGGGCGGTCATACCCATCTCTTTAAATATAATAATATTAAAGTTTACAACTTGCACAAATTTAACCCACTAATTTGAATTATTTAACTTTTCTTTCTTTTTACCCTTTTTTATTTTCTTAATAAATTTTTCAGGTGTTACAAGTCTACCCCCTTTATATAGGTTTTGTCCCCAAAACTTGTCACTCCTCGAACAGTTGTGGGTAATGATTTCTCATCTCTTTCTCATTCTCCCACGTAGACTCAGATCCTTCCTATGCCTCCACCATACTCGTACCAGTGGAACCACTTTATTTCGTAACCTCTTCTCTCTTCGATCAATGATAGCCACTGAATGCTCTACGTAATTGAGTCGTTCGTCCACTTCAATGTCCTCCAATGGTATAATCATATCTTCACCAGCTAGGCACTTTCTCATATTAGATACATGGAATATTAGATGAATCCCACTTAACTCATTGGGCGGTTCCAACCTATAGACCACCTCTCGTACTCGAGTAATGATTTGAAAAGGTCCTATATATACCTTAGGCTCAATTTACCCCGCTTGCTAAACTGAAAGATACCCTTCCAAGGTGAAACCTTTAGCATAACCTTATCACCCACCTCGAATTCAATTGGTCTACGTCTCTTGTCAGCATACGACTTTTGCCTATCTTTTGCCACCTTCATAAATGCCTTGATCTTCTCCAATTTCTCAGTCGTAGCCTTGATCACTTCAATGCTCCCCAACTTCATCTATCCAATATCACCCCAACATACCGGCTATCCACCTCTTACCATATAGTATCTCATATGGTGGCATACCAATGTTGGCATGATAACTGTTGTTGTATGAGAATTCAATTAACGGTAAGTGTTCGTCCCAACTTCCTCCAAACTCGATGACGCATGCTCAGAGCATATCCTCAAGTGTCTGTATAGTTCTCTCTGACTGACCATCCGTTAGAGGATAATAAGCCATACTAATATATAACCTCATCCCCATCGCATCATGAAACCTCTTCGAAAATTTGAATGTAAACTGGGTGTTACGATCAAGAACAATAGACATTGGTACTCCATGACGAGTTACAATCTCCTTGAAATAGATCCGCTAACCTCTCATACGAATACGTTATATGGATCAGAGAAAATGAGCACTCTTTGTTAGATAGTCAACTATCACCGATATAGCATCGTACCCTCTTGTTGTACGTGGTAGCTTCATAATAAAATCCATGGTGATGAGCTCCCATTTCTACTTGGGTATATCCAAATATTAGATCTTTTTGTATGGCTTCTGATGCTCGGCCTTCACTTGTGAGCAAGTAAGGCACTGACTCACATACTCCGCTACCTTACCCTTCATACCCAGCCATTTATGACCATGTCCCTTCCTGTAATAACCACCTTCATCTTCTCCAAAAGCAACTGGCCCTCCATTAGTTTTCTCAAAATTCTGGAGTAGTGACCTAGTGCTTGTCATATGCCTGGAACAACCACTATCAATATCCAAAGGTTCTTGTTTGTCTTGAGTTGTTTCTGCATTAAAAGAGATGGTTAGTTACATTTGGAAACCCAAGCCTTATTGGTCTTGGGCTCATTAAAAGGAGTTGAAGACAGTGCAATAGTAATAGATTATATTTTCAGTTTTTGAGGATCATTTGATGATGTTGATAAAGAGCTTTTAGTCACTTGGTCTCTTTTGTCCTCCATACCACCTTTGGAAGCTTATACTTGACCTTCAACACTTCGGAAGTTTTGATTAATGAACCTTCGGAAGATCTTGATAGCACTACAACAGGCTTCCGTGCTTCAAAAGTATTCCTTTCTTCCGAGACCAAATTTTCTTCTAAAAACAATTCCCACTTGTCTTCTTCTTCAATTTGGAGCTTCCGAAAGGAAAAGATTTTCCTTTCGAAGCTTGCTTTTTCTTCAAACTCTTAGAAGTTTCTTTCTTAGTAATGTGGATAGTACTTTTTGGATTGTAAAGATAATCCTTAGCAATATGAGAAGTATTTCCACACATAACACAATCCATTTTCTTCTTCCTAAGAGTCTTCTTTTGTGAACAAATCTTAACTTGATCACTTCCCTTCTCCATCTTCATCTTTGCAAATGTTGTGGCAGTGAGAACTACCTTGGAGTTGGATGATTTAGGTTGTATAAAAGTGGTACACAACTGATCAGCCTTCTTCATGTTGGTGTGATGAGTTGGACATAAACTAGAACTCCTGTTACTAGAGTTTGAGTTTGTGTATTTAGTCTTAACCACCTCAAAACTTGCAGAGATAAAAACTTGTTTCTGCTTAGAGTTAAAGGTGGCCTTGATCTTTTGAGCTTTCTTTTCCTTCCTCTTGTTCTTCCTTATCAAGTTCTTCCTCCTTGACTTGGTCATCCCAACTTTCTTACTCTCCTTAGAAGGATAGTGACCCTTCTTAGAACGCTATTCTTCACTCCTCTCAGAGTTATCCTTCACTATCTCTTCTTTATTCTCTTCAGTCATGGGGTCTATAAGGGGAAGCTCATCTTCACAAGTTTCACACTTGGGAGATCTTACAGACAAGATTGTGTGTGGAGGAGTTATCTCACTAGATCCCATTTGGTTATAGTTGAAACACTTTACTTTGCTTTTATCCAGCCCAAACTTTCCAGTGGCTGTATTGTTTGGAAACTTTGTTCTTATCCTCTTGTAGAACTTTTTGGTTCTATGAGTAAGGAGAGCCATTTGTTGAACTATCTCCATGTATTCCAAGTCATCTGGATGGATATAGTCCAGATATTCAAAGGTGAAGAGAAAGTTGTCTATGCTTTCATCAAAAGACACAGAGGCTTGTGAAGAGCTTGTGTCCTGGAATGGGCTCCCTTGAGTGTAGCTTTCTTTTGGTGTCTTTAGGAACGTGATCAAAAGACCATTTTTGTGAGTTGTCAGGATAGCAGATAAGATGATATGTGGTTCTATACTATCCCTTTTAACCACATGGAGTGCTTAACTCAGTTGATTGCTAGAGTTACCAGATGAAACTTGCATATTCATCTCCATATGGTATCCACTAAGAATACCATACAACTCTGTCAAAGTAAGAGTCTTACGGTTCTTAGTTTTCTTGATAACAACATAGTGTTGTGTATATTGTATGGGAAAAGAGGACATTGTTAGGATCGTGTACTCAACGAATACCAACAGATTTACGCGTATACTGAATCCAATAGTGTGGAATCCTATTTGATTGGCGATCCAATCAGTGAGAACGCACGTAGAATCAATTAAAGATTGAATCTAAACGTTAAGAACGATTAGCAATCAATCTACTACGATCTATGAAGTTGGAACAGGTTGCTAGAAGTCTCTGGACAGCTAGGGTACGTGTAGGTATCGAAAAATTCAAAGTGTCTCGTTTTTCCACGATTTAAGTGGTATTTATAGGTTTGGGTTTCTCAATCGTGTGACTGGACCATTTGCATGGTTAGTCGTGCGATTGAGTCATGTGGTTGATCCATTCGCACGACTGAGTGTCCAGTCGTGTGATTGAGTCAATCTCATATTTCAATCATGCGATTGATCCAGTCTCCTGGTTCATTCGTATGACTGGTTCATTAGCATGAAGTTGTTCATGCGTATGGTCCATTAGCATGGGCCAATCACATGAGAACTTAATATGATTAAGTTTGAATATGTTTCATAATCATTAATTGACTTAGATTAATTCAAACAACCACAACCTATATAATTAGTTCAATAAGTGTCATTACATACCAAACAATGAAATATTCAACATTATAAGCACAACCACACATTGTATTTCATTAAGTACCCATTCAATTACATATGTGTAAGACAATAAAGACATATTACATTAAGTTCAGAAACTAGGGATACATGTATCTACAAACTCCCCCTTGGACCTAGTTTCATCTAATGTCTTACATCCTTCATAAGTTCCTCAAACTTCTTGTACTTCTCTTCTCTAGTGACTCCTGTGTGTATCTCAAAAGCAAAACAGAGTCGTATTACGTTTTGAAAATGTAGAGCTTGTACAATATCTTGAGAGTCATAGAACAGTGGCCACTTGTATAATGTATAGACATCATCAGCAGACAAGTTTGTAAGCCACATTGGGTCAAACACCCTGATGGTTTCCATTATACCATTCTTGTTTAATACTATGACTGCCTCTCCTATCCTCCAATCATAGTACCACCATTTGAAATGTGGAGTGAAGTCCTGTGGCATTTCCCGTAGATGGATCTTAGACATTATGCGCGGAGGACTCCACTTCAGCATTATTTTCGGTTTTCCAGTTATGGCATCAACCTCAGACCGTCTGATATACCTCGTTGGTTGTTGAGGTTTGAAGTTGACCCATCTGGTGTGGTACTCTCTCTTTAGAGCTGCTTCAAACCAGCCTGACATTTTGTGTGGGTTAGCGTATAGCAATTTCAACTTTGCTAACTGGTTAAGCTAAAAACCAGGAAGCGTCTTCAGGTCGTGTAGGAACCTAAAGTACTCAATCCCTTTCTTACATTTAACTGCATAAATGTTGAGATCTTCAAAATACTCCCATGCTATGATTTTGCCCGACACCTTTGTGATGTTTCTTCACTTTGTACAACTTGGTGTAGACATTTGACGTTGAAGCACTGCGTTGGGCCCTTATTTCTTTAAAGCATGCAGCCCACTCAGCCTTTCTGATATTGACTTCAGCTTCTGAGGCTTGGGCCTTATCTTCTTTCTTGTTAGACTCTTGTTCCATTTTATCCAGAGTCTCAAAAGTTGCACTGACAAGATTGTTGCCCAGATTGGGAACGACATTACCCTCAATGTCAGTGTACTCTGGATAGTGTTGGTCCGTGATATCTTCAATCTCGATCTCATCAACGTCGTTGAGCTCGTCGTCACTTTCCACATGGACTGTTGGAGCATCTTTCACGATCTCATCAGGATTGAGTCGGAACATTTCAGCAAGTTGCTAGTCGGTGAGATCATGAATTATCTCTCCTTCTTCAGGAGTGTAATTCACCGATCTCATGACTATTCCCTGTAGATCAAGAATCATTGTGAGCTGAGTCTTGATCTGTTGGATGGGAGCAACATCATATTCATCTCTTTGATAATTTGGATCTGCTTGATTTAATATATAGAACACAACAACCATTAGTCAACAATCAAAGCAGTAAACATCAATAATCAAAATATAAACATTATATACATTAGTTTGATACAATATTCAGTTACACATGATTTTTAAATAACAGAAACAACTAAGCATTACTCTTGTCTTGTATCATGTGCTCCTCTGCTAAAGGTGCTGATGTGGAGGCACCTTGATCTTGAGCTTTCTTGGTCCTCCTTTCACTTGCAGATGTGGCACCTACAGTAGAAGTATCATCATCTCCTTCATCATCATCATAAACATCATCACCAGCATCAGTATCACCCCCTTGATCATCACCATCATCTTCATCATCATCATCACTGTCATCATCATCACCATCATCTCCATCTCCTTCTCTGATCTTTAGTGACTTATCCTTTGATCCTTTGAGCCTCAGCATGATGGTCTTGTTAGTTGCCTCTAACTCCTCTATCCGTTTTGCTGAATGGACATGTTGCTCCTAGAGTTGGGACATATCTGAGCTCTGAGCAGCTATCTGTTGTGCCTGCTGCTCTATCAGCTGTGCCTACTGAGATATCTACTGAGATATCTGCTGAGATTGTGCAGCAGTAAGTTCTACTAGCTTATGAATCTGGGCAGTCTTCTCGTCATCGGCTGCCAATAGCTTCAGCACCATACGGTTTAGTGCTGAGAGTTGTTCCTCTACCCCACTGGGAGGTTGAGGATCCAGATGGAAAGGAGGGACAAGATGACGGTCTTGCTTGGTGGCTAGGGGTGGTGGTGGTGGCAGTGGTGAAGAATAGGGGTGGTATAGATGAAGGTGGTGGTGGATGAGCTGTAGTGGAGGTGGATTGTATGTGGGTAAATGGTGGAGTGGGTTTGGTAGTTATGGTGGTAGGTGGAATGGGGGTAGTGGTGATAGTAGGTGGAGTGGTGGAAGTGGTGGTGGTGATAAATGTCATCCTCCTCCTCTTCTTTTCTCAGTCCGTGGGGCTGAGCCATCCGTTTCTTCCTCGAGCCCCTCGAGGTGGATGCCCCCCAGGGACGCTGCTGGGCTGATCGGGAGTGTAACTAGGATTAGTATCAGTCTCCCTAGATTCACCAGAGCGTCCACCAACCTCCCAAATACCTCGGTCGGTGGCGACCACCCTGCTCCCCACAGTACGAGTCAAGGGCTCCTCGTTTGTCTCCTCCTCCTCATCAAGACGAAAGTCCTGATGGAACCCTGCTGCCACTGTTCCACCTTGGGTGGATGCTGGAGATGCTATATTAGCAGCGGGGGCCCTCAATTGAGTGGGCCCTGCATCTCCATCATCACCGCTGTCGTCGTCGTCAGAGTCATCTTCAGGGAGCTCAAGTTGCTCGACATCTGAATCACTGTCTGCGTGGCGCCATTTACGCCTCCCTGGCGCCACGTAATCAACCTGGCCAGATGGCCGATGAGTCTCTTCACTGGGGGTTTGACCTGCTTTCCCAGTAGACCTTCATACGACCTAGTGTCATATCATCCATGATCTCCAACGACACAGCATCGCGGCTCTCCTTGGGCAGTGTGGGCAGCTTCTCATAAAAAAATCATCTAATGAAACCTAGGGTACATGCAGAAACCCTCTTTGCCCTTCGCCTCCAGATTTTCTATCAAGTAAGAGAATATCATGCTCGAGAAGCTGAAAGGGTGGTTCAGTACCAGTGCCATGTAGGCATTTTGAATCTGATTTGAAAGATCATCAAACCCACCCCTTCACGAAGCCAAGCACTTGAGGATGACATGTGCCAAGTACTTGTACTGTGGACACAGCTTACTCTTATTGAGCACACCTGCATTAATATCCCCAGCGTACTTCATCCTCAAGAAGCACCCTCTCACAGCCAGTGGGTGAAGTCTGGTAGGGTGGTCTGCATCATCACCCAACCCAAGTACACGCTGAATATCCTCAGCAGTGACCTCAATATCCATCCAAAAAATAGAACTCCTGATGCTGTATGGCTGAGAGCGGTCAACCGATGCCCCCTCCCAGAAGGCCTGCTGAATAGACCTGTAGGGAGTGCATGGTGTGGATATAGCCTTGTAGATCCTGGATCACTTAAGGAATGCGATAATCCCCGCAAACTTGGTGCCATTTCGAGTAATGGCATTTAAATGAGCACATATGTTATGCTTGGGGTTGATGGACCACCTGTCAGCCATCAATCTGTAACACAAGACACGTAGACATTAGATAACCGCATAACACAAATCAGTTCTAATTAACCTGGTTGAATTCATTCTGGTTCATTCATGCAATTGAACCATGCGATTGTGTTCAATCGGTTGACCTGGCATACGACTAGATTCAGTCGGGTGACAAAGCAGGCGACTGAGTTCAATCGGTTGACTGAGCCTGCGATTGGTTCAGTCGGCCGACTGAGATCATTCGTATTATCTATTTGAACAATTGAGCCATTCAACCAGCTCAATCGTGCGAATGGAGTTCATCCTGGTGTCCAGTCACATGTCCCACTATTCGGTCGACTGAGATTCGAATTTGAACCAAATCCTGAAATTATACGTCATGTAATGGTTCTTTAGACTCGCAATCATTATACTAATAACCTATAACCTTTATTTCAACATTTTATTTGGTTTAGTTAGGTTATTAGTCCATTTATAGTCTCGGGTCTAGTTAGGGCCAATTTCTTGATTTTGGAGTCTAATCGATGGAGTTTTTGGCATGGTCACACCGCATTTTACCTGTATATGCACCAACGAATGTTAGAATATCAAAATATGTAATCAATTTGGGTCAGAGGAAATTTTGCAGAGTCATGGTAGGCTGTGCGATTTTAGGGCGATTGGGGGTGATGGGTTGAATGCGATCGACTATGGCCCTATTTATACCGAATCTAATTTCAGTCGGCCGACTGGACCCATTCGCTCGGTTCATTCGGGCGAATGGACCTCAGTCGTGCGATTGGTTCAGTTGATCACATTCAGTCGGCCGACTGGATTTCAGTCGGGCGACTGACTCATTCGCACAGCTCCATTCGGCTGACTGGCTCATTCTGATAAGCCATTCAGGTGAATGGTTCATACTCATGTGCCATTCGGCTGTTGAGTGCATGAGTATGGTCCATTCATACGGTTGGTCCATACTCATGGTCCAGTCGTGCGATTGGATCATACACATGATTTTGACTTTATGACCATTCCATACTTAATCTCTTTTAACTTTTGATTAAACTATATGAGCATTTGATTATCTCAGACATGATCATTTTAACTTGAAAAACTTTTGACCACCTCAGACGTGATCCTTTTAAACTAGTTGTCACCTCAAACGTGACTGATTTTTTATTTGAAAACACATGTGGTCACTTCAGACGTGACCCTTTTTGGTGATTAATCCTTTGTTGAATTTCATGGCGAAGTCCGATATCAAACAAACTGAATTGACTAAATTTAAACAAAATAAAAGACCTAAACTAAAATAAAAAACTAAAATTTGTTTTTGACTTTTTGTGTGAGGTGTAAATCCTAAGATAGAAATCTAATGGATTTGGTTCCGGAATCGGCAGCTTCAATTCATTTTGACCATAAATGGACCAATTCAATTTAGAATCATACAGGCAAGTCAAATCATTTGAGACATGTTATCAACACCTTTTGATGCTTAATTCTTGTTTTTCATCTAGAGTCGTTAGCAAATTTAGGAAATCATACTAGTACATTAGATCACCACATTGATTTGGACTTTCAAGAATTGTAGCCACGATGATTGTCAGTATACTAGTACTCTTAAATCTATACACAGACTTTTGACACTGATTGGTGATAATTTAAGGTTTGCTTATTTCAACAAGAATTTGTGGATCCCACACTTATATGGTAATCAACATTCCTCAAGAGATTTTTGAGCAGTCTCAGGGTAGTTTTCAAGAAGAAACTATTATTAGAACTTTCAAAGAGAAGCCAAGCCTCAGGTCAGTGCCACCGCACAGCAGAGAGGTGGCAAACAACAATGAATTCTAGAATATGTAGGTTATGCTTATCCTCAGGTCAGTGCCACAGCACAGCAGAGAGGCACATAAATTATCTTCTTATTTGAGCATTTTTAATCTTTTTACATAGATCTCACCAACAACATAAGTTATTAGTTGATTGCTTTTGCTTATATTCTGGTCTTACGCTCACATTGTGTGGCGTTTATTCTGCTCGTCACCCCTTATTGGAATTTTGTTGATTGTGTTAACCAGGGATAAGATGTTACCCCACAGCTTGTTGAACAGCTTTGTTCTTGAGATCACCAACAAGGTCTAATCATCTATTGTGTTTAATCTACCAACATATCATTTGTGGTTTAACAACCTCTAGGTCTACTTTCTTTGTGTGTTACCTTAGTAGTAGCTAGTTTTACTATCATTTTTCCTTTTATATTGCTCAGACTACACAGACTTATACTTCAAACTCACATCTTATTTTATTTAAACTTTTAAAGTCCCAAGTGGTTTGTACCTGTGTACTATCATTTTCCAAAGCCATTGAATCGGTATCTCAGATACAATCTAGTTTCTATCAGCTAGCCTCTCCTCCTCCCTCGTTTTTTTGTTAATGTTACTAATTAACCTATTCTCCCCCTAAAATTTTAAAACCGTAACCGATTTACGCTTTTTAGGATTTTAATAGGCGACAAAATAACACCAATTTAATTAAATACTTAAAATTAACCAATAAGTAAAGAAAATAAAAAGTTAAGGAAAATGGACTATACACATCGGACTACACATGGTCATCTTCAAGAATTACATCACTTTTTTTAACGTTGTTGACCTCTAACAAATATAGAAAACGTGGTTTATCAAAAGCCTTTGTATAGAGGTCAGCGCGTTGAAAATCAGTATTTATTTTAATCACATCGATGAGGTTCTATTCAAAACAATCACGTATAAAGTGATATTTTATGCCGATGTGTTTGGTCTTAGGATGTTGGACCGGATTTTTAGTTACTGCAATTACAGCAGAGTTATCAAAAAAAATTGGAGTAGAAGAGAAATTCAAACCATAGTCCCACATTTGCTGTTGAATCCATATGATTTATGAACAGCAACTTGCAGCAGCAACGTATTCGGCTTCACAGGTTGACAAAGCAACCGAGGTCTGCTTCTTACACTGCCAGGTCACTAATCTTCTCCCAAAGAATTGACATCCGCTGATGTAGACTTGTAGTTCATCTTGCAGCCACCGTAATCCGAGTCACTATACACTGTAAGCTCGAAGTCATCGGCATGTGGATACCACAACCCAAGTGTTGGTTTACCCTTCAGATAACGAAAGATCCTTTTGACCCCTATCAGATGGTTAACTTTTGGCTTTGCCTGATATCTTGAACATAAACATGTCATGTACATGATATCAGGTCTTGAGGCAGTGAGGTACATGAGGGATCCAATCATTCCTCGCTACATGGTGGCATCGACCAGATCACCATTCTCGTCGGGTGCTACATCATGGTTTGTAGCAATTGGAGTTCCAGCTGCGAAAGCATTCTCCATGTCAAACCGATTGAGAATATCTCCTACATACTTGGTCTGATGTAGGAAGATCCCTTTTGGTGTCTGATCCACCTGTAACCCGAGAAAGAATTTCATTTCTCCCATTGCACTCATTTCAAACTCAGCCTTCATTACTGCTTCAAACTCTTTACATAGATCTTCGTTCTTTGAACCAAAGATTATGTCATCTACATAAATTTGGACCAGCAGTAAATCACCATCTTTTTCTTTAATGAACAGTGTGCAGTCAATGACACCTCTGCGAAAGTCGTGTTTCACAAGGTGAGTTGAGAGTTTCTCATACCAAGCCCTGGGTGCTTGATGAAGCCCATATAAAGCCTTGTCGAGTTTGTAAACTCTGTCCCGATGATATGGATCCTCAAATCCCTTGGGTTGACTGACGTACACTGTCTCTCGGATTTCACCATGAAGGAATGCACTCTTCACATCAAGTTGATAAACTTTAATATTCATGTATGATGCATAGGCAAGGAAGATACGGATTGCTTCCATTCTTGCCACGGGTGCAAACACTTCATTGTAGTCTATGCCCTCGCCTTGTCGAAATCCTTGAACAACAAGTAAAGCCTTGTTCTGATGATTATGCCTCGATCATCTTTCTTGCATTTCAAGACCCATTTGGTGCCAATGACCTTAGCACCTTTAGGTCTATCTACCAGAGTCCATACTCCTAACTTCTTGAACTGAAGAAGTTCTTCTTGCATGGCACTCACCCATGCCTCATCATTCAGTGCTTCACTAACATACTTTGGCTCAAACTGGGACACAAAGCAACGATATGCACCGTCATGAAGGTAACCCTTTTCTATCACGGAGGCATAATCAGCTGAATACAACTGATTTCTGGTCTGAACCCCTGATCTCACATCCCCAATGACATTATCCAAAGGATGATAGACATTTAGGCGTGATCCAAGAGTGGTTGGAACAACTACCTCAGAATAAAGATTATGAACATTTGGTTCAGTATCTTAGGCAGTAGGAGTTTAGGGTTCTAAAGACTCAAAGGCATCAATGTCAGATGCTTGTGGACTATCGGTAGGAGGAATCTGTTGCTCCTGGTTGTTTTGATCAGTCTCCACAGCTTCTTCATCAGAGGAAGAGTCACTATCTTCAAGTGCTCCCCCTAAGTTGGTAGATGAATCACCTTGTAAGTTGGATGATGTAGATTCCTAAGATGGTGTGTTTAGAACGTCATACATCATCTTTGTTGCTAACTCATCATCAGAAGTGGAGAGTGGTATGTTGAAGGACTTGAAGAATCCATCATAGTTGAAAAAGAAGGCGGGTCCTTTTCCAGCAGGTGGTGTGGTGTATCTCTGAACATCAACATTACACCACACTTCTACCTGACCCGTTGAGTAGTTGTAAACCCTCTTGTTCGGTATGTTGTATCCTAGAAAGATACCTTCATCAGCCTTCTCGCTGAATTTTCCCTCCTGAGTCTTCTTTAGGAGGGTGCACGGAGCGCCAAACGGCTAGAGATACTCTAGATTGGGTTTACGTCGTTGTAGTAACTCGTAACACGTCTTGCCATGACGTTTAACTACCAAAACTCGATTTAGTGTATAACATGCATTTGCAACTGCTTCATTCCAGAATTGGATAGGAAGTTTTGAGTCTGCTAGCATCGTCCGTGCTGTCTCTATCAAGCTATGATTCTTCCTTTCAGCAACGCCGTTCATCTGAGGAGTGGAGGCAGAAGTGAACTGATGCAAAATTCCCTTTTCCTTGCAGTAAGCCTCCATCCATTGATTCTTGAACTCGGTTCCGTTGTCTGAGCGCACTTGACGTACCTTCAACTTGTATAGGGACTCTAGAGTAGTTACTAATTCCTTGAATGACTCAAATGTTTCTGATTTGGATTTCAGAAACATCACCCAAGTGAATCTTGAGTAGTCATCAGTAACTACATAACAGTACAAGTCACCTGCGATGCTTCTCGTACTGACCGGACCAAACAGATCCATGTGAAGAAGTTCAAGAGAAAGTTCGATAGAATGAACTTTCTTTTCCTTATGAGACTTCTTCGTCTGTTTGCCCTTCTTGCACACAACACAGAAATCTGGAAGTTGGAAGTTTTTGACGTTAACTCCTCTCACTAGATCATTCTGGATCAAATGGTTCATCTTCCGTGGATTAATGTGTCCCAATCTCCTATGCCAGGAGATGGAATCCTTCTCAGTAGCTTTTGACAAGAAGCACTGAACTTCATAATCCGTTGTGGAGGCCTTTGATAGATCCAAGACATAAAGGTCCTTATATCTTAAGGCAGACATTAAGATTTGATCCTCCGGGATGACATAGTCTTTTTTCAGGACATAGCACTTCTTGTTGTCAAATACTACCTTAAAGTCTTTATCACAAATTTGAGAAACAGAAAGCAAGTTATTTTGATGTTGTTGAACATAGTTTACCTTGTCAAACTTCACTTTTTGATTACCTACTTCCCATTGAGCTGTGATGTACCCACCTTTGTTTCCTGCAAACGAAACATGACCTCCTTTTATCTATTTGACGTTTGATAAGAGAGCCTTGTTCCCTGTCATGTGCCTAGATGCTCCGCTGTCTATTATCCACGTGTGGTTTCAACACTATAGTGAACACCCTGCACATTCAATTTGAAAACATTAGTTCAGGTTAGGGACCCAAGCCATCACTGGCTTGGGTTTCCCAGAGGCATCACACATCATAAATGTAACCCATTGACCGTTCGATGGTGAAGGAAACTCAGATGTCTTCTTATTCTCATTATCAGACAATGAGGTTCATTTTTCCTTCCATAAACCAGCTTTGTGTAAGGCATGTTTGTGATAAACAGACGACTGGCTAATGTGTTGAACTTTAGGTTCACTATCCCTTTTAGGTGGCATCACCGAGTTCCTCTTAAAAGGGTTAGGTTTTTGTTCAGAAAGTTCAACTTTCCTCCTCGGTGTCTGATAGTAAGGACAATGAGATGCAATGTGTCCATACTCTCCACAACTGTAGCATGATCTGCTTTCAACTTTACGATTTAACTGTTTTTGTGGAGATGTATGTGACACCCGGGTGACCTTACTCTGTTTGGGTTTTGACTCTGCTTGTTTGGATGTTTTGTCTGGTTTAACAAAGTTAATTGCTTTAACATTTTTAACATCTTTTTTTTCTATTTTCTGGACTTTGACATGATGCAAACATTACTGGTCTTTTTAGGTTCAGATTTGACAGTTGTTGAACCAGACTTTATACTAACCTTTTCAAACTCTTTGTCCAGATTAACGCAAGGCATTTTGCCTTTTTCCTTTGAAGTGGCCTCCTTTTGTTTAGTACCAGATTCATTTGATGTACATGGGGAATGAAAGGATCGGATCTAGTTTGATCAATTAGATTAAGATTTGCAGCGGAATAGCACAAGAATTAGACGAAATTTAAGCAAGAATAATATGAATATTCAATCAAACAGTGACGGTTATAGAAAGACAAAGTTTTCTGCAAAGAGAATGTTTTATTCACACACACGCTTCGGTTGCAAGGAAATTAGGTCAACATTCCTTTTATAAAGGAATGTGACATCAGCTGACGTCACTTGATAATGACAACTAACTGATTTACACAAACAACTGAAAGTAAACTAAACTAGTGAAGATGTCCACAACAACTGAGGGCACCTTCACAAAAAGCTAAGTACAAGCTAACATTACAACTACTGAAGTTATAACATCTAAAGTGTAAGAACTTCATATGTTTTACATAATATAAAACTACTGATTACAAACTACTAAAAGTAAACCATCACAACTACTGAAGAGAACTACTTCAGCTATTATGACAACTTCTGAGAACTTGGTCTTCAGACTTTGTCTTTAGCAGTTGTCTTCAGACTTTGTCTTCAGCTGTTATCTTCAGACTTTGACTTCAGTAGTTGTCTTCAGACTTTGTCTTTAGCAGTTGTCTTCAGACTTTGTCTTCAGCTGTTGTCTTCAGAATTGTCTTCAGACTTTGTCTTTAGCTGTTGTAGACCACTTCAGTGTTTTGATGTTTGTGGGACTTAAAGGTTTTTCTGATCTGGCTCATGGTTCTTTTGGTCCAACAAACTCCCTTTGAACCAATGCAGCCAAAACTTTTAAGATTATTGAAGTCCCACTTATTGGCAGAAACATTTTCTGGATCAGCTCAGAAATCTTCAAATTAAGCTCAGGCCAGGGAAGAGGTTTCAGGAAGTTTGATTGGCAAAGGATGAATCGGAACTCTGTCTTAGGGAATTGGACACAGAGCTGTTACCCCATCCATGAGACCTACTTCCCAATGATGAGTCTGTAAGACTCTCTGACATAGGCCTCAAGGAATACAACTTGTTCTTCCATTGTGAGTTCTTCAACTTCAATTTCAAAGAAGAACTCAGGCCCATAGTACTCTGATAAGTACTTAACATTCTTTCCATTCTTCAGCTCCACAGTAGTTATTTCTTTGTATGCAAACTCATCAGGATGAGTGCCTTCAAGCAACAACTGGAGCTCATTTCTTCTTATTTCTTCAAGCTTCTTGTAGATCAACTCCTTCTTTACCATTTTGTTTTCTAGTAAAGTTTGTGGAGTTATCTTAGACTTGTAAGCTCTCTTGAAGTCATCAAGGATTTCCCAAGGTGACACTACAATGGCCAGTATATCATAGCATCTACAATCTTCTTTACTTGGCCATTGTATCTACTTAGAATCTCTCTTTTATGAATTCTGTCACTTACTCTGGGGTCAGGCAAATTCTCACTCTCTCTTTCTGATATTGAAATGTGAATCTGAGAGCATACAACCTCTGAGCATGTTTCTTCATAGCTTGTATGGATGAAGACTTAGGTGTTGGACCAAAAGAACCAATGAGCCAAGATCAGAAAATCTCTAAGTCCCACACGGTATCACAACAACTGCTGAAAGACTCATCAGTAGTTTGACAAGTGCTGAAGACTTCAACAGCTGAAGATCAAGTGCTGAAGACCTTAACAGCTGAAGAACCAAAGTGCTGAAGTACAACAGCTGAAGAACACAAGTGCTGAAGCTGAAAGACCAAAGTACTGAAGTACAACAGCTGAAGAGTTCACAAGTGCTGAAGATCAACAACTGATGTACAAAGTCTGAAGACAAAGACTGAAGACATCAGCTGATGATATCTACTGAAGTCATCAGCTGATGAAACGCCTGAAGGTCAAAGTCTGAAGACCAAGTACTGAAGCCTCAGTAGTTTGTCACAACTGCTGAAGAGTACTTCTTCAGTAGTTATGATATCAGTAGTTTTATGTTTCAGTAGTTTTATGTTTTATGTTTCAGTAGTTTTGTAAAACGACTGAAGAGCTTGTTCTTCAGTCGTTGTAGTTTCAGTAGTTTTATATTTTGTACTTAACTTGCTGATATGTTCTCAGTAGTTGTGAACATTTCAGTAGTTTGTTAAGATTTAGTTATTTCTGTATTGGATCTGCCAGTTGTCACTTTCCGTGATAACAGCAGTGACTGTTGCACTCTATATAAGGAGTGACAACCCATTGTAATCATTGAGCGATATGAGCAATTGAATGGAATGATTGATTGATTCGATTAGAAATATTCTACATCTATAAACATTCCTAGAAATCAGAAATTCATATTCTCTCCCTATAACCGTATGCGATCTTAACGCTTACATATATTGTTTGCTTGCTACAATTTGTCTAATTCGTGTGTGTACTCCGCTGCTTTACATTCTGATAAACATCAAACTTGTGATCACTGATCCTGTCAAATGGTATCAGAGCAAGGTTAATCATTGATCGATCTAATAATTGATCATTGAAACTGCTATTCAAGATCCAAGTTTGATTGAATTAGCTTTTTTTTTTGCAAGAAACGGTTATAGAGATTGAATTTTCTGTATTTCTGCTCATTCATCCTGAGATCTTATTCTTGGTTCTCATTGAGTTTGTTGTGGTTTGTCTAAAACTTTTTAAAACTTGAACTAAACTGTGTTTGAACTGAAAATGACCACTCCCTCCAATGATCCTCACAATACTGGTTCCTCAACCAAGCCTCCTATGCTGGTTAGGAATGAGTATAACATATGGCAAAGACGTATGCTCCATCACCTGTCTGTTAACAGCGCAGGGTGTTGGACATCAGTGGTACATGGTCCACACAAGCCTATGGTGAATAACCCGGAAACCAATCAAATGGTTCCGAAGAGGAGGGAGCAATACTCAGATGAGGATAAAAAGTTGCTTGAGATTGATGCAAAAGCCCATGGAATTCTGGCCATGGCTTTGCCCAATGAAATCTATTCTGGGCTAATGCATCATGAAACTGCCCATGACCTCTGGATTGCTTTGAAAGAACAATTTGGAGGAACTGATGAGGTCTTGGCAAATAATAGAGAAATTCTTGCCCAACAATATGAGACATTCTCTCATAGAAAGGGTGAGACACTGACTCAACAATATGAGCGGTTTTCTTGTTTGATCTCTGAACTAAAAATGGTCAAACTTGAATACACCAATATTCAGATGAATAACAGATTTCTCAGATCACTGCCTGAGAGATGGGACACATATACTATTGTCCTACGCTCCAGTGCAAGTTTGGACAAACTATCTCTCACCCAACTCCATGGGAAATTGCTCACTTTTGAGAGAGAGATAGAACAGAAGAGAAAGCTGTCTTCATCTGGAAGCTCACTGAAGACTTTATTCAAGGCAACACTGCCTTGGTGGGTCATGAGTCAGAATATGCTGCATCTGAATGCCAGTATGATGAGCATATTAATTTCTCTTCGAGCACTTCTAATTCTGCATTTGTAAGTGTTGATGGTCAGTTTACTGGAGGTAATAATGACAATTTATGTTTCATTATGGATGATCTCAAGGGGATTGCTGATGATGACTTAGAAGAGATGGATATTTTGAGCCAAATGGCCTTGATAAATATCAGATCTCAGAAGTTCTACAAAAGAACTGGAAGAAAATTCCCAGGACTCTCTGGCAAAACCAAAGTTGGTTTTGACAAGAGCAAGTTGAGGTGTCACAAATGCCAACGGCTTGGACACTTTGCAAGAGAGTGTAGATCAACTGGATCAAACTCTACTGCACCCTTTGTGACTTTTCCTGGCAACAGTCAACAAAACAGAGGGCAACATCCTGTCACATCTAGTCATCATCCTCAACAACAATCTCCGGCATATTTTGCTCCTCAGGGTCAAATGCCTTATCAGTACCCTTGTTATTACATGCCACAGTCAAGTCAAGTTCAAGTTCCTATGACACCACAACCTCATGCATTACCAGAACCTCAGCCTTCTCTATCTCATTAACAACCTTCATCTCAACAACACAGCTTCTTCACCCCAGGAGTTGTTGACTGGAGCAGTTTACCAGATGACTTGTCTGGTCATGATCAACTGTTCTCAGGTGCTGGTCAACATGGTGGTGACAGTCCCTTTGGGAATCTAGCTCTTATGGCTTTGGAGTCTGCTGATACTTCATCTTCCAATGCCTCTACACCTCAGGTATCACAGGTATCCTCTGAGGCAAAAGCCAAATTATGTTCTGAACAATGCATAGCAGCATTTGCTTCCATTAGAGAAGCAAATGTAGCTTTAATTATAAGAACATTGAGCTAGAACAAGTAATTTCCAAAAACAAAGCTGAGTTTGAGTTTGTGCTCAAAGATAAAAATGATGAGGTTTTAAACTGAATTGCAAAATAATTGATGATAAGGCTAGAGAAGATGTACTTCTAGAGAAGTACAAAGATCTCAAAGAAACCCTTGCAGTTACCCAGGTCGAGTGTGATAGATGGGTACAATCATGCAAAGGTTTTGAAATGCTTCTTAGTAAGCAATCTGCTTCAAATGTGAAGTTTGGAATTGGTTACAATCACACTGCTCCACCTACAGATTTTACCCCAAGAGCAGAGGTAGAATCTGATGGTGAGAGTGATAACCAATCCATCAAGTCATGTGATCTACCTTCTGATACAGCACAATCAGAAGTAGCAGTCAGTATCAAGTCCTCTTTGAACCTATCAGCTGATGTTGATGGTCCAAATGCTGACATTCACATGATCAATAAGTTGATCAACTCAGGAGTCAATCCTGAAGGTCCTGAAAGGACTGGAGAGCAGGATTCAACTCCTGAAGTTCAAACTTCAACTGCTGTCAGTACTGAAGAGAAGAAAACTGGCAGTAGAAAGAGTTTGAAGACTACTAAAGATGCTGTCAAGAAAGCAACCAATGCTTCCAAAGCATTGAAGAACAAGTCCTGTTGCTTCACCATCTTTAGTTGATGATCAACCTAAGATGAAGAAGAAACCATGTGAAGTATGTGGTTTGTTCAATCATCTTACAGATGATTGTTGGTACAAAAGAGGTTCCAAACTCAAACAAAAGGAAGAAATTAATGAGAAAATGGTAAAAATGAAAACTGAGTTTGAGACTACATTTGTATCAGCAACATCAAACCCTGTAACCCTAAGTCCTTAAAGCAATCCAAAAAGGAAGGAGTTAAACAGGTGACAGCTGAGGGTGCTCAAAAGAAGAAGGTGCAACATAGGACCTTATCTAACTCCACTAGCAATGTGTCTGATGAGCTGAAAGCTTTATCACAAAATCAGACACAGCTGGTGATGATGGTACAACATCTGTTGGGTAGAGTTAACCAACTAGATTCTCCTATGTTGAAACCACAGAAAAGGAGGTCTAAGCCAAAGGACTCCTCTTCTGTACCATCTTCTTCCTCTCAGGCTGTTGTTACAAATAAACATGCTAGTTTACCATCTATTGATGAGACCAGGCCCAAAACCAAAAAGGTTTGGGTCTCTAAAACTAACTGATTGTTTATTATTGCAGGGTTCTTCAACATGCCAAAATAGCATCTGGTATGTAGACAGTGGGGGATCCATGCACATGACTGGGAACATCTCTCTTCTTCATGACTACTCTCAAGGAAAGAAGGGATTTGTCTCTTTTGGCAATGATGCTAGGGGTTACATCATCGGTAAGGGCTTTGTCTCCAATGGAGAAATCAAATTTGATGATGTTAATCATGTGGAAAATCTCAAGTACAACCTCTTGAGTGTCAGTCAAATGTGTGATAAAGGCCATGTTGCCCTTTTCACAAGTCAAAACTGTAGGATTCTGTCATCCAAAGTTTTGCCCGTGATTGACAAGGTGTTGGATGATCACACTCTCCTGAAAGCCAACAGGACAGGAAGAGTGTATGCCTTAGATCTCTCTAAGAAGATAGATCTCAAAGGTAATCCTTGCCTATTTTCCAAAGCCTCTTTTCAAGAATCTAAACTATGGCACAGGAGGCTTGGTCATGTTAATCTCAAAAACATGAATCAGCTTAGCCACAATAGTTTAGTCAGAGGCTTACCAATAAAGGAGTTCCATTGTGATGAAACTTGCACTGCTTGTTTAAAAGGAAAACAGCACAAGGTCTCATGTCCTCCTATTGAAGTGTCCAAGTCCACTGCCTGCTTGCAATTACTGCATATGGATCTATTTGGTCCTGTGAGAGTAATGAGCATGGCAAAGAAGAAATACTGTCTGGTAATTGTGGATGATTACTCCAGATTTGTATGGACTTTCTTTCTACATTCAAAGGATGAGGCTGCTCAGAAGATTATCCACTTTGTGCTGTACATTGAGAAGCAGTATTCCCTTCCAGTCAAGTGTATTAGGAGTGATAATGGAACTGAGTTCAGAAATCATACACTTGATGACTTCTATCTCTCAAAGGGAATCAAAAGGCAGTTCAGCATTCCAAGGACTCCGGAACAAAATGGAGTAGTGGAGAGAAAGAACAGGACCCTCATTGAAGCTGCAAGGTCCATGCTGGCTGACTCAGGTTTGCCATTGACCTTTTGGCCGAAGCTGTCAACACAGCTTGTTATGTGCAAAATAGAGTTTTAGTAAATCAGAGGTTGATGAAGACTCCATATGAAGTTCTCCATCATTTGGCTCCACTGATTTCATTTTTCAAAGCATTTGGGTGTCCCTGTTTTATTCTCAACACAAAGGATCAACTCCACAAATTCGATCCTAAGGTGGATGCAGGATACTTTGTTGGTTATTCATCTACTTGCAAAGCATACAGAGTCTTCAACTGCAGAACAAAGATGGTTGAAGAAACTCTACATGTAAGTTTAATGAATCTCCAAAGGACAAGATTCCACAAAGTCCTGTGGAGTTATTTGATCTGGACATACTGCAATATGTTCCTTATCAAACTCCTGCTGTTGCTCCTGTCAACAGTTCACCACCTGGTGGTACTGCTGATGATGATGATGATTGCAGTACTCACCTCTTCAGGTTTAGTGATCAGCTGCCTGATTCAACTAGACCTGATGTTCCTGTAGCGCCAGTAGCACCATCCACAACAAATGCTGATGAGATTTCTTCGAATTCAACTTCCTTTGAATTACCATCCACTGATTGGTTTCAAGGAAATGATTCACCATCTCCATCTGTTGCTGCTGAACCGGCTACAAACACTTGCACAGATCTCATTGTGTATCAAGATCTGAAGAATCACCCCATGTCTCAAATCATTGGTGATATCACTGCTGGAGTATCAACAAGAAGTCAATTGTCAAATTTCTGCTTCTATGCTCTCTTCATCAGTCAGCAAGAGCCAAAGAATTATCACATTGCTTTAAAGGACAATGGATGGGTTGATGCCATGCAGCTTGAGCTTCTTCAGTTCAAGAAACAGCAAGTGTGGGAACTGGTTCCTCTACCTCCAGGTAAGTGTGCAATAGGCACTAAATGGGTGTTTAGGAACAAAACTGATGAAAATGGGCTTATTGTTAAGAACAAGGCCAGACTGGTTGTTCAGGGGTTTGCACAAGAAGAAGGTATTGATTATGATGAAACCTTTGCCCCTGTAGCCAGACTGGAAGCAATTCGATTGTTTTAGCTTATGCTGCTTATCAAAAACTTAAAGTCTTTCAAATGGATGTCAAAAGTGCATTTTTGTATGGAAAAGTTAAAGAAGAGGTTTATGTATGTCAACCTCCAGGCTTTGAGGACAACAAACATCCTAATTGGGTGTATAAGCTTGATAAAGCTCTTTATGGGTTAAAACAAGCTCCCAGAGCCTGGTATGAGACATTGTCAAACTTTCTTCTGGAAAACAATTTCACTAGAGGCTCCATTGACAAGACTTTATTTATTAAGAAAGCTGGGCAGCATAATCTACTTGTTCAAATTTATGTAGATGATATCATTTTTGCATCCTCTGATCCAAAGTTGTGTGATGCCTTTACAAAGTTGATGCAACAGAAGTTTGAAATGAGTGCCATGGGAGAATTACAGTTCTTTCTGGGGTTGCAAATCAAACAAAAGGATGATGGAATTTTTATTCATCAATCCAAATATACAAAAGATCTTTTGCAAAAGTTTGATTTACAAAACTGTAAGCCCTGTTCTACTCCCATGAGCAGCACCACACAACTGGATTCAGATCAGAAAGGTAAAGTGGTTGATGAAACACTTTACAGATGTATGATTGGGTCCTTGATGTATTTAACAGCTTCTAGACCAGATATTATGTTTGCTACATGTGTTTGTGCTAGATTTCAGGCTGCACCTAAAGAGTCTCATCTGATTGCAGTCAAGAGGATCTTTAGATATCTGCAAGGCACTCCATCTCTAGGTTTATGGTATTCTACCAACCATTCTGGTAAATTAGTTGCTTTTTCTGACAGTGACTATGCAGGGTGTAAGTTGACCAGGAAATCAACTTCTGGTGGATGTCAATTCCTAGGCAACTGCTTGATTTCTTGGCAGAGCAAGAAACAGACCTCAGTTGCTACATCCACTGCGGAAGCAGAGTACATTGCTGCTGCAAGCTGTACATCTCAGGTACTCTGGCTTCAAAACCAACTTTTGGATTATGGCATTACAGAGACTAAGACTCCATTGTTAATGGATAGTGCTTCAGCTCTTTGCATTGTCAAAAATCCAGTCCAGCACTCTAGGACCAAACATATAGAGATCAGACATCATTTTATAAGAGACTGTTTTGAAAAAGGTCTGATTGATCCTAAGTTTGTGCCCAGTGCTGATGAGCTTGCAGACATCTTTACTAAGCCTTTGGATAGTTCAACTTTCCAAAACCTGGTGTTAAGGCTTGGTATGCTGCAGCTAGAATAGGTGACAACTACTGATGATCTCAGTAATTCATATTGATGATCATGAGTGCCTGTCACATATAAGTACTGATGAGCTCTTTTAACCTCAGTAGTTTTTATAACTACTGATGGCTAAAAGTTCTCACAAGTACTGAAGTACTTCATCTGTTCTAAACTACTGAAGTAGTTACAACTACTGATGCAGTCATAACTACTGAAATCAGTAAAAACAGATAAGTACTGATGTCCTATGAAACAACTGAAATCAGCCATAAAGACTGATGAATGTGTTGAGGACAGTTTGAAACGGCTGAAAAGCTAAGAATTGACGAAAACAGCTGACGAGAACTTTCTCCTCAGTCGTTTG
Source organism: Flaveria trinervia (assembly GCA_025506515.1). NCBI lineage: Eukaryota > Viridiplantae > Streptophyta > Magnoliopsida > Asterales > Asteraceae > Flaveria > Flaveria trinervia. The sequence continues at coordinate 11,934,212 of CM046458.1, read as the reverse complement.
TACCACTGCTGTTTCATTTTAAACAACTGAAGCAAAACCACGTCTTCAGTAGTTTTTATAACTACTGATGACTAATACCAAGTCTTCAGCTGTTTACAACAGCTGATGACAAAACCACTGTCTTCAGTAGTTTCATAACTACTGATGACAAACACCATGTCCTCAGTTGTTTCAATCACCTGAAGTCAAAACCACGGTCTTCAGTAGTTTTCTAAACTACTGATGCCTAACACGCGACTTCAGCTGTTTCAACGTCTGAAAGGATAATACCATGTCAACGGTCGTTTAAAACTACTGATGACTAACACCACATCCTTCAGTCGTATCCTCACCCGTACCCTATAAATACCCTTAACCTGAGCTCTCCATACTTCATCTTCTTCAAACCTAACGTTCCTCTCCAACAAATTTCCATGGCGTCTTTGCAAATTAAACCGCGACACAACTGTGTTGCCTACCTCACAAAATCGCCGATCTGGACTAAGTTCGATAATGCTATCGATCTTATGGTTCAGTCCCCATACAACAAGGCATTCCTTCTGAACCCCGTTTTACATACCGAATCCTGAACCAATTTTGGATGAACGTTAATGTTACTACTGAGGAGAGAGCCACACGATCCCTCCGGTCTGTAGTCAACAACAAAGAAGTAGTGATTACTCCTGCAACAATCCGAAAAATTCTTCACCTGAGTGATGCTACCTCTCCTGCTGGATATCCGAAGGGCACCATAGATCTATCATTTGCTCAGCATGGATATCAAGGTGATCTCAGTGCCACAACCATCATGAAGAAACACTTTAATGACGCTGAGCGCCTGATCTTTCACATGGTCAATGTATGTTTGGCCCCTAAGACATCGTCTTGGGATCAAATGTCCACCAAATGGCAGCAGGTATTGTATTCTATCCTTGAGCAACAACCACTGAACTTTTCCGAATTAATATTTTCAGAGCTCAAAGATATGGCTCAAAAATTAACTGCCAACCGTTGGATACTTTATCCACGGTTCATAATGGCCATTATAATAGACCAGCTTAATGCTGAGGGACTTGTTGGCTTGGGAGTCCCTGCTACGGCTGTTTTGCCAGAAGTATACTCCCGGCACAACTCTGACCGGACACTCAAACTGGCTGCCAAGCTGCGAAAACCCACGCAGCTGGAACCCACAGCCACCACCTCCAAATCCAATGTCCCCACCAAACCCACCAAAAAGAAACCCAAAAAGGCTACTCAGGGAATTGAGTCCCCTGAGGATGCTCCTGCACAACAAACGCAGGATATATCCACTAGTCCAAACCCCTAGTGGATACCATGACTCCTCCAGCCACAGCCGCTCAGGCTTCCTCTCAACAGGAGCCTGCAGCAACCCAAGGGGCACCTACTTATCTGGGATCTTCCTCACTTGAGGAGATTGCCATTGAAGAGCACCATCCACCCCAGGTGCACACTGCTTCTACCCCCTTACCCCAAACAACCGCCCCTCACAGCCCAACTTTAATAGTTGCTCAAGTGCTGACTCAATTGCACTCCTCACCCCCTCCCCAGAAACCACTTCCAACTGGGATACCTCTACAATTGAGGGGGAGGAACACAGTGCACTTGAGAACCCACAGCACAGGGGTTTCCCAATTCTATCTCCTGGTGTAGAGAAGGAGCTTAGAATATCTAGTGAGGCTGCCACCTCCTCTGACTCAGCACATGACCAGAGTGAGGCTGGTAACATTGCTAAGACCTCCCTAGAGGCAACAGCTGATGATGGACATTGTCCTGAGGCTGGAAGTCCCCAGTCCAAGCACAAGGGGCACATGCACCACCTGGTCTACACCCAGTGCATGTAAATCCTGCACTAAGCAGGAGGTCAGGTGATTCAGTATCAACTGATGATGACCTGAGCTTCTTCTTCGATGTCGTTGCTCACAACACCATTCTAGAGGATGAGGTTAGCAGACTCAAAGAGCTGCTGGCCAAGATGTCTCAGGATGCAAGTCCATCTGCCACCCTCATACACCCACAGATGGCACCTTCCCTTGAAGGTTTCCCAAACACTGAGCCACCCCAAAATCAACCACCCGCCTCTGCTTCAGGCCCTACTTCTCAGGAACAGAACCCTCCTGAGCAAATAGGTGCTATCCTCCGAAACTCCCTCCCTCTCATCACCCCATAATCACTGATATAGTGATCAAAGCCCTTGATGAGAGGCTTTCCTCAACATTACAGCCCTGGTTGATGCTGCTGTCCACAAGACTCTTTCTGCGGTACCAACCCCTTCCTCCAATGCAACCAAAAAGGGGGAGGGTACTGCAGTGTGAAAGATAGAAAGAGGAAGAGATCTGAGGAAGAGGAGAAACAAGAAAAGCAACCTCTGCTCACGTACAAGCGAAAGAGAAGTGCTGATGATCAAACTGCTGAAGAAAAATCTTTGGAGGAGCTGGTCAAAGAAGCTGACACCACACACAGCCGCTCCATGGATAAAATAATTGACCAACTATTCAGGCAGGGGTTGACACAGCCACACTGGATAGTGAGATCAGACGGTTAGAGGTACAAGAGATACAAACCCGATGGGCAGGGTACGATGCTCTTGAGAAAGAGAGGTTGGAAATAATGATCGCTTCATTGCAAAATACTTGGGAAGATCATTAATGGAGATCCGCGCATGGTCCAGGGACAGCATTCTGGCTATAGCCACCAGAATCTGTCTGTCTGAGCAATTCAACAAAGGGATCATTGTGGAAGCCCTTGATGAGGCTGGGGCTGGCAAAAGGTTAGAGATGGCTAAACTTACAAAAGCAAAATTAACTACAAGGATGCTAGATCAACCTTCCCTTCCACCCACTCAAACAGATCCTATCCCTCAAATCTCCCAACCAACCTCTAAGCCAAAATCCAAACATCCTCTCTCTTCAAAACCAATCCCTTCACCAACCAACCATCATCCAGTGATGCACCCGTAGAAGGAGAAGGGTGCTGAGGATGGAAGAAGAAGCAGAAGAAGAGGATGAAGATGATAGTCTGCCACTCTCTGCTGTTCTGAAGCTACCAAAGCCCCAGAGTCAATCCATGATCACACCCGACTCTCAAAGGGAAATGGTCAGAGTAAAGATAGAAGAAGAAGAACAGCAGAAACAGCACGATGAGCAACTGTTGAAGATGGTTGACAAGGAATTTCCTCAGTCATCATCTATTCAAGCCATGAAAGGGCATGCTCAAAGGCTGTACACTCTCAGACACACCTTTCAGTATCAGAGGGAGAGAGTGAGAGTATGGCCAGACCCCAGGGTGAGTTCTAGAATCCATAAAAGAACTATCCCACACAGATACAACGGCCAAGTACGAAAAACAATAGAATCTACCATCATGTTGGCCGTTGTAGTCTCACCTTGGGAAATCATTGATGAATTCAAGAAAGCTCACCAAGCAAAGAAGACACCTCAAGCCTTACTAGAAAACAAGATGATTAAGAAGGGGTTGTTATACAAAAAGCTTGAAGACATCCAAAAGAATGAGCTCCAGTTACTCCTTGAAGGCAACCATCCGGATGAATTTGTATACAGGGAGGTAACTACGGTGGAGCTGAAAAATGGCAGGACCATGAAGTACTTATCAGAGTACTATGGTCCAGAGTTCTTCTTCGAAGGAGGAGCTGAAGAACTCTCTCAAGAGGAACAAATTGTTCTCCTTGAGGCCTATGTCCGTGAGTCATACAGACTCATTATGGGGAAGTGAATCTCATGAATGGGATAACAACTCTGTGTCCAGTTCCCCAAAACAGAGTTCCCATTCATACTCTGCCAAACAAATATTTGAGGTTCTTCCCAGGCCGGAGCGTACATGGGTCATCTTCTCTACTGATCAAGAAGGAAAAAGACCAACATTTTTGCCATCAATAAGTGGGAGTTTAAATAAGTTAGAGGTTTTGGCTGCATGGTTCAGGGGGAGTTTGTTGGACCAAAAGAACCAATGAGCCAAGATCAGAAAATCTCTAAGTCCCACACGGTATCACAACAACTGCTGAAAGACTCATCAGTAGTTTGACAAGTGCTGAAGACTTCAACAGCTGAAGATCAAGTGCTGAAGACCTTAACAGCTGAAGAACCAAAGTGCTGAAGTACAACAGCTGAAGAACACAAGTGCTGAAGCTGAAAGACCAAAGTACTGAAGTACAACAGCTGAAGAGTTCACAAGTGCTGAAGATCAACAACTGATGTACAAAGTCTGAAGACAAAGACTGAAGACATCAGCTGATGATATCTACTGAAGTCATCAGCTGATGAAACGCCTGAAGGTCAAAGTCTGAAGACCAAGTACTGAAGCCTCAGTAGTTTGTCACAACTGCTGAAGAGTACTTCTTCAGTAGTTATGATATCAGTAGTTTTATGTTCAGTAGTTTTATGTTTTTGTTTCAGTAGTTTTGTAAAACGACTGAAGAGCTTGTTCTTCAGTCGTTGTAGTTTCAGTAGTTTTATATTTTGTACTTAACTTGCTGATATGTTCTCAGTAGTTGTGAACATTTCAGTAGTTTGTTAAGATTTAGTTATTTCTGTATTGGATCTGCCAGTTGTCACTTTCCGTGATAACAGCAGTGACTGTTGCACTCTATATAAGGAGTGACAACCATTGTAATCATTGAGCGATATGAGCAATTGAATGGAATGATTGATTGATTCGATTAGAAATATTCTACATCTATAAACATTCCTAGAAATCAGAAATTCATATTCTCTCCCTATAACCGTATGCGATCTTAACGCTTACATATATTGTTTGCTTGCTACAATTTGTCTAATTCGTGTGTGTACTCCGCTGCTTTACATTCTGATAAACATCAAACTTGTGATCACTGATCCTGTCATTAGGAAACTCTTTATCAATCATCCTTAACAGCTGCTTATCATGTTGTTTGTGTTGTTCTTCTTCTTCAAGTTGACTTTTACCATTTGCCTTTGGATGTCAGGTGTGTTGTTGTTGGTTGACTTCTGGGCTCAGGCATCTTATTTTAAGAACATCAGAGATTGGCAGACTATCATCCTCATCATCTTCTTCTTCTTCCATCCTCAACACCTTCTTCCTCTGGGTGCATCATTGGTAGTGGTTTGAGTAGGTTTCTTGGGTAAAGGAGTGGTTTTGAGGGTGTGAAGTTGGTTGTTTCGGTGTAGGAGATTGTGCAGGCTGCTCTAGCATCTTGGTTGTGAGTGAAGCTTTGGATAACTTTGCCATATCAGACCTTTTCCAGCACCAGCTTCATCAAGAGCTTCTATGATCAATCCTTTGTTGAATACTTCAGAAGAACAGATTCTGGTGGTTATCTCCAAAATACTGTCTCTGGACCATGACTTCACTTCAATGATTGATCTTCCCAGATGCTTTGATATGAATCTTGTCATAGCTTCCAGCCTTTCCTTTCTTTCTCACTCCAACTTGCCCATCTATGTTCAATCTCTTGAATCTCTAGCATTCTGATTTTAGAGTCAAGTTTGGCTGTGTCAAAACCTTGTCTGAAGAGTTGATCAATGATCTTATCCATAGATTTGCTATGTTGCTCATCAGTATCTATGATCAGGTCTTCTAACTTTTTCTCATCTTCAGTCTGTTCAGCACTCTTCTTTCTCTTGTAGGTGATCATCTCCTTTTCTTTCTTCTTTTTTCTTCTTTCTCTTCAACTCTCTTTCTTTTGTCTGCTTTCACTGACTTAGACTCCCCTTTTTTGGTTGCATTGGGTTCAGGGGTTTGAATGTTAGAAAGTCTCTTAGAAACAACACTATCAACTAAGGTTTGAAGATTTGAGGAAAGCCTCTCATCAATGGCTTGATGCACAATGTTAGTGATGATGGAAGTGATGAGAGGTAAGGAGGATTGAAAGGCAGCAACCATTTGCTCAGAGGGGTTTTATCCCTGACATATGGTGCTTGAATCAGAGGCTAGTGGCAAAGTTGTTGGGAGTGGCTCAGTGTTTGGGAGAGCTTCAGAAGAAACTGCCATCTGTGGGTGAATTGGGCAGATGGACTTGATTCTTGTGACATTTTGGCAAGCAGTTCTTGTAGTCTGCATACCTCAGTCTCAAGAATGGCGTTGTGGGCTAGAACATCAAAGAAAAAGCCCAGGTCATCATCAGTCTTTGCTGAATCATCTGACCTCCTGATTAAATCAGGATGAACATGGGTTGAGTGTAGATCAGTATTCATATGTGCCCCTATTTCTTGGAACTGGGGACTTCCTGCCTCAGGATTATGTCCTTCATTGGCAGTTGCCTCTGGTGAGGTCTTAGAAATGATACGACCTTCATCCTAGTCATGTGCTGAAACTGGAGAAGAGGCAGCCTCACCAGATGTTCGAATCTCCTCCTCTACACAGGGAGATTGAACTCTGTAATCCCTGTGTTGTGGGTTATCAACCATATTATAATCCTCTCCCTTAACTGTTGAGGTTTTCCCAGTGGTAATAGGTTTCTGGGGAGGGTTAGAGGAATGTAGTTGAGTCAGCACTTATGCAATAACCACAGTTGGGCTTGTAGGTGTGGCTTCAGTGGGAGATAAGTGTGAAGAGGATTGCACCTGGGGTGAATGGTGCTCTTCAATGGCAATCTTCTCAAGTGAGAGAGATTCCAGTAATATGGTTTCCCTATTTTGGTTGCTTCAGGATCCTGTTGAGAGGATACCTGAGCGGTTTCAGCTAGTAGAGTCATGGAAACTACAGGGGGATTACTACCCCTAGTTTCATCCTACCTTTGTGTTGCAGGGGCATCATCAGGGGACTCAACTCCCTGAGTAGCCTTTTTGGTTTGTTTGGATTGTGGTTGGAGGGGACTTTGGATCTGGAGGATGAGGCTGTGGGTTCCTTCTGCTTGGGTTTTAGCAGTTTGGCAGCCTCTTTGAGATGTGGGTCAGAGTTGTGCCTGGAGTATACCGCTGGTAAAACTACCATAGCAAGGACTCCAAGGCCAACAGGGCCATCAGATTTTAATTGATTTATGATTATGGCCATAAGAAACCTTGGATATAATATCCATCTGTTAGCCACATGTTTCATTGCCAGATCTTTTAATTCCAAAAATATAATTTTAGAAAATTTAACCTTTGGCATTCAAGGATAGAATACAATACCTGCTGCCACCTGGATGACATTTGATCCCATGAAGAGGATTTGGGGGCAAGGCAGACATTGATCATGTGAAAGATTAGGCGTTCAGCATCAAGGAAGTGCTTCTTCAGAATGGTTGTAGCACTTAGGTCGCCCTCATATCCATGGTTGATGAATGATAGATCAGTAGTGCCCTTCGGGTATTTGGTGACAAAGGTGGCATCATTCAGATCTAGGGTTTGGCGAATGATAGCAGGAGTGACTACCACCTTCTTTTGGTTTACAAAGGAGTGGAGAGTGATCGCGACATCATTCTCACTAGTATGGACTGTGACATTTGTCCAGAATTGGCAAAGGGTATCGGGATAGATGGTTGGATTCAGAAGAAAAGCAGTTTGATACGAGGAATCAACCATCAGATCAATGGCAGCATCAAACTTAGTCCAAAAGGCCGATTTTGTGAAGTAGGCAACACAGTTGTGTCGTGGTTTGATTTGCATGGTCGCCATTAATGGAAGATGAACGTTCGGAAAACGACTTATGAAAAGTTTGAAGTTAGGGTTAGGTATTTATAGGTTATGAAACGGCTGAAAGAAAACAACTGAAAGTTTTGGTGTTAGTCATCAGTTGTTAGAAAACGACTGAAGACATGGTTTTAACTTTCAGATGTTGTAAACGACTGAAGACTTGGTGTTAGTCATCAGTAGTTTGAAACTACTGAAGACTTGGTTTTGGCTTCAGTTGTTTTGAAATGAAACAACAGTTGTTTGAAACAATTGAAGAGTAAATTTGCTCTTCAGTTGTTGTCATCAATTCACAGATCTCGGTTGTTTCATTTGACCTTAACACTTACTCAGCAGATTATCTGATTTTCAGATGTTTCATTCGTCATTAGTACTTATCTATTAGAACAGACATCAGTAGTTGTAACCACATCAGTAGTTGTAACTACATCAGTACTTTTCAACAAATAAAGTACTTCAGTACTTTTAAGTAATTTAGTCTTCAGTAGTTATGAAAACTGCTGAAGATAAAATAACTTACTGTATACTAATGTTCATCAGTAGTTGTGAGCTGAGATCATCAGTAGTTGTCAAATCATTCAAGCTGCAACATACCAAGCCTTAGCACAAGATTTTGGAAAGTTGCACTGTCCAAAGGCTTAGTAAATATATCTGCAAGCTCATTAGCACTAGGAACAAACTTTGGATCAATCAGACCTTTTTCATAACAATCCCAGATAAAATGATGTCTGATCTCAATATGTTTGATCCTAGAATGCTGGACAGGATTCTTAACAATACAAAGAGCTGAAGCACTGTCCATCAGTAAAGGAGTCTTAGTCTCTATAATGTTATAATCCAGTAATTGATCCTGAAGCCAGAGTACCTGAGATGTACAACTTGCAGCAGCAATGTACTCTACTTCAGTAATGGATGTAGCAACTGAAGTTTGTTTCTTACTCTGCCAAGAAACTAAACAATTGCCTAGAAATTGGCATCCACCAGAGGTTGATTGTATGGTTAATTTACACCCTGCATAGTTACTATCAGAGAAAGCAACTAATTTGCAAGAGTGCCCAGTGGAATACCAAAGTCCTAGAGATTGAGTTCCTTGCAAATATCTAAAGATCCTTTTGACTGCAATCATATGGGATACTTTAGGTGCAGCCTGAAATCTAGCATAGACACAATTTGCAAACATAATGTCTGGTCTAGAAGCTGTAAGGTACATCAAGGAACCAATCATACATCTGTAAAGAGTTTCATCAACTGCTTTACCTTTCTGATCAGCACCCAGTTGTGTGGTGCTGCACATGGGAGTAGAACAGGGCTTATAGTTTTGTAAATCAAACTTTTTCAATAAATCCTTTGTATAAGGATTCCTTAGATTTTGGCTTAGTTTTCATATTCAGTGGTTTAATCACAGGTACATCTATTTGGTTAACTCTCCCCAACAGATGTTGAACCATCATAACAAGTTGTGTCTGATTGGTTGTTAAAGCCTTCAGTTCAGCAAACACATCAGTACTTGTTTTTGATTGGTTCCTGTGACTCACCATGTCCTCCTTTTTGAAAGACACGGACTTAGTCTGGTGTTTTGATATTCCATGAGGAATATTTTCAGCTGTTTTATGATAAACCCCTTCCTTCTTTTTAGATTTTTGTAAGAACTTTAGGTTATCAGATTGAGATGATTGTGGCACAAACTTGGTTTCAAATTCATCTTTCATTTTATTAATTTTCTTTTTAATGATTTTATCTTTGTTGAATTTGGAACCCTTTCTGTACCAACATTCATCAGTGAGATGATTGAATAGACCACATATTTCACATGGCTTTTTCTTCATCTTCTGTTGTTCAACTGTTGAAGAAGATGAAACTACTGAAGGTGTGTTCTTCATTACTTTCTTCCTCTTAGTACTTATGTTAAGTACTGAAGGATTTGTAACAACTGAAGACTTGTTCTTCAGAAGTTTTCTATCAGTACTTTTGGATTTCCTGATAGACTCTTCAGCAGTTGTCAAACCATGTTTGTTTTCATTTGGTTTAAAATGTACTTCAGGTGTTGTTACTTGCTCTTCAGTACTTTGAATACTTTGTGAGACAACACCTGAAGTGCTCAGCTTTTCTTTGATCATGTGTTTATCAGCAGTGAGACCATCAGCAGATTGATTAGCTGAGGTACTATTACTGACTTCATCCTCTGATTTTGCATTATCACTTGAAGATGAGACACATGATGATGTGGTTTGGGAATTTCTTTCACCTTTAGATTTTACTTCTGTCTTGGGAGTAAAATCTATAGGAGGTACAGTGTGATTATACCCAATCCCAAACTTCACATTTGAAGCTGTTTGCTTACTGAGAAGCATTTCAAACCCCTTGCAGGATGTTACCCAGCGTTCACACTCTACTTGAGTAGCTGCAAGTGTTTCTTTGAGATTCTTATGATTCTCTAAAATGACCTCTACCTTTGCCTTTTCATCAGTGATTTGGCATTTTAATTTTTAAATCTCATCATCTTTTTCTTTTAAGACAGACTCAAACTCAGCTTTTCTTTTGGAAATCACTTTCTCTAGGTCAAGATTTTGATTAATTAAAGCTACATTTGCTTCACTAATTGAGACAAAAGCAGCTATGCATGACTCAGAACACAACTTGGCCTTAGCCTCTGAAGATACCTGTGGTACCTGTGATGATGATGCATTTGAGCATGAACCATTAGTAGACTCCAGGGCCATAAGAGCAAGATTTCTAAAAGGATTTTCACCACCATGTTGACCAGCACCAGAAAACAGTTGTTCAGAATAACCAGAAAGATCATCTGGTAAGCTACTCCAGTCAACAACTCTAGGTGTGAAAAAGCTTTGATGTGATTGAGATTGAGATTGTTGATTTGATTGAGATGGTTGAGGCTCAGGTAGGGCATGTGGTTGTTAAGCTATGTGTACTGGAACCTGATTGGACTGAGGCATGTAAAAACAGGGATAAGGATATGGCATTTGACCTTGAGGAACAAAATATGCAGGAGATGATTGAATTTGTGAATGATGACCAGAACTGGTAGAATGTTGCCCTTTGTTTTGTGAGCTATTGCATGGAAAGGTCACAAAGGGTGTAGAAGAGTTAGATCCAGATGATCTACACTCTCTTGAAAAATGTCCAAGTGTATGGCACTTGTGACACCTCAACTTGCTCTTGTCAAAACCACCTTTGGTTTTTCTAGAGAGAACAGAAAATTTTCTACCTATCCTTTTGTAAAATTTTTGAGATCTGATATTGATTAATGCCATTTCGCTCAAAATATTCATCTCTTCCAGATCATCATCAGCAATTCCTTTCAAATCATCCATCAAAAAGCACAAATTATCACTACTACACCCTGAATTACTATCAACACCAACAAAAGCAGGATCTCCACTGTTTGAAGAGAAATCTATATGCTCATCATAAGAACTTTCTGATGCAGCATATTCTGACTCATGACCGACCAGAGCAGTATTCCCTGGTACAAAATCATCAGTGAGCTTCCCAGATGAAGCCAGTTTCCTTTTCTGTTCTATCTCTCTTTCAAATGTTAACAGTTTCCCATGAAGTTGGGTGAGAGATAGATTGTCCAGATTTGCACTGGAGCATAGAACAATAGTATATGTGTCCCATCTCTCAGGTAGGGATCTAAGGAATCTGTTGTTCATCTGACTATTTGTATATTCATGTTTAACCATTTTCAGCTCAGATATCAAACAGGAAAATCGCTCAAACTGTTGAGTTAGTGACTCACCATTTCTATGAGAGAATGTCTCATATTGTTGGGCAAGGATCTCTCTATTGTTTGCCAAGACCTCATCACTTCCTCCAAATTGTTCTTTCAGAGCAACCCAGAGGTCATGAGCAGTTTCATGATGCATAAGTCCATAATAGATTTCATTAGGCAGTGCCATGGCCAGAATTCCATGGGCTTTAGCATCAATTTCAAACAGTTTCAGATCTTCATCTGAGTATTGCTCTTTCTTCTTTGGAACCATATCATTGGTTTCCGAATTACTCACCATAGGCTTATATGGTCCATGAACCATAGATTTCCAACAACCTAAACTGTTGACAGACAGGTGATGGAGCATTCAGCGTTGCCATATGTTATACTCACTCCTAACAAGCATCGGAGGCTTTGTTGAGGAGCCAGTATTGTGAGGATCATTGATTGATGTAGCCATTTTCACCAATTCAAATAGGTTCAATGAGATTTTAACAGATCTAGCTCAAAAACTCAACAACACAGTTTGAAACAAAATGAATCTTAAATTAATTCACCGAAGCAACAGAAAATCAAACTCTATAACCAATTCTTGCAAATTTGCTAATTCGATCAAACTTAGATATCAAAAGAGCAGTTTTAATGATCAATTATTAAATCAATCAATGATTAACCAGTTCTGATACCATTTTAAAGGATCGAGATCTAGTTTGATCAATTAGATTAAGATTTGCAGCAGAATAGCACAAGAATTAGATGAAATTTAAGAAAGAATAATATGAATATTCAATCAAACAGTGACGGTTATAGAGAGAGAAATTTTTCTGCAAAGAGAATGTTTTCATTCACGCACACGCTTCGGTTGCAAGGAAATTAGGTCAACATTCCATTTATAAAGGAATGTGACATCAGCTTACGTCACTTGATAGTGACAACTAACTGATTTATACAAACAACTGAAAGTAAACTAAACTACTGAAGATGTCCACAACAACTGAGGGCACCTTCACAAAAAGCTAAGTACAAGCTAACATTACAACTACTGAAGTTATAACATCTAAAGTGTAAGAACTTCATATGTTTTACATAATATAAAACTACTGATTACAAACTACTAAAAAGTAAACCATCACAACTACTGAAGAGAACTACTTCAGCTATTGTGACAACTTCTGAGAACTTGGTCTTCAGACTTTGTCTTCAGCAGTTGTCTTCAGACTTTGTCTTCAGCTGTTGTCTTCAGACTTTATCTTTAGATTTTGTCTTCAGCTGTTGTCTTCAGACTTTATCCTTAGACTTTGTCTTTAGCTGTTGTCTTCAGACTTTGTCTTCAGCAGTTGTGTTCAGACTTTGTCTTCAGACTTTGTCTTCAGCTGTTGTCTTCAGACTTTGTCTGCAGCTGTTGTCTTCAGACTTTGTCTTCAGCTGTTGTCTTCAGCTGTTATAGACCACTTCAGTTGTTTTGATGTCTGTGAGACTTAAAGGTTTTTCTGATCTAGCTCATTGGTTCTTTTGGTCCAACAGGGAATCTGGATCACTTAGAAGAGGAGTGGACACCACATGATCCTTGATTGGATTATCATTGATTGGTTTACATTTTGCGTTCATCAAGATCTCTTGTGGAGGTGGAACCACTTTATAACCCAATCCCTCCCCGTTGTTACTCTCTCTCACTAAGTTTTGGACAATATGAGATGAACTTGTCCAACTGTGCAATTTTTGCTTTAAGGAATTAACTTGTACTTCTAAAACTGTCTTTTGTTTCTTAGTGTCGTCTAGAGAGTTAAGATAGTACCTAATGTCATTAGCTTGGTTAAAGGCTACTACTTCTGTTTCCCTAAGCTGTTTGTTCAAAAGGTCTATCTTTTCTTTGTAACTATGCTCATTTTGTTTTAGAACTCTATTAGTTTCAATGCATAGTTCCAAGTCCTTTACTAAGTTATCATTATGATCTAATAACCTAGCAAATTTTAAATCAATGCTTTTCTTAAATTTATTACAGTTAGAACAAGCATGATTATTAAAGAGTTGGTCAGTAGTACTTACCTGAGAGGAATCTGATGAATCAGCCATCAATGCAGAGTCTGGTGTTTCTGGAGCTGGTGATTCTGACGTTGTTGTAGTTTTCCCTTCTTCAGGTAGGTAGTTGACCACTGGTGCAGTCTCTTCTGTGTTTGACATTACGAGTTCAACTGCAAGATCTCCTTCACTAGCCGAATCATCATCTATATCCTCCACACTAGCGATATTGGATTCTCCGGTGAGACAAACTGAAAGCTCCAGTCTTGTCCTTCATCATCATGAGCAGTCAAGGCTTTGGGATCCTTGCTTGATAAAGTAGGACTGCTAGTGGGTTTATCCTGGCGATTGAAGGAGGAGAAAGGATTCCCATTGCCAATCTTCTTTGGCTTCACACACTCCCTTTTGAAGTGCCCTTTCTCACCGCAGTTGAAACAAGTCACTTTGGTCTTATCGAAACTGAAGGTAGTGTCCTTAGTTGCAATCAAGTTCTGTCCGATCTTTTTGACAAACTTCTTAGCTCTCCGGACAGCACTTGCTAATGCCCACATTATGTCCATCCGCTCCAGTTCTGTCTCGTCTACCTACTCGTAGTCCTTGTCTGCCAGATGGCAGTTCCCAATTTTACCAGCAATTAGTCCATCATAGGAGTGGACTACCGTAACTAAGAGATCCATGTGCTCTTTGGCTACCTCAACTGTCACATTACCGAAGTTCTCGGTCTTCAGCTTTGCTGCATTGGCTTAAGGTATAATGTATTGGGTACCAGACGACCCTGATGTTTCTGACCCTGAAGTAGAGGCTTGAGAAGGACCAGCCGAGCTTGATACAAAAGCTGTCTGAAAAGGTGCTCCAAATGTTTTGGCTTGAGGAGTCGCGTTGTATAGCGTTGGGTTCTGATCATAGGAAGACTTTTGTGCTCTATACTTCATCCTTAGTTCTTCCTCTCTCAGCTTCTGAATGAAGTCATTTATATCTAACTTCGTTAGCATACCATTCTGTCTGAGGTTGGAGACAAATGAAACCCATTTCTCCGGCAGCCCATCTGCAAAGTTAGACACTTTGTCCTCCATTGACGTCGATACTCCATGAGTGTGCATCTCACTCATCAAGTGGTAGAACCTATCAATAACATCATCTAGGCTTTCTTTTTCCATCGAGGAGAAGTTGTCAAACTCCTTCTTTAAAGCCTTAGCCTTTATGGCCTTCAATGATGCGTTTCCGTCATATCTTTTCTCCAATGCATCCCATAGTTTCTTTGCTTGTGTATATTCCGAGAATTGATGGAAAATATCCTTCGGAATTGACTGTGTGAGCAAAGTATAGACTTTCTTTTTCGTCATTGTATTTGACCTTTTGTCCATCAGTCATGCCACTAAGTGTGAGTTTGACACCATCAGCTCCGACCAGCATGTTGTACCCCGTCTCTATAGATTCCCACAGATTGGGATCTACTCCATTTAAGTAGATCTCGAAACGTTGTTTCCATTGCGGGTATTCGTCTAACGTGATTAGCTTTGGGGGTTTGTTATGATTCCCCACTTCATTCTCCAGTAGCAGTAAGTTTTGAATACATGAGTCTCTCCCTACTGTGAACGTTGAGTATTGGTCCTCCATTGCTATAAACTTTAAATTTAAACCAAATTTTTGTATTAGTGCGAATGAAGGTGTGCGATTGGGCTACTCGGGTGATTGAACTATGCGGATGGTTCAATCGTGCGACTAAACTAATGCGGATGACTCAGTCAACCGAGTGAACTAATGCAGTTGAACAATACGAATAGACTTCTCAGTCGTACGAATGGGAGTACGAATGAGTCCAATCGTGCATATGGGGGATGCGTATGACCTCAGTCGTGCGATTGAGTCAATCGTCTGACTGAACGTGCTGGATTTCGAAAATTCGTAGGTTTAAGATGTTTGGACGCTAAAACACGAATTTCTTGCTAACCCTAATTGCCATATGCTGGAAAAACTAAACTTTACGATCAAGAGATGTCTAAAACCCGATTTGACACAAAAGATTGCGTTTTTGAGTGTAAAAACACAATTTTTATATCAAAATGATTGAATCACACATAAATCTAGAGCCAAGGCTCTGATACCACTTGTTAGGATCGTGTACTGGACGAATACTAACATATTTACGCGTATACCGAATCAAATAGTGTGGAATCCTATTTGATTGGCAATCCAATCAGTGAGAATGCACGTAGAATCAATTAAGATTGAATCTAAATGTTAAGAATGATTAGCAATCGATCTACGGCGATCTATGAAGTTGGAACAGGTTGCTAGAGGTCTCTGGACGGCTAGGGTACGTGTAGGTATCGAAAAGTTCAAAGTGTCTTGTTTTTCCACGATATAAGTGGTATTTATAGGTTCCGGTTTCTCAATCGTGCAACTGGACCATTTGCATGGTTCAGTCGTGCGATTGAGTCATGCGGTTGATCCATTCACACGACTGAGTGTTCAGTCGTGCGACTGAGTCAATCTCATATTTCAATCATGCGACTGATCCAGTCTCCTGGTTCATTCGTACGACTGGTTCATTAGCAAGAAGTTGTTCATGCGTATGGTCCATTAGCATGGCCAATCGCATGAGAACTTCATATGATTAAGTTTGAATATGTTTCATAAGCATTAATTGACTTAGATTATTCAAACAACCACAACCTATATAATTAGTTCAATAAGCGTTATTACATACCAAGCAATGAAATATTCAACATTATAAGCACAATCACACATTGTATTTCATTAAGTACCCGTACAATTACATATGTGTAAGACAATAAAGACATATTACATTAAGTTCAGAAACTAAGGACACGTGTATCTACAGACATGAACTTCCTTATAATGTTCCTATTCTCAAGAGTCACTACAACATCCATTAAAGTATCTACAATCTTAACATATTTGAAGTATTGTTAAGTCATAGTTTCACCTATTTTGAAGGTGAAATTTTCAAACTGCTGCTTCAGGAGATCCTTCTTGTTCTCCTTGGCTTTAATTGACCCCTCATACATCAACTTTAGTGCATCCCATAGTTATTTAACTGTTTTGCACTTCTTGAAGCCTTTGTATATTTGGAAGAGTAGTTTGAAGGGTTGTCATGACTTTCGATCAATCTCTATTCTCTTCATGTCTTCTTCAAAATAATCAGCCACATCTTTTGAAATCATACCACCCCCAACAATAGCTGAAGAGATGCTTGGTATGTAAGGACCTAAGACAACATATTACCACATCCTGGAGTCTTGTGACTTAATGAACCCTTTCATCCGTTGGCACCAAGTGTCAAAGTCTTCAGGAGTGATCAGTGGGGACTTTGTCATGGTTCCAGTTTCCATATCAACTTTAGTAATAGCTGCCATTTGAGATGTTTAGTATTTTGTGTGTGAGAAGGATCTTAAGATGGTGAGATCTTACAATCAAGATACTGGAATGCTCTGATACCAATTGCAGGCCCGTTTAGAGGGGAATGGTCACTTACAACATAAACACACAATGAAGAGAGTTGTTTAAGAACACTTAACAGATCAAATAGAGAACTGGTAACACACTGGTTTGATACTTAGAACACAAGTAAATATGAGATAGAACAAGAACAAACAACACAAGTATATGGTTTCAAGAATGTTGTATATTGCTCTCAAGTTCTTTTACAAGTGTTAAAGCGTGAAAGAAAGGTTACAAGGACCTGAGAGTTGTTGGATCAAGAAGAAGGCTGGTGCAACAAAACCAAATCACTTAGACAAACTTTGGTGTTGCTTACAAAGGCTTCCGAAGCCAAGTGTGGAACTTCCGAAGGAAGTAGAGTTCTTTCGAAGACAAAGTAAAAGTTCCACTTTCGAAGGCAAAGCTATACTTCCGAAGATAAAGTATTCACTTCCGAAGATGATGTCTCAAAGGAAGAAATCAAAAGACTACTTCCGAAGTATGAAGAAAGAAAGAAGTTCTCAAGCCTCGGAAGAAGCAGCCTCTTCCGAAGTATAAGTGGCTTTGGAAGTACTTGTTCTTCCGAAGCCATTTAACCTTCGGAAGACACTGCTATGAACCAGTGGACATAAGTATGGTCTCTGACACTCCGCTGCAGACCTCAGATACTGCATGGCGTTTTCTCAAAGAGCCATGTAGTTGACCATACTTTATTCCACTGTTCACCTTTTTATGTTAGTACAAGTTACCAACTTTAGTTGGTGACAAAAGGTAAGTCAGGGACATGTCCTAACTACCATATCTCAGATAAAGTCTTATCTGAGATACCTTAAACTATAGCTTTGTAGTATTTGCTTTAGTTAGAGGATTCCAGCTGGTATCAAAGTATATCCGGCTGTAGGTAGTATATATATAGTCTCTCATTGTAACTCATAAGAATATACTTGTAAGAGTCTTGTAATATTTGAGTTTAGAAGCAATATATGCAAGTACCTTGAAAATTACTTCTTATGTTCTGTTATTACTTATTATATTGTTATAAACTCTTAAAGACTCTTCTCTCATCGAGAGTGTTGTTTAAGTGAGTTAGAGAGAAAATCAAATGTTTAGTGACACAAACCGATCCTGCACTTTATACTACATCCCACAGTCGGTGATACTTAGAAAGCCAACTGAAAACATTTGAACTAGACAACAAAATCAAATGTAGAGTTAAGGCAGATTGCCTTTTGACTAGTGACTATGACATGCTATAGCTCACATCCTAATATATTACAAAAAGGATAAAAGTACGTAAAGTAAAAAGCACAGACTTAAGACCTCAATATACAGTTACTAAAAGCATGGACATTTTCACCAACTTGTGAAAGTTGGTGAGTCAACAGGGTTGCAGCGGAAAGTGATCCAACTTTATGGTAAAGTACATCAGATAAAACATGTGTTCGAAATTCTTCAGAAGAAATACATCTTCACTTCTTGGCTTTGGAAGACTTTATCTTTAAAGCGTCGAATGACTTCATTTTTGGCTTCGGAAGATGTTGGTATTAGCTTCGGAAGATGTTGGTCTTAGCTTCAGAAGATGTTGAACTTAACTTCGGAATATTATACACTTAGAATATTTCTAGTGCATGGTGTAAAACTTTCGAAGCATTTCTACTTTGTACTTCAGTGCAAGCATGCAGGAAATACTTTGGATATTTTAGGTGCGTCAGCATTACATAAAATCTTACAATTATCATCATTTTGGATGAAACATTTGTCAAACTTGTAGATATATGTACTAATACTACTTGTCTACTTAATAGTTTTATTTGTCTAATAGAATAATTAAACTTTTATTGTATAAACACCAC
Organism: Flaveria trinervia; assembly: GCA_025506515.1. Lineage (NCBI taxonomy): Eukaryota > Viridiplantae > Streptophyta > Magnoliopsida > Asterales > Asteraceae > Flaveria > Flaveria trinervia. The sequence goes on along the minus strand of CM046458.1, from coordinate 11,915,559 downwards.
TTAATGGAGATAAAATAAAAACATTTGTTATATATATTTTCATAAGTTATATGCTTCTCTATCTTTTTTTCCTTACAATTATCTTTAAATCTATTATGTTATAACACTAATCTTATCTTAATCATAATTAGGCAAATTGAAGTTTAATGAATCAAACTATCGCCTATTAGCTAATAATAATTTATAGTGTCACCTTTTTTAATAACAATCCTAACTTTAATTTTTGTAGCAAAAACAATCCTAGTAAAATAATTATTCATGTGTTTACGTTTAATTTTCACTTGATGTTACTCACGATGGTGTTTGTAAATGAAAAAGGGAGACATATAATGAAATAGAATGAAAATGAAAGAAAATCATGTGCAAATCAATGAATATTATGCTACTAAGTTTGTCATTTACAATAAAAATAAAAGTTCATTTTATTCTCGTTCAAATTGATAGTATAAATTATTGTTAGTTAATAAATGACAGTTTGAATTATTAAAATTCTTACTTATAAAAGCATACACAACCCGCTCTTCATCTTCGTATCTATAATTACACTAAAAAGCACTAACTTTTCTTTTTTTTAATTGCATAATAACTTTTTATAACTTTATCATTATATTTTTTCTCTAATCTACTCATTACCACTTTCAACAAATATTAAAACATTAATAGAGATGAACAATATTTTACCAAATATAAAGACGGATAGTTAAAATGTTCTTTGTGCTCCACTCACAACTATTAGTAATCATTTTTTATAATATATATACCGTACTCACAGACATATAAAGAATGTGCTGTGAATGCTCTAACTATGTGGGTGTTTAGAATTGCTTATTGAAAACTCCTTTAAACTTTTGAAAAGGAGATAGGTTGAAAGAAAATAAAAATATGTTTGAATGGTGATGAAGATGTTAGGATGAAAAAGAGTTTTCAAGAAGTTAAAACTTTTAACTTTTGAAAACTTCTTTTGAGAAGTCAAAAAAAATGTAAATAAAGAATTCTAAACATGACCTATATTATAAGAGCATTCATAGTAGAGTACTTAAAAATATATGAATATGTTTGGTATATTATATGGAATGGTTTTGAGTGGTTATAAGTAAAAGAGAAAGAAAATATTATTATGGATTTGTATAATTGAAATATTATTGTTCAATCCTTATAAATATTTTAATATATTTTAAAATGGTTGTGAGAGAAAAAAATAATAATAAAAGTATAAAAAATATTATTTAGTTGAAAATAAAAAAAATATAATAATTTTTAGTATATTTTTTTTTCATTTTTGATATTTGCTATTTAATTTTGCAATCAAACTATTTTCCAAAAAGCACAAGTCAAAAAAGAGTGAAGCTAGATACAGTCGATTGGGCATATATATATGTATATATTATAATAGAAATAGATTCAATCATCCTTCTTCCCCATCGAGATCGAAGTTACAGCAATGGCAACTGGTGTCACCCGGAAGATTTCAGCTGCATCAGCTAGATCACACACCAGAAAACCCAAATCATCTTCTTCCTCTGCTCTTCCAAAGGTCTGTTAATCGTTTTTCTCCACTCTTATACTCATAGTTCGATCTTCTTCTTATGGTGTTACATACTGCCGTTGTATGTTTATCGTCAAAACAACTGGTGTGCTTCTGTATAGAGTGCTTTTTTTTTTCTTTTTTTTTTAATTTGGAGGATGTGGAGCTCAGTTTGAGTTTGAATTTGATCCGAATGGATTCTAGTTATTATTAGAGTTTTGATTTGAAGATGTGTTTTTGAATTTCATCCGGAAAGCAGAATCCCAACGATATGAACAGTTTCATGATTGATATGTTTAGTTTATTAGATTCTATTTTGTGCATATTGTATAAATTTGTCATAATAAGAGAAGAAGGGTGTATATTACTTGACTCCGTAATCAGTCTAATGAGTCTTAATCTGGATTGGATTCAGGAGTTTAGAATTGCAACCAAGGCTAGGGTCTCATTATCTATACCATGAAGAAGATCTTGGACTGACCAGAAAACACGCATTTTAGTCCGGAGAATCGACCAGAATTATTCGATCCTTTTTCATGTTGCTAGTTTACTGCTTTAGAATATTCCCTGAAGCCTTAGGTAGCCTAAGGCGTTAGGCGCACTCAAGGTGCAAAGTGCGTGCCTTGGGCCTAGGTGCAAGGCGCTTAAATAGCAAAGACTTTTTCAAGCAAGATGCACGGTATAAATCAATCTGTTTAGTGGTTCCAGACATGTTTTAGGATGGTTTAGGGCTAGTTTAGGCCGGTTCCAGGCCATTTTTGATGTTTCAGAATAGTTTTAGCTCTTCAGACCTATTCAGACCAGAATTCCGCTGGAATTTGTAGAATCTCATCAGAATCACCGGCCTGACTTCGCCTGAGCCCTTGATGGCTGCAAGGCGGCTTGGCTTCGCCTAGCCTGGGCACCTAGGCTTGTGCCTTTGGCGCCTCTAACAATTATGCCTAAAGCCAAGGTTAAATGCCAATGGTTTGACTTAATTGGTCAATGATGTCATCTTTGAGACCCACAATTCATGAGGATATTCTATGGTAAAGAATGGAAATGACAACTTAAGTACGCAAAGGGTAGTGCAGTGTTTGATGTAAATGTATGAGTTATATCTGTCATTTTTAAATGTAGTATGACTATCTAAAGTTCTAGTTTCCAATTAAAGATTTCTACGTGTTTGTTTATGATGCCAAGGATAAATAAAATTGGAATCAGAGAAATTTTTGGTTTACAAACTGAACTATGTGAATGCATAATCCAACTTCAAACCTGAATAACATGCTTTTAACACTTCTGGGATGATTTAGAAACTTCATTTACCTTCTTATACATACTTTCAGAAATCTTTTGTTACTAAGCTTGACTTGGTTTGCCTTATTTTGCTGGAAACTTGTCAGGGATTTTCAAGAAATTGTTGCTTGTCTTCCTTTCGGGGGTTCTTGCATGGGCCTATCAAGCAACACGTCCACCACCACCAAAGACATGTGGATCTCCAGATGGTCCACCTGTTACAGCACCCAGGATTAAGCTTCGTGATGGAAGGCATTTGGCCTATTTAGAATATGGTGTTTCTAAAGAGACAGCCAAGTATAAAATAATCTTTGTTCATGGTTTTGACAATTGCAAACATCATATCTTATTGCCAGTGCAGCCTCTCCGGTATTGATCTTTCATTCTTCTCATGTCCTTTGGGTGTTATGTTTCACTAAATTAATTTAGTAAAATATATAAACTTCTTTTGAGATGTTCACACACTAAGGGAATGTTTGGATATACGCTTGATGGTGTTTATGTAACATTGAGTAACCAAAAACAGATAATTAGGCTTAGTAGAACAGTCTTGAGAAAATAGTAGTTGGATATACTTCTTCTTTTGAAGTAGTAATAATTGGATGATTATGTTTTCAAGTACTTGAAAATTCTTTTAGTTACAGATGCTAATTGAAGATTTTGACCTAAGCTAACATCCTTGTGAACAAAGTTGAGAATTTGTGAAATGGAAAATCAAAGCTGCTGAAACTAAGTTGAATCGTTGAAACAAAAATATGTTAAATGCCAGCATTTTTTCTCCAATCATAAGCAAAACAATTTTTTCCTAATATCCTGGAGGTTATAAAGGAAACATCTTTTACACGTTTAAAAGTAAGAAAAACTTGATTAAAAATGTACACAGTTTTCTAATCTGTGAAGAAAAGATTTGTGAAAGTCACATCTTTTTGTAATGTTTCTTATTTTGACTCTGTAGTTACTTTGGTTGACCACTACAGGCGCTTATCGAAGAGTTAAAGGTGTACGTTGTTTCATTTGACCGACCTGGTTATGGAGAGAGTGATCCGGATCCTAACCGCACTCTAAAGAGTTTAGCTTTGGATATCGAGGAGCTCGCTGATCAACTAGGACTTGGATCTAAATTTTATATAGTTGGGATGTCTATGGGTGGAGAATTGGTTTGGCCTAGCTTCAAGTACATCCCTCACAGGTATTGGTCGAATTCTGATAGCCTTTTAAGCATTATAGTAATGGTGGAAAGATGGATCAGAACGGGTTCAATTAGCATGTGTTTATAAACTAATATGAGACGAAGAACCACACATCAAACACTTTCTAATCGTTTTTAGAAACTTAATGAATAATTAATGCTTTAATTAAAATAATTAAATCTGTATGCCTGGAAAAATAATTATTACAACGATTTTATAAATCTTCAAATGAAACAAGGTAGCCAGGTAGGAGGACCCATTGAATTAAAAAAAGAACAAAAATCTACCGATTTCTAAGTAAATGGGTAAAGAATTCCATCTCTAGAGTTTAGTGGTAGTTAGTTTTATATTTCTTTGGAGTAATGTGTATTTATTGTGTTAATGTTGTATTTGTTGTGATTTAAATAGATTAGTAGGAGTAACTCTCATTGCTCCAGTAGTTAATCACTGGTGGCCTAACTTCCCTTCAAATATATCTAAGGAAGTGTATTCCCAGATGTTCAAGCCGGACCAATGGTCCCTTCGTGTCGCGCACCACCTACCATGGCTAACCTATTGGTGGAATACTCAAAAATGGTCCCCAGCTCCTCTGTTGCTTCCAAATCCCTTGCCATGTTTTCTCCGCCGGACTTGGAACTTCTCTCAAAGCTTAAGGATCTATCAGAAGCACAAAAGGTACCTTGTGTGTAGCGTCGAGGGTGTCAGTCGTGTCATGTTAGCAGGTTGAATTGTTAAACCCAAACCCACTTAAAATGTGTAACCTTAAAATAACCTACTTAAACCATTTTTCTAAACGGTTTGGATGGTTTTAATAAATGGGTTGGCAAGTAAACATATTTAATTAAGTGGGAGGGGTCACCTTGTTTAATTGAACGGGTTAAACAAGTCAATCAAAAGTATTCCGTTTTAATAAACGGTTAGATGTTACAACCCAAAATGCGATTCTATTCATGTTGTTTTTGTGCATCTAGTTCATTAAAAAACCTCGTGTAATTTAATATTATGGTGTTCAACCTGTTTATTGTATTTAACTCTTTTATTATATGTTACAGACACAGCCAAGACAACAAGGAGAATACGAGTCTCTCCACCGTGATTTAATGATTGCATTCGGCAAATGGGAGTTTGATCCAATGGAACTCGAGAACCCGTTTCCAAACAATGAAGGATCAGTTCATGTATGGCAAGGTGATGATGATCGGTTTACCCCTGTGACACTGCAACGCTATATCGCGCAACGCCTACCGTGGATCAAATACCATGAGCTTACACATGCTGGCCACCTCTTTGCTTTTGCTGATGGGATGACTGACACTATCCTCAAAACGCTTCTGAATGTACAAGATTAGCTTTCATTTTCCTTGTTAGGCAAGGCTTGAGACATGTTCTACGTTAGTCACTCAACAATCATGTTTTTGTTTTTATATTTGATTTTCTTTTCTTTTTTTTTTTTCTCTTGTATTGTTCTTACTATTAGACTTGAATACCTGATGGCGTTTCTCGCCATTGAGTTTAAATATTTTTAAGAGTAAATTAGTATTTCCATCACTATGGCTTGTATAAAATAATCATTTTTATCTAAAAGATTAAAAGTAACTATTTCAGTCGTATGATTTCTTTTAAGTAATGTTTTACATCCGCTCAGTTAGCCCATTCATAAATCCATTAAAACCCATCCATGTACCCCTCACGGGGCATTTCAGTCAATTTTGATTGGGAGTAAAAAAAATTAGTTTTCTATCAAATGCAACCATGCGTAATGTTCAAAACTTGGAAATGAACTAATGTAAGCCAGTTTTCATAAACATCAAAAAAATGCCAAATATTCAAATACAAAAATGTAAAAACGACCACAACCAATATTCATAAGCATCAAGGTAAAGCAAATGATACCAGATGTTTAAAACTAAGAAATAGAAAAATGTTAAAACAACCATAACCACTGTTCATAAACGTCAACAAAGAGCAAAGGATACCAGAGAAGATGCTAACAACATTATTAGATTATATAAACTTGCATGAATAAAAACCAACACTTTAATTGATTAAAAACCAACGATAAAAACTGAAACTTACGTGAATTAAAAATTGAATAAAGTTGCAGGTCAGCAACATTATTTAAAATCACTCATATTGAATAATAAACATAGAGATGCAAATTAGACAGTAATAAAAAAAATCATGTTCACTGTAGCAATTCGAGTATGATAAAATAATATATTTAGCGTATATTTTTAAAAACATCGCTTAATAGCATTCACAACTCATTCTTCATCTTTATTCATATAATTACACTAAAAATCATTATTTTTTCTCTCATTTTCAACTTTATCGTTAATTTTTCTCTTCGTTCCACTCACAACTATTTAAAATATATTAAAAACATTATAGGATTTTGAATAGTATTTTTCAAAAACACAAATTAAACAGTAAATTTTCTTTATCATTCACTCAGAACCACTTATAACCATACCATATAATATACGAAATACACTCACATGAATTTAAAAAAACGGATTGTGAATGCTCTAAGTGGATTAAAATTGAATATTTAATTCAATCTACACCTCGGGCGCAACAATCCATATGAATAATGATTTTGCCCACATGCTCACGGAGAAAAAAAGAAGAAATAGTGTTGATTTGAGAATATAGACATACCTACATACGAGAGGAAAGAAGCTTGAAAATTCGACTTGGAGCAGATGGTAGGGGCCGGAGGCAAAAAGGGTTTTTTACTCTCAAATAAATTGACTAAACACACACAAATTCAAGATAAATACATATGCATACAATAATAATAAAGTCTTGCATATTATTTTTATAACAATCATTACAACAAGTTCATTTCAAGATTCTCAGATAAACTTAAAGAGTTTCTATGATATCCTCAATAAGAATACAACGTTTTAATGATGAGATAAAGAAGAAGAAGTATTCCAAACTTAAAGGAAATACTTATCATCGGCACCCTTATTGTTGAAACTAGAAACGATGAGTTGTTATCCTTATATCCGGCGGTATCCGGAAACGTTGTAAGTGTCGTGTTGGTCAAAGATCATGAAGAACAACAATATTATGTCTATTATGTAAGTAAAAGTCTATTAGGTACAGAAAACATGTATTCTCATCTCGAAATATTGATTTTAGCTTTAGTTAGGGCATCCACTAAACTTACATTATTTTAAGACACGTCCTATTCATATTAAAATCGGCTATCCTATAAAGTGTTTTGAGAAAACCAAAGATGTCAGATAAGATGACCAAGTGGTCTGTGAAGCTCAGTGTGTATAATTTGATATATAAACCTTAGATAATGATCTAATCCTAAGCATAGGTAGACTTTGCGGTTTATTTCAGTAATGATATTCAACATGAGACAGATATGCAGGTCCAACAACTTGAAGAAACAAATAAAATGGACATTATTCATAAATGGTGCATTTAATGTAAGAGGTACACGACAAGTATCATATTAAATTCGTCATAGGGAGACATAATACCCCTAATCAATTAGTTTTGTATTCCAAGCAATCAACAATGAAGCAGGGTATGAAGCTTTAATAGTAGGATTACAATTAACTAAAGAAATCAAAATCAGGTATCTTCAAGTATGTGTTAATTCTTTATTAATTGTTAACCATTATAATGGCTCAGATGAAGCAAAAAATAAAAAGCTCTAACATAATAAAGGAGAAATGAGTGTTAGATATAAAAAATTTTGAAGATCCAGATCCTAACAAGGTAGAGGATCATGGGTCTTGCTTATTAAAGACACCTATAGAATGGCAAAATCCAAAATATGAAGAAAAAAAACACAAAACTTTCCTCATGAAAGTATCACGCTTTTTATTTTACATGAAAAATTATATCGAAAATCAGTGGCAGGTCCATACTTGAAATGTTTGAAAAATCTTGAAACTAAAGAAGTCCTAAAGGATAGAATACCGTTGGCTGACAATGAGAAAGGATGCTATGGATTATGTCGAGAAATATGATGCTTGTCAAAGAAACAACAATGTACCTCATTAACTTAAAATATATATGCATCTAATCATTTCCACTTGGTCATTCATGGAGTAGGAAATGGCATAGTGGGAAAACCTTCTTAAGCACGAGAAGGAAAGATACTCATATTAACAAAGACTGACTACTTTTCTAAATAGATTTAATCTAAATATTTTGCTTAAGTGAAAGACATAGAAGTATACCAATCCTACTATCTCAAACTATACTCGAACTTCATTCGCTCCGGCGGGGTGCATAAAGCCATCAACTTAGAAAGGTGTAAACTTTTACACCTTAGAAGGTTTTTGTAATACCTTATATTTGGTGAAATGGCCGGTCTTAATCTTTTTAGTTATAATCCATGAGAGTATGATCTATAAAATATTAATCCTTGCTAATAGTGGGTGTTAACTTAACTAAAACCCCTCTAATGCTTAAGTCAGTAATTAATAGAGTAAAAGAAATAATAAAAATTGAAATAAGAAAGGATAAGAAAAATACAAGCTTGGAGTGAATTTTCTTACATGAAATATGCTTTGAGATAAATTGCATTTTAGGATCTTGGCCTGATTTCCTTCCAAAGTGGCCAGCCATATGCTCATTTGTTGACCTCGGAGTCTATTAGGTATGGTCTTTCCAATCTAGGTTCCAACTTTCTTCCATTAGGATTAATGGTATTCTAGAAAGTCTTCCCAAGTATAATATCACCTACCTAAGATCTTATGTTCTCATATATTTGTTGTAGGATCTAGTTATTCTTTGTTAATATGCTACAATCTGGATCTTGACAAGATGTTGATTTCATTGATAACATTGAGATCCCAAGTATGAGATTTATAATTGTTTAAGGAGTCTGGAGGCTAGATCTTGCAGTAGGGATATCCATCTCTTTAGGGATTTCTACATCTATGCAATAAAACAAAAATAAGATTTACCATGTTGCATGCTTCGCTATCATCCTATCTACTTAAAGAATGAATGAAGATTAGTTATTCTACTCATATTCTTTTGTGAATCCAACGATCGCAATCAGAAATTATCAGTATCAGTTGATGGCAAGTCAATGTTTGCAGAATCAACGTTAATTGGTTTAATTATTTGTAATAACTTTAATTATCAATAAATATTCAAGAACACACTAATAGAAACACAATTAATGAATAATATGTATTTCATTAAAATATGTTAATGATTACAAAATAATGAATGAATGATATCAAAGTTTGTTATGATGTGACGGCTGCTAGGGTTTGATTGAGAGACGGTGATTGTCGTATTGCTATTGCTGTTGTTGTTCAATCAATCGTCTAAAACAACCGTTGTTGAATCGAAACCTAGGATCCATATATATAGACAATGATGTTTCTGTTATAGGAAACACCAGATCTCTTGGGATTTGATTTGTGTCAGTTAAGGAATTATCGGATTTCTTGGGATTCGCATAACTGCCTTGTTGACTTGTTGACTTGTAACACTTGCATTATACAAGTGTTTGGACTTCGCGGGAATAGTGTCTTCCGTAGGAATTTGTTCTTCCATAGAAGTCTTGTTCTTCCGTAGACGTTTTGTTCTTCCGTAGGAATCTTGTTCTTCCGTAGAAAACGTGTACTTCCGAAGCAAACTTGTTCTTCAGTTCTGGTTGTTCATCCATAGAAGATCTTGGATGTAATGTTACTTGTAAGAAACATATCTACGGAAGAACAAAATGTTCATCCATAGATGTTTCTTACACTTGGTTAATTTCAAAAATTGACCAAGAATAATGTTTGTACCTGCAATTATCCACAACACACATATATGGGTTAGCATATATAATTAATGCATGCATAATAAATGACAATTACAAATATTTATTACAAGAATTGATTAAAGTTCTAAGCCTATACAAATTGATCTAGACCTATAAGTCCTAGATCTAACAATACTCCCCCTTAGGCTTAGATCCTTGTAATCAATCCTTCAAAACAGAAAGCTCCTTGACTCTGGCAATGATCTTGTTGTAGAAGTAAGACACAACAGTCTTCTGATTATCATACTTGTAGTTGATCATCATCTTGCTGAACTTCTTCAGAGTCTCAAAGCTTATCCCCAGAACATCTTCCTCTGTAGTGAGTGTGTGTAACACATTGTTGTTATTCACCATTTCTAGCTCATCTTGCTCTGAAATTCTAAGTTCTGTGAATTCATCAAAAGTTGTTCCCTTCAGCAGACCAGCATTGAATCTTCTTCTTTTGTAGGCTTTGGCATGTAATTTGTCAATCACTTGTATCACATGGACATGCAGGAACAAATCATTTTGAGCTTTTTCATCAGCCAGCTTGGGAAAGAATTTGTCATTAAGGTATGAGGTGTAGCTGGGATGAAGTAATTTGATTTCCACAGGATCAAAGATCCTGATCGGTCAGCTTTCTTGTTTTCAGCATTTCTTAGCAACACCAACTCCTTTGTTTTCTCAACATAACCCCATTCAGTTATAGGGTATATGAATTGAGTCTCATCAATGCATTTGATTGCTGCTATAGTTCTACTTTTGTAGCCAACCCTCTTCAAGAATTCATCATCTACAGATTCTAAGGCATTGGACTTGTATCTTTTAAGCCTTTTGATTTTCTTCTGATGCTCTGCATCTTCTCTTTTAGCTTCTCTGAGGACATCATCTTTAAATTTAGTCTTGAGCTTTCCCACTAGAGTTGAGAAGTCTCTTCCTCTAGAGTGAATTGGATAATTGCAGATGATCAGGCTTTGAAGATCTTTGATGTCATTCTTTGGCAGACTCACCACTGAAAATACATCATGGAAGTATTCAAATCTTCCAGATGTTCTTTTAATAATAGCACAATCCTAGTCTGGATCTTATTTCCAGGCCATGATCATGTTCTCTTCCACAGAACTGGGAGTTGTGAGGTGGTCTATTAGTTGTATCAGAGTGGATTTCTGTTCAGTTATCTCCCTCACTGTAGTGCCAAGTGGCCATACTTTTCTTGGTATTACTTCTCTCGGCTCTCTGATCAATTTGTCCTTCCCTTGTGCTGATCTTTAGATTCAACTGTTATAGGTTCAGCAGGAAGTTTGCTTTGTTGCTCATAAGATGGATGTGGAGCTTCAGTTCTGAATTTTACTCTAGTATCCAGCTCAACTTTCATCACATGCTCCATCATCCTTCTAAGTTCTCCTACTGACCTTCCCTTAAGCTCATGTGGTTTGTAGTTATGGCCTTGTAACCAGCAAGTCATGTTGTATTTAATCAGCTTAGCTGTGTCACAATGTCCCAAATCCTTCTTTATCTTCTGGATGGATTGAAAGGTGCTGAAAGCTTCATAGTCACAATTTGGAATCATAAAGCATGCAAGCTCAAATTCTTTCAACAAATTCTTCATCTCAGTCATGTTTAGCCTCTCAACCATGTCATAAGGGAGACCATGGTTTATGAGTGTCATGAACATGGTTGATTCAGGCCTCTCTTCTAATGTGTCTTTTGAAGTCAGAAGATCATCAGCCTTTGAGACTTTCTGATCTGTTGGAGAGTCTTCCTTGATCAGCTCTTTCCACTCTTCATCACTATCATCATCCTGGTGAGAGATAGACTTCACAGTAGATAAATCTACTGAAGGTGTGCGTTCAGAAGATGTGAGCTTTTGTTTTTTGGAAGAACTTTCATCAGTTGTCATCTTCTTCTTTGCAGCACCAAGATACTTTCTCTTCCTTGAGTACTGAATTAACTCTTTTGATGCCTTAGCAGATTGTTTTGTTTGAACAGTTGAAACATCAGCATTTGACTCTAATGCATAGATCTTCATTTTGAGCTGCTCAATCTCTTCTTCTTTTCTTTTTATCATATTTGATTGAGCAGAAATAAAGTTATTTGCTTGTTCAAGCTTCATCATCATCCTTTTTTTTCTTCCTTTTTAGTTTATGCTGACTCTTTAAGCTCAAACTCCTTATCAAGTAGAGCATCAATGACTTCATTATTGCATTGAGCATCTTCTCTCAGCCTTTTTATTCTAGCTTCTTGTTTCATCAGCTCGTCATCCTTTTCTCTTATCACTCCCTTCAGCTCCTGTATTCTTTGCTTTCTTTTGTTCGATTTCAGCACTAGCTTGTTGTACTCAACAACCAAATAACTCTTGCTGACAGGGATATCATTATCACTTAGATCATCTTCATTGTATGCAATCACATCGACATAGTCTGCGTCTTCTTCTTTTTCCTCGTGTTGAGAAGCAATCTCATCATCTGTTACTTCTTTATGTGCTTCACCTTCCGAGCTTGAACTGATTTCAATAACTTGAACTTTTGGTTCTTGATGTGGTTGTTGTTGTTGATGATGATCAGTGACCAGAGAGACTGGTTCAGTTTCATTTGAGAGTACAGGGGATTCAGTTTTGGATAATGACAGATTAACTGTACTTGCTTGTGAGGCTAACTCTGTCTCCCTAATGTAAATGCTCTCAGTGGCTGAATTTTCTGGATTTGGAGGTTGTTGATAAAGTTGTATTGAAGCTGATTTGGTGATGGAGTGTGGATTGGAGAGATTGGCTCTGTGTTTTGGCTGGCTGGTGATTATGGTTGGGATGTTTGTTGTTGATTTGGTGATTGATTATGGATGGGAGAGATTGGCCCTGTGTTTTGGCTGTTTTATGATAGAGGGTGAAAGGGAGAGTTTGGTTCAGTGTTTTGGCTTGTTGGTGAATTTGGTAGGGATGATTGAGGTTGATGATGTATAGGTGATATAACAGGTGAATGAGTGTCTTGAACTGAATTGGTTGAAGAGTCCTCTTGTTGAACATCCCACACAAACTCTTGAGGAATATTTGCAGCAGCATCAACCACATGTGCAAACATGTCTATGTCACCTCCTTCATATTTTCCAGAAATTTTGTTCAGAACAGATCTACCAAGGTGTGCTTGAACAAACACACCACCATCCACAGAAGTTCCAGGCAGATCCGCATTAATGATTAGTTGAAGAAACCTTGGAAACATATACATTTTATCAGCCTTCTGCACTTTAATGTGATCACATAGGTAGTTGAAGATGTACTTTGAGTAATTGTAGGTTCTTCTCTCAAAAATACCAATGATGCTAGAAGAGATATGTCTTGAAAATCTATCAAGGCTAGATTTTCTGTTCGAAATACACTTCAGATATGTGTGACAGAGAAATTTGTATGGCCCCAAAGTCTTCCTTTCTTGATTTCTCCCTTTTCAAAATCAGCATCATACCCCATCATGAGAAAAACTTTCTCTATGTATTCGTTTTCGAACACATCAGGGTGTCTTGCTTCAATATCTCCCAACTCAAGAACCCTTCTTATTGTTTGTTCATTGATTCTCCGCCTTCGATTTTTAACATCAGCAACAATACTTCACCATCTTCTTCTACGTATGCAGAGTTCCAGAAATCAGTAATATGTGATCGATAAATCACAGGCTCTACTGATAAGGCATAGAATAGTCTTGATCTTCTTAGATATCTGATTATTTGACACCCTTCTGAAACAGGATCGTCAGGGTTTAAGAAGGCACACACATTGTGTTCTCTCGCAAATCGATTATCCATCTGATCATAAAAAGAAGATTTCGTTAGAATCACATTATTGATATGAGAATACGAACAGTTGTGAGATAAAACATGAATCAAGCAGTTCATTTTTGAACATTACGACATGTTTTACCTTAATAACAGCAGATTAGGAACACGGATATATGTTTGTTTAATGTTTTGATATGGTAGAATTTTAAATGCTATGGAGGAGGGAAAAGTTTGTTGAGAGTGAGTTTTTCTAGGTCTGAAAAGTGAGTTGAAAAAGAGAATAATGAATTTGAGAAGTCAGACAACATCATTTATACTCTTAGACACATTAATTTTATCTCATTATTTAAATAGGACCCTCAATGTATTCTTCCGCAAAATATCTACGGATCAACAATATCTGTTGATGAAGTGTAACCTACCATTTTCACAGATTACCAAACTGTAAAATTAAATTACATTTGTTGATCTTTGTTCATCCGTAGTTTACCAATCTACGGATAAATATTTAAGTTTTCCACATTGTAGCTTCTGTTGATGCTTAATATAGCACTGTAGCTTCTGCCGATGCTTAAGATGGCACTATAGCTCCTGCTGATGCTTGAGATAGCACTGTAGCTTCTGCTGATGCTTAAGATAGCATAATGCAAAAAAATATTGTTGTTTGTATGGTCCAAGTCCATTGGTTAGAACCATTTATTGCTTTAGGACCTTGTTGAATTTGTATACATGGAAATTTAGCACAAGAAAGCTTTAAATGATTTTAATAAAATTTTTATATATCCAGAAGCTAAGATGATGCTCAAATTCCAATTCCTTCAAATTGATAATGAGATAGACAATGCTGCTGATTAAAAAAACTTAAACTTTATGTATTCTACTCCCCCTAAATTTGTGATTAATGGTGAAATTAAGCATTTAACATATATTTCTTTAAGAGGAATAACATGATTTTTAACTGTATGATGATGATCAGACATATATACACATATGATGGGATCATACTATAATACTAAGCCTCTTCCTGATGAGTTATTTTGTTGAATTGATACCTAAACACAGTTCTGATTGCAAGTATATTGTCCACTAAATCTAGACAAGAGCTCATGTATCAACTAGGCATGCTGATTATCATGTTTTCGTATTGATTTGGAAATAACTGTTATGGGCTTCACATTTAATTCACAAAGATTTTGTCCTCCCTTTGTAAGTCAAATCATCACTTTTTCACACTTAAAAACTATGTACTTTAAGTTATAAGTTCTATCTTAAGATGCATTTGGCATCTCATTAATGCAATGATGTAAAAGCTCAAGATAATATACAATTGATCATATAGGATTCTTTTGAGAGCTTAGATATGATCATCATCAGGTCACCAGGTCTTTACTCACGTAAAACAAATGTGCCTTTAACCTAGGTCTTTGTTTACACAAAACAAAGGGATGATGAGGATCATGATCTTTTCACCATTTGTAGCTGAACTTCAGTATGGTGATCATACACCCAGGTCTTTGTTTACATAAAACAGAGGGAGTATGATTTGTAAAGATAACTATTATAAAGTGTTGGTACATAGTGTGTTTAGATGAGTGATTTGGTCACATCAAAAAAGACTCACCTTGTATTCTCGAAATGAAGTTTCCCACAAACAATCACTTTAGCATTATGTTTGGCATGCACTCAGTTTAGTTTCCACTCAAGATGAATCTACTCGCATATCAAGAAACTTGCTGAGATTTATTGTTATTTATGAATTCAGGAATAAGCAAAGCTATAGTGTACTATCATTTCCCATGCATATGTCATGCTTAAGTATCATTACACACAATATTTTGTTTATTTAATTTGATTAATCTAAGTTAATCATGCCTAGAGATTCAACTAGAAAGTTAAATCTGACTGAGTCAAAGGCTTTAGTGAATAAATCAGCAAGCTGATTTGTTGTATCCACTTTGACTAACTTAATCAAACCCTTTTCTGAGCAATCTCTCAGAAAATAATATCTTATCTCAATATGTTTTGTTTTACTATGTTGCACAGGATTAGTGGTTATAAACATAGCAACAGAATTGTCTATATAAATTGAAGTTAGAAGGAAGTTGTAACCATAGTCAAGCAATTGGTTTTGCAACCAAAGAACTTGAGAGCAACCAGCTGAAGCAGCTATGTACTCAGCCTCAGCTGTGGATACAGAAACATTGGTTTGTTTCTTGCATTGCCATAACACTAGCCTTGGTCCAATGATTGACATCCACCGGTTGTTGATTTTCTATTACTGTTACATCCACCATAGTCACTGTCTGAGTATGAGTAGAGTGTAAAGTCTCCATCCATTGGATACCAAAGACCAAGTCCTGGTTTTCCTTTGAGGTATCTAAAAATTCTTTTATAGCATTGAGATGAGACTCCTTGGGATCAGATTGGTACCTAGCACATACACACACAGCAAACATAATATCAGGTCTACTGGCAGTTAAATACATAAGTGAACCTATCATTGATCTATATAATTTTTGATCAATAGATTTTCTAGAAGGATCAGGAATAATCTTATCAATTATTGATGCTGGTGTTTTGCATGAGGATATTTCAGCAAGATTGTATTTCTTCAGAACTTGATGTATGTATTTTCTTGATTGATGAAGATCCCATTGGATTTTTGATGAACTTGAAGGCCAAGAAAGAAGGTTAATTCACCCATTGAACTCATCTGAAATTCAGATTTCATCAGCTCTTCAAAATTTACACACAATCTCTTATTAGTGGAACCAAATATAATGTCATCAACATATATTTGAACTACTAAGAGATCTTGATGTTCTTGTTTGAGAAAGAATGTCTAGTTAATAGTTCCTCTTTTGTAGCCATGCTTGAGTAAGAAAGATGATAGTGTTTCATACCATTTTCTTGGTGCTTGATGAAGACCATACAAGGCTTTATCTAGTTTGTATACCCTATAGGAATAATGAGGATCTTCAAAACCAGGGGGTTGTGACACATAAACCTCCTCATCAATCTTCCTATATAAGAATGCACACTTGACATCCATCTGATACACAGTGAACTTCTTATATGATGCATAAGCCAGAAACACTCTTATGGCCTCAATTCTTGCAACTGGTGCAAAAACTTCATCATAGTCTATTCCTTCTTCTTGAGTGTATCCTTGTGCAATCAACCTTGCTTTGTTTCTTATAATAATCCCTCTATCATCTAGTTTGTTTTTGTATAGCCATCTAGTTCCAATAGGATGTTGACCTTTAGGCAGATCAACTAGAGACCATATCTTTTGCTTTCTGAACTATTGAAGCTCTTCTTGCATAGCTTCAATCCAACTATTTCTTTTAAAGCAGCAGTGATGTTTGGAGGGACCACTTGAGAAAGAAAATAACTGAAGAGACAAAGGTTGGCAGTACCACTTTGGCTCCTTGTAGTTCTCTTTGTTGGATTTCCAATGATGTTGATTGGATGAGTATTATGGATTCTAATTAAAGGTGTTGATTCAACTGGTATAGATGATCATAGATTAGTCATTTCCATTGCCTCACACTGATCCAACTCAGGTTGAGAGTTTAAGAAATAGTCAAAATGTTCAACATGAGTTGAAGGATCATGAGAGTCTTCTGTATGGGCTGCAGGAACATCTCCAGTCTTGGTTTGCTGTTCTGTAGGAACTGCTTCAGATACATTTTGCTCTTCCGTAGGAACTTCTCCGGAAGCATTTTGCTCTTCCGTAGGAACTTCTCTGGAAGCATTTTGCTCGTCCGTAGGAACTTCCCGGAAGCATGTTGCTCTTCCGTAGGAACTTCTCTGGAAGCACTTTGCTCTTCGTAGGAACTTCTCCGGAAGCATGTTGCTCTTCCATAGGAACTTCTCCGGATGATAAGTGAGGACATGAATCATTTCCAATGTTTGTTGTATTCACTTGAGAGCCTGGTTTTGTTGAAGGGACAACATTCACATCTCCGAATGTACCATGTTCATTTCCAAATGTAGTATCTACTGCTACTGATGTGTTTTCACCCGAGGATGGGGGTATCCTTGGAGGATCAGCAGATAAGGTTACTTCAGTCATATGAGGTGGAACAAATGGATAGCATACTACATCAGATTCTGCATTATTCAAATGATCATAGTTAAATGATTTAGATAAAGCATCTATGTCAAACAACCATGATGAACCTTTAACTGACTTTGTAAATACAGTTTCATCAAAAGATACATTAGAAGTCTCTTCCACAATGTTATGTTATGGAACATAAACCCTATATGATTTAGATGTTGAAGAGTATCCAACAAAGAAACCATCATATGCTTTTTCTGAAAATTTTCCTATTGCCTCTTTTATGTTCAAAACAGTTACATGACATCCAAAGACTTTAAGATATCCTATGTATGGTTTTCTTTTAAATAAGAGCTCATAAGGAGTTTTGTTATGTTCTTTGACAATTAATGTTTTGTTTTGAACATTGCATGCAGTATTCATAGCCTCAGCCCAAAAAGTGATGGGCAATTGTGAATTAGCTAGCATTGGTCTGGCTGCTTCAATGAGAGTTCTATTTCTTCTTTCAGAAACCCCATATTGTTGTGGAGTTCTTGGTGCACTAAATTTTCTTGCAATACCTTTGTTCCTGCAAAAGGAATCCAGTTCAAAATTGACAAATTCAGTACCATTGTCACTCCTAAAAATTTTAACTTTTGTATCAAGTTGATTCTCAACCTTGATCACAAAGTCCATTAATGTTTCTGATGTTTCACTATTTTGTTTTAAGAAAAATACCCATGTGAATCTTGTGAAATTATCAACTATCACCAAACAATATTGCCTTTTTCTAATGCTCATCACATTGGTATGACCAAACAGATCCATGTGAAGCAATTTGAGTGGTGTAGTATTAGTATTGATAATTTTGGATTTATATGACACTCTATGTTGTTTTCCTTTGTAACAAGAAGAACAGTGAGTTGAGCAATGAAACTCTTTGTTTGGCAATCCAATGACCAGGTCATTTTTCACCAATTTATTCATGTTCTTCATGTTAGAATGGACAAGCCTTCTATGCCATAATTAAGACAAATCTTTTGATAGTTTAGATATAAGGCATGTTTCATGTTTTGGGAGAGAAGTGTTGTTCATATCCAAAACATAAGTGTTTCCTTTTCTTGATGCTTTGAGGAGGATCCATTCTTCTGGAACAATAAATCCTGGCTTAAGAATGTAACAGTTAGTATTATCAAACAATGTGATATAATTTTGATCACAAATTTGAGACACACTAAGTAGATTCTACTCACAGTAATTTACTTTCTCAAACTTGAGTACACCATTTGTTATCATCCCTTCACCAACAATTTTACCTCCCATTTTATCCCCACCAAATGCCACATAAGAAGCATTTTTATGTTTGAAATCATGGAGAAGTGAACAGTTTCCTGTCATATGCCTGGAACAACCACTGTCAATATACCACTTGTTGTCAGCTCTCCAAAATTGTTCCTGCATTCAGAAATAAATCAGTTAGAAGTGACAATCCAAGTCTGAATGATCTTGGGTTTGTCAACAGTGTCTAAAATTTTTACTCCTTCATGACTTAATCCTGAAGTTTCAGTATTAATTTCATATCTAGTTGATTCATTTTGATTTGATGATGGTAAGGATGATTCTGTTGAAGCTGATGTAGGAGCTTTGGAGTCTTCTTTCTTAATTGATTCTTCCTTCACCTAATCTTTCTTTGGTTGATATTTTGATTTATAGGATGAACCTACACTTTTGAAGATTTCATCATCTTTTGCTTTTGATTGAGACACATGTGATCCCTTTTCAAAATGATCAAAGAAATTATCACTGATGATTGACTTCTTCTCAGCCAAGTCCACCTTTTGTGAGGTGTTTTGGATTGGCTTGATGTTGTTTTCTTCACAGATTTAGCATCTTCAGAAGATCTCTGCTTTGGTTTTGACTTTTGCTTTTGATTTACCTTCTTTTCTTTGAATCATCTTGACTTTTAGTAGATTGAGAGTCTGATTCTGTCAAATCTGTTTTTGACTTCTTTGTGCTTTTGCTTTTGTTCTTTTTGTTAAAATAGCATTCCTGAGTTGAATGATTATTTTTGTTGCAAATAGCATAGAATTTGTTGAAGTAACACTCTGAAGTCATATGATTGTTCATATTGCATATGGAACAGTAACTGCTGAGTAGCAGTCTTCTATATTGTGATTTGTCATATCACACCACTTGTAATATATTTCTTCAGATTCCTCTTAATGCTCATCTTTCTTCTTTTTCTTGTTCAGTTTGGGAGCTTTTTTTCCTCTTTTGAAGAGCTTGATTTGTTCTTGTTGTTCCTTGAAATATCAGCAATTGAATCTTTCTTGTCCTTTGATGACTTTTGTTGCTTCAGATTCAACATCTTTTGTTTGTTAACAACTACTCTTTTTGGTACCTCATCCGTAGATTCGGCTTTCTTTTTCCGCAGAAGCTTTACGGATTCAATAGACTTTGCTTTTCGCAGATCTTCTACTGAAGAATTTTTCTTTTGTTTAGTTGATACTTGTTTCTTCTTACCTTTATCTGCATGGGATAAAAGTACTTCTTCAGTTGATCCGTAGCTATCAACTTCTTTTTGAAGATTCAGTTCTTGAAGTCCTTCATTGAGTTTAGCAATCCTCTTGCAGATAGTCTTCAACATGTTTCTCTGCTTTGGAGGATATTGCAGCTTTGATTCTTCAAGCACTCTTGGAATACCAGTTTTAATGTGAACATTCTTACCAATGGTCATTTGATCAACATCAGGTTCATCAAAATCATCCAAGTCATCACAATTATCATAATCAAATTCTGAATCATTTTGATATAAAGATTCTGATTCAGAGGATTCAGTTTCACTCACCTCAGCTTTATTGTTAATGTTGATTTGAGTTGATTCTGTTTCAAACTTGGTGCTAGGCACAAAATGATTTGACAGGGTGTTGATCATTGTTGTAGGTAAAGATGTGTAATTATCATTCACAGGTGGTGCAACAACATTATAACCCAACCCAGACCTTTTCTTTGATTCAATATGAGAATTTAGTAATTTCTCATATTGATGAGATGATAATTGAAACTTCTGAAGTTTCATTTTAGTTGAAGCATGATCAGCCATGGATTTTGTTAAGGAAGTGGTTAGATGCTCAACTTGGGCTTTTAAGTTATAGTTTTCAGAAACAAATTTTGCTAAATCCTTTTGCAAAGAGTTAAATTTGTTTTGATACAATTTATGTTCTCTAACATGTTATTCATTCAAAATCATAGTTTCTTTTACTTTGTCAGCTAACTGTTGAGCATGGACTCTGTAACGTTCAACTTCCTCAACACATGTTGATGAACACAACCTTTCTTTTACCTCTCTGGGCATTTGAGGAACTTTGTGTTCCATATGAGCCATCAATGCTTGATTCTCTTCCAAGACTTCTTTGTCATACATACTCCAGTCACACGTTCCATCTTGAAGTATGATCAGCCCTGACTCTTTTGAATTGCTTGGTCCAGCTGATTCATTGGTGGCTGTGCAGAGATCTTTGAGAGTTTGATTGTTGATGAGGTTCAGTCTGATGTTGTTGATGTTGCTGATGTTGCCTCATCTCTGTATATGACTGTTGATTGCATTCTCTGGAGAAATGTCCATAGAGATTGCACTTGAAGCATCTTACCTTTGATTTGTCAACACCAATCTTTGATGTTTTACTGGTTACTGCCAAGTTCTTGTTTCTCCTGAGATATTGCTTTGCTCTATAAGCAATCATTGCCATCTGCCATTATAGGTCCATTTCTTCCACTACATCAGAATGTAGTTCTTCTAAGTCTTGTTGGCAGATATTTGCTAAAGTTAGAGTGCTCCCAGATATGCTTGAAAACTAGAACTAAAAGCTGCAAAGGCTGCTTTTTGTTCTTTAGAATCCAATATCACAGTGATTGGTTCTGACTGATTATTTGAATGTGAAGACTTAGTTGTTGCTGCAGTTGTATCTTTTCTTTCAGCAGTTCTTCCTTTATCCTTTTGATTTTTATCTTGAGATGATTTCTTTGAGGGTTTAGAAGCATAAAAGCTAACTTCCTCCTTATTATCACTCCAAGCACAGGAGTTATCACTTTCATTATTTGAAATAAATGCACTTCCAACATTATTTGTTTCTTTGAAGTGATAGGGTGAGACATGAGTTCTCACACTCTTTTTTCTTGAGTTTTCATCCATTTCAAGAGCTTCCACTTTTGCAACTAGAGTATCTAGACCAGTTGACTTCAGATCTATTGTGTTCTTGAACATGGATACTGTTTGCTTCCAAATTTCTGGCAAAGTGTGGAGCATTTTCTTGTTTAATTCCTTATTGGTATATTTCAACTCTAAAATATTCATCTGAGTTACCAACTGAATGAATCTATGAAGTTGTTGAGGAATTGATTCACCCTCAATATGATGAAATGTTTCATATTATGACCTGAGGGTGTCTCTTCTTATGCTTCTGATCTCATCACTCCCTTCACAGAGAGTATGAAGTATCTTCCACAAGGAGTTTGTTGTTTTGTAGTTCTCACACCTGATCAATATCTCTTCGGTAAAGCCATACTAAGCAAAATGTATGCTTTGATATCAACTTTGACCTTTTTGACATCATCAGGTGATAGATCTTTGTACTGATTGGTTGATTTTTGTCGTTATAATCCGGCCCAAGGATGGGTGGAATATAAGGACCTTCAGTGATGGAGACCCATAAGTCAGAATCAGTATAGTTTACATGATTCCTAAACTTGATTTTCCATGACTTGAAGTCTACTTTTGTTTCCATCTTCGGTGGTTGGTAAGATGATCCACTGAAGTTGCTCATGATGTAAATTGATGAGAATGATCAACTAGATCTTCTATTCAATTGATTTGAATATGGATACAAGTTCATCTAATTGAATACAGTTGAACGACAAACAAGTTTCACACAAAATTCCTTTAAAAACAGTAGATCTAATAAATCAAAAACTAACAAATATACAAGATTCAAAGCAATTAAACACAACTAACACTGATAGATCAATTGATCTAAATCAATGAGCACTTGGCTCTGATACCACCTGTGAATCCAAGGATCGCAATCAGGAATTATCAGTGTCGGTTGATGGCAAGTCAACGTTTGCGGAATCAACGTTAATTTGGTTTAATTGTTTGTGATAACATTATCAATAATATTCAAGAACACACTAACAGAAACACAATTAATGAATACTATGTATTTCATTAAAATATGTTAATGATTACAAAATAATGAATGAATGATATCAAAGTTTGTTATGATGTGACGGCTGCTAGGGTTTGATTGAGAGACGGTGATTGTCGTATTTCTATTGCTGTTGCTGTTCAATCAATCGTCTAAAACACCCGTTGTTGTATCGAAACCTAAGATCATATATATAGACAATGATGTTTCTGTTATAGGAAACATCGGATCTCTTGGGATTTGATTTGTGTCAGTTAAGGAATCATCGGATTTCTTGGGATTCGCATAACTACCTTGTTGACTTGTTGACTTGTAACACTTGCATTATACAAGTTTTTGGACTCAGCAGGAATAGTGTCTTCCGTAGGAATTTGTTCTTCCGTAGAAGTCTTGTTCGTCCCTAGACGTTTTATTCTTCCGTAGGAATCTTGTTCTTCCGTAGAAAACATGTACTTCCGAAGCAAACTTGTTTTTCAGTTCTGATTGTTCATCCATAGAAGATCTTTGGATGTAATGTTACTTGTAAGAAACATATCTACGGAAGAACAAAATGTTCATCCGTAGATGTTTCTTACACTTGGTCAATTTCAAAAATTGACCAAGAATAATGTTTGTACCTGCAGTTATCCACAACACACATATATGGGTTAGCATATATAACTAATGCATGCATAATAAATGACAATTACAAATATTTATTGCAAGAATTGATTAAAGTTCTAAGCCTATACAAATTGATCTAGACCTATAAGTCCTAGATCTAACATCTTTCTTGGCAACCAACCTCTTTTTAAGGTTATTTACAATGATCTTGTTATTAGACTTTACCTATCTATTGGCCTGAGGGTGGATATGAGTAGAGGTTATCATCTTTATTCCCCAACTAGCATAAAAACTAGTTGTCTCTTACTAATGAACTAAGATCCATTATCACACACTATTTCTAACAAGATACTAAATCTCATCAAGATATTACATGTTGTAGGACCGTTGAAAGGCGGTCAAATATAACACAACAACACAAAGAGGAGACTAACTAAACTTAATCAAACAGTGAACTGGATTAACCACAAGTAAAGACACTAACACCACAAGTAATTAAGAGACAGAACACAAAAGCAAGATACACAAGGAGATGGTTTTCAAGATTGCAGTATATTGCTTTCTCAATGTTCTATTACAAGTGTTACAAAGCATAAAGATAAAGTTACAAGAACATGAGATACTTATACTACATCCTACAGCCGGCCATACTATGAAAGCCAGCTGGGTACAATTGACTAGACACAACACAAAATCAATTGTAGAGTCAAAAGGCAGATTGCCTTTTTGACATTATGACTATGACATGCCATAGCTCACATCCTTATCTGTTACAAAAAGGATAAAGTACATGAAGTAGAAAGTTACAAACTCAAGACCTCAATGTACAGTTACCAAAAGCATGAACCTTTTCACCAACGCATGTAAGTTGGTGACTTTATAGAGTTACAGCGGAAAGGGGTCCAGCTTTATGGAAAAGTACATCAGATAAAGCATGTTGTTAAAAGTCTTCGGAAGAAATCTGTCTCCTGGAGGTGAGCTTCGAAAGACTTTGTCTTTGAGCTTCGAAGACTTTGTCTTTGAGCTTCGAAAGACTTTGTCTTTGAAGCTTCAGAAGACTTCATCTTTGGCTTCGGAAGATATTGGTCTTGGCTTCGAAAGATTTCACTCTTAGAATATTTCTATTACTTGTGTAAAACTTCTGAAGCATTCTTCTTCAATGCACTTGTGCAGCATGCAGGATAGACTTTGGATGTTTGGGTTGCATCAGCCTCTTCATGTATTCTCTACAAACTCCCCCTAGACTGATGCTACCAAAACACTTAGTAGACTTCGGATATCAACAATCCTTACTAGGATGATCACCATTCCTTTCTTCATGAGGTGATCAGGATCCTTCAAACTATCAAAATGTCTTCTCAGGTCAAAGAGATCTTGCAGAGGCAACTGAAACATGTCTTGCCAAGTGTAGATGTCTTCAGTGCCTTGATCTCTATGACAAGACATCTCTCCAGATTTATGGTGTATGTCCGGGACAAAATAGGTCTTCCTGATGCTAGAGGAGCTGTTTGAATAGGAGTTGATGTAGCATCCTCTGGCTGCACATCCTCAGGATGTTCTGACTCATCCTGAGGTTCAGAAAAGGATGCAGTCTTCTTCTTCTTTGGCTTTGGTTTAGAAGCAATCCTTTTCCTTCTCTTTACAACTTTTAACTAAGAAGACTGGCCTGCAGCACCTGATTGATCTTCATTATCTTTCTCAGTTAGGTCTTCCACTCTTATTGGTTCAGATTGAGAGTGATTCTGACCCTGCTGTGGATCAAAAGATAAAGCTTGCTGATATTTAGCAGGAGGTCCAGGTTGTGATGTCTCTGGTTGTTCAACTTTAACCTCCACTTCAGGTGGATCTTGACTTGGAGGGGAATGTAAGTCAACCAGCTCTCCACTTTTTATCTTCTGCTTGATCACCCTTATATGCTCATCCATAGTGGATAGAGACATGGACCAAGTCTCCTTTCGGAGAATCCATACAGCTTCAAGAAGCTCATCATCCTCTGCATGTCAGCAGATTTCTTCATGCTTTTCTGGATGATGGCTCTTGACTTAGCAGCTTCTTCCCTTAGCTTTCTTTTGGTTGTCTTTCTTTCCTTGATTATCTCAAGTTCAAGTTGTTTAAGATACTCAAACTCATATAGTCAAAGGATAAGGGAAGAAGTGCTTCTGCCTGATAGAGGCCTATGGCACTCAGGTAGTTGATCATCTTGATCCTTTCTTCTTCTTTATCAACCTAAGGTTCTTGTTGAACCACATCCTTATATGCAGGGCTTTCTTGAATAGGGGAGAGAGTAGGCACATGCTTGTATAATCTTTTCTTTCTTCTGTCTTCTTTGATTTGTACTAGCAGCTTTGCATCTTCTGCCTCTTTCTTCTCCCTTGACCTTTCCAGGTCAACCAGTTCATTGAGTTCCTCTACAGGGAGAGAAATGACATTGTCTATGTCATAGTTCCTTGTCTGCAGGTAGTTTATCCTGACTGCCCTTAACTTATCATTCTGAGTATCTGGTCTGGGGCCAACCTTGATAGCAGACTCCATGAGTCTTGCAGACTCAGAAGAGGAACTTTCTCCCCTCAGCTTCCTTTTGCTCTCTCTCTTCTCCTCCTTAATCTCCTCAGAAGTCATTTTTCTTTTTCTTTTGTCACTCATAGACCTTTGTGACTCAGGGTGGAGAGAGCTATAGCCTTTATTGCCTGATGTAGCTTCCAAGCTCTAGCCAGAGAGAGGTTGAGGAACACCTTCACCAGTAGGTGTCTTAAAAAGGGAATTGATCTCTGTAGCAGTTGTTGGTGATAAGACAGGGCTCTCAGGTTCTGTCACTAGGCCTTTAGTCAAGGTTTCCCCTATGAAGCTAATCTTAAGGTCTGCCTCAACATCCAGTTGACCGATGACATTGCCTGATTGCCATAGTCTTATTCTAAGGCTAAACTCTG
Organism: Flaveria trinervia; assembly: GCA_025506515.1. Taxonomy (NCBI): domain Eukaryota; kingdom Viridiplantae; phylum Streptophyta; class Magnoliopsida; order Asterales; family Asteraceae; genus Flaveria; species Flaveria trinervia. Next base: position 11,889,246 of record CM046458.1, on the reverse strand, counting down.
CAGTGATCTGGTCTTGAATTCTTTAGGCCAACTTGTCATATTGTCTTGATTTGCTTGGATTGACAAGTGGCATGTTGACTAAATCCAGACCTTCATAAAAGTTCAAGGTTTGAAAGTTGAAGATCTTCTGTTGCCCTTGAACTCTAATAATGATTAGGGCTCTTCTGTTGTTGTCATACCTCCACCCAATGATATGATTAGAAGATGGTGGAGATGACATAGCCCTTGGTATCCCTTCCTCAATCAGACTTTGTATGAAGGAGTCTATGTAGTCCACATCAATATGAATTTGAGGAGGTTGCTGAGAATGCACAATTGCAAGTGAGGATGGTGAGACCTTAATGTTCATGCTCTCTAAAGAACTCCCAGGTTCTGTAACTATAATGACTTTCTCCCCCTTTTTGATAGCATCACCCACTTGCATAGGTGAGCCAGGAGTTAGGTCAATCACATCCACAGGTTTTTGTGTTCCTGGTTAAGCTCTTCTTAAAGGTCTCCCAACTAGTTTTTCCTTAAGATATGAAATCTCAAGTTGTTGATCATTGACTCTGCTTTGCAAGGTAGTCACTTGAGATTCAAGATGACTAACCTTGGAGACTAAATAGGTGCATGTTTGAGACAGTTTTTGCACCTTTAGTCTTAAATTCCCTTCATCTTCATCAGAATAATCATTGGGGGATGAGATGATTGGACCAAATTCCTCACTCTCACCACCAGCTTTAGGTTCTTGGCTGCTGGATTTCCTCTGCTCACTGGCAATCTCAGTTGAGATGTCAGTGGCTTGAGTTGCCATGGTTAAGGTCTTAATGATGTAATCACTTTCAAAAGTGAGAGCCTCTTCCATATGGACATCCTAAACAGGTTCAGAAGTGTCCACCTCAGTAGTAGGTGACTAATGGGGGCTAGAAATAGGAGCCTCAGAAGCACTCATCTCCCTTTGAGTAGGGGAAAAGAAGAGAGAATCATGGTACTCACTGAAACCTAGATCTTTATCAGTGAAGAAATCAAGTTAGGGATTGGTTGGTGGAGATCTAAATGCTGGGGATGGTAACTGTCCCCTGAAGGTTGATCACTTGAGTGTTGAGACTCAGAGTGATGGCTTAAGGCAGTTTGGCTTATGAGCTCGATAGGCTAAGCATGACCTCAACACTGATCCTTGAAGAGATGGGAGTGGTCTGCTCCTCAAGAGAAGTGGGAGCTCCAGTGTCTACTTCTTCTAGTATGGGTGAGTGTATAGGGACCTGTACAGACTGAATAGCTTGAGTAGGGGTTTGTTTGGATTTTCTGTGGTAGGTGAGGGTGATTTGTGGTTGTTTAGGTGGTTGGGATGTAGAAGGTGTGGGTTCAACACTAGTTGGTGCTGCTAGGTTGTCACCTTGAGCAATGATTCTAACATTTTTGGGACCAGGGCTGTTTCTACCCTAGAGAACCCAACAGTGGGTTTTCTCAGTATTTTAAAGATATCGGGCTTCATTTGTCCTAGTTTAAGAATGTTACATGTTCCCCTTTACTGTGAGCCCAGTTCACAGTTAAGAATGTACTGGACATATCTTGGGAACATGTAATATTCTAAAGAGTCCAAGTTTGCAAGCAAATTAGTATAAACAAACTGAGAATACCTGAACTTGACCCCCTAAACCATTCCATGGATAATGAAGGAGAGATCCTCAGGAATCTGATCCCATCCACCATGCTTGTTTGATAAGATGTGGATAACCACATAGAGCAGGAATTTCCACTAGGGTGAGACTTTCCCTTTCCTGAAGGTCTTGACAGAGTAGTCTCCCTCATAACCCATTTGCTCAAAAGAATGATTTACAGCTTTTTTTGGGAAAAACACCTCACCTTCTTCATCATCCACCTGAAATGCATGTTGATGATGGCCGGAGTGATGAAGATTGTTCTCCCCTGCATTGTGGCAGAGAGTGCCTTCTCCCCATCCATTACGACCTCTTGGCAGGTCTTCCAGAATTCTAGTAGTTGATCCTCATAGAATGGAGGATCAATGGTTGGGAGGTGAAGTAGTTCGACAGAGCTAAGAAATGGCAAACCTCTAAGAAATAAGGATCTTTCTCAGGGCTTAATAGAGCAACCTAATTATGTTTCCTGTGTAACTGCATAGTAAAGTTCGGGTCATTTCTGTGAAGAGGGTTGGCCATTTGGAGAAGCTTAAGGATGAAGAGAGATGAAAGAAAGTAATTTCAGAGAGAAATTTTGGGGTATTAGGTTTGGAGGAAGAAGCAAATGACAGAAAGAGGGGGAAACCGTTGGGTTTATATGTGAAAAGAATTTCAGACAAAGTTTAATGAAAGAGGATAAACTTTGAAATCCGAATGTCGGTCCCACCTCTGAAAATGTAGTTTACTTTTGCTCAAAAAGTAGTTTTCTTGGAATTCAAAAAGCTTCCGAAGGTAAATTATCTTCGGAAGTTTTAATGAAAAAGCTTCTAAAGCTAAAATGACTTCAGAAGATTTTCCTAAGAGTTGTGAAGATTTTGACTTCGGAAGAAAATCAAGACTTGAAAGTTTTGTTCAAGAACAAAACTTCCGAGAGTTAATTTGCTTCAAAAGAAAAAGGTCCTTGAAAACATGTAAGTGCCAAAGAGAATTTTAAGATTCGGAATATATTTTAGAAATTTCTTCCGAAGGTAAAATACTTGGGCAGTTAGTTGCTTTAAAAACATAAATTTCTTCTGAAGTTAAAAGCATAACTTCCGAAGGATCAAAATTTTCATAATCTAAGGAAAGTCTTTAAAAAGTTTTTCATCCAAAGAAAACAAGAGCTTATGAAGGTGATGAATTAGACAAATTAGGACACACATGTTTTAATAATAATAAGAAGTAGTTTTAAGAAAACCAACTCAAAGTTGATCATCCCAATAGCTGATACAAGATATTAAATCTCTGTTCATCAAAAGCCTTTGTAAACAGATCAACATATTGTTCATCTATGTGAACTTTGACTAGTTTAATTATCCCTTTTCATAATTATCTCTTATTAAATGATACCTGATGTTGATGTGTTTGGTCCTTGAGTGCTGCATAGGATTCTCTGTGATTGAGATAGCACTCTTGTTGTCTATGTGAATGGAGTCTCCTTGAAGCTAAACTCATAGTCCAGCTTTGATTTTGAATCCAAAGCACTTGAGCACAGCAGCTTGCAGCAGCAATGTATTCGGCTTCAGCAGTTGATACCATAATCACTATCTGTATAAGCATTCAGATTGAAGTCAGGATTCTTAGGATACCATAAACCAAGTGTTGAAGCACCCTTAAGGTATCTTAGAATCCTTTTGACAGTGATAAGATGAGACATCTTAGGGTTGGCTTGATATCTTGCACAGATGCAAGTGGTAAACATAATATCAGGCCTGCTAGCAGTAAGATACATAAGAGACCCAATCATAGCCCTGTATAAGTATTCATCTACACACTCCCCCTCAAGATCATGTCCAAGGGAGTGGTTTCTAGCTATGGGTGTCTTAGCAATCTTACAATCAGTCATGTTGAACCTCTTGAGTATGTCCTGGATATACTTTGACTGGCTAATGAAGATGCCATCTTCAAATTGCTTCACTTGAATTCCCAAAAAGAAATGAGTTCCCCCATGGCACTCATTTCAAATCTATCCTTCATCAGCTTCTCAAAGTCTTTGCAGAGCTTTGGATTAGTTGAACCAAGATGATGTCATTCACATATGTCATTTCCCTGTCCTTTGATGAAGAGAGTTCCATCTATTATACCTCACCTGTATCCAAGCTTGCAAAGATACTGAGATAGTGTCTCATACCATTTCCTGGGTGCCTGATGCAGCCCATAAAGAGCTTTGTCAAGCCTGCAGACATAATCAGGATGATCAGGATCTACAAAACCTGGTGGATGTTTGACATAACCTCTTCATCAATCACTCCATAAAGAAAAGCACACTTCACATCAAGTTGAAAGACCTTGAAGTTCTTGGATGCAGCAAATGCCAGGAATATCCTAACAGCTTCCAGTCTTGCTACATGTGCAAAGACATCTGTGTAGTCAACTCCTTCTTCTTGTGTATATCCTTGAACAACTAGTCTAGCTTCATTCTTGATGATAAAGCCTCTATCGTCCTTCTTGTTCCTAAACACCCATTTGGTTCCAATGGTAGTCTTTCCATGAGGAAGAGGACATAGGTTCCAAACTTTTTGTCTTTTGAATCAAAGCAGCTCATCTTGCATAGCTTCAACCCAACTTCCATCCTTTAAAGCCTCATCAACTTTATTTGGCTCTATCTGGGATAAGAAAAAGAGTGAAGACAAACATTTGGTTCATGGGTTTGTCCTCTTGTTCTTACCCCCGAGACAACATCTCCAATGATGTTTGTGGTGGGGTGGGACTTGTGGATCCTTAGCTGAGGGATCATAGCAATTTGCTGAGAACGTTCTAAATTAGAGAAATTTAGATTTGGCATAGATGTTTCACCCACCACATCAGCACACTTATCCAGAGAGACTTGATTCAAGCAGTGTGTGACATCATTGATGTTATCATCTATGGAGTGGTTATTAGCATCAAGAAAGTCTTGATCACTATCACCACTACCATCATTGTCTTTAGCAGTTGAATCATCTTTATCTGGCTGTGGAGCCTATGAGCTGGAATTTGAAGGCATACCAGATGTATCAGCTGAGTTTGTTATTGTGGTGTTGATAGAAACCTCATTTGCAGAAGTAGTTCCAACTAGAGCTGAAGTTGTGTTACTTGAAGGTCTTCTCAGCTTAAATCTTGGATCAGGATCACCTGTATTTAATTTTTCTACAGATCCTGAAACAGTCTCACAAGATTTGTTCAAACAGTTGGTAACTAAATCAAGATCAAAGAGCCAATCTGGACCAGAACCAGCCACACAGGGTGTGTGTTCATCGAAAGTCACATTGTCTGACTCCTCAACAATTTTGTTCTGAGATTGTATACTCTGTAAGCCTTAGCTTAGGAAGAGTATCCAATGAAGTGTCCATCATCTGATTTCTCAACAAATTTGGCAATTTGATCTTTAGTATTCAAGATGGTGCAAGGACAACCAAATGACCTGAGAAAACCAATGAAAGGTTTCCTCTTGTGCCAAAGTTCATAAGGAGTCTTTCCATGAGTCTTAACTACTAAAACTTTGTTCTGCACATAGCAGGCAGTGTTGACTGCCTCTACCCAGAAGGTGATGGGCAGCTTAGAGTCAGACAACATGGTTCTTGCAGCTTCAATCAGTGTCCTGTTTCTCTTCTCAGCAACACCATTTTGTTGAGGAGTCCTGGGAGCACTGTATTGTCTTGTAATACCTTTTTCATCACAAAATGTATCAAGGATTTGATTCTTGAATTCAGTTCCCTGATCACATCTTATGATTTTGACCTTGTGATCATATTGATTCTCAATCTTTAAGATTAAATCTTCAGAATCTCAGGAGTCTCATCCTTAGTTCTAAGGAAAAAGACCCAAGTGAATCTTGTAAAGTCACCTGTGATTACCAAACAATAAGAGGTCCTTCCTAGACTCATTACACTGGTAGGGCCAAAAAGATCCATATGTAACAAGTGTAGGGGAGTAGTGATGGGTTCATTTCCTTAGGCTTGTGAGATATCTTGTGTTGTTTCTCTGTCAGGCATGCAACACAATGGTCATCACTTGTAAACTCTTTCTTTGGCATTCCAGTTACCAAATCATTCTTTAATCAATTTGTTCATGTTCTTAAAGTTTACATGGCATATTCTTTTATGCCATAAGAAAGACTCATCAATATTTGCTTTAGACAGAAAGCATGAAACTTCTCCAGAGGGAGAAGTTTCTTGCAGATCCATCTTGTACATGTTCCTTTTTCTAGGGGCTCTAAGCAAAATATGCTCATAAGGAATGACCACCCCGGGCTTGAGAACGATGCACTCATGCTCAGTAAAAAGCATGTTATGACTCTGATCACAAAATTGGGATACACTCAAAAGATTGTACCCAAGCTCCCTGACAAAGTTTACCTTTTCAATGTTGAGCTTACCATTTATGACCTTGCCCCTTCCAGAAATGTAACCACCTTCATCTCCTCCAAAAGCAACTGGCCCTCCATCAATTCTTTCAAAATTCTAGAGTAGTGTCCTATTGCCTGTCATGTGCGTGGAACATCCATTGTCTATGATGCAGACATTTTTGTTTGTCTTTAGCTATCCATGCACAAAGAAAAAATGATTAGTTACATCTTGAAACCCAAGCCTTACTTGTCTTGGGCTCACTAATTGAAACAGAAGATAATGCAACAGTAACAGATCCTATTGTTGTGCTAGGAGGATCTTGAGCTATTGTTGATAGAAAATTCTCAATCACTTGATCTTTCTTAGACTTCCACACCACCTTTGGAGTCTTGGACTTGACCTTCAACACTTCGGAAGCTTTTGATACTTTGGAAGTTTTGATGACTGACATTCGGAAGACTCTGCAAACACTGCAGCAGACTTCAATGCTTCGGAAGTATTCCTTCCTTCCGAGACCAAATTTTCTTCTAAAGGCAATTTTCCACTTGTCTTCTTCTTGGTTTTAGAGCTTTCGAAGGAATCAGATTTTCCTTCTGAAGCTTGAATCTTCTTAGAACTTCTAGAAGTCTTTGGTTTGATCATGTGAAGAGTACCCTTAGGATTGTATGGACAATCCTTAGCAAGATGAGCAGTACTTTCACACATAACACACTCCATTTTCTTCTTCCTAAGAGCCTTCTAGGAACAAGACTGACTTTGGTCACATCCCTTCTCCACCCTTATCTTTGCAGATGCTGAGACAGTCCTTTTGGGATGGGGATTGTTCTTGGAGTTTGATGGTCCAGGCTGTGTAGCAGTGGTACACAGCAGATCAGTCTTCTTCTTGGTACTGATATTATTTGAACATGAACCAGAACTCTTAGCAGAAGAGTTAAGGTTGATGTCTTTAATCTTTACCACTTCAAACCCTGCAGAGATAAAAACTTGTTTCTGCTTGGAGTCAAAAGAAGCCTTGATCTCTTGAGCCTTCCTTACTTTCCTTTTGCTCCTTCTGATCAAGTTCTTTTACTTGGTCATCATAGTCTTTTTCTTCTCCTTAGAAAGATAGTGGCCCTTCTTAAAATCCTCCTCTTCACTCTTCTCAAAGGAATTCTTTACTATCACTTCTTCATCCTCTTCACTCAAAGGATCTATGAGAGGAATCTCATCTTCACAAGTTCCACACCTAGGTGATCTTACTGACAAGATTGTGTGTGGAGGAGCTATCTCATTTGATCCTAGTCCCTGTTTGTTTTTATAGCACACTTTGTTGTGCATGGATGAGGATATCATGTTCTTGAAGGTCTCTTCTTCAAGAACACACTTATCCCTGGCTTTGCTGATCACAAGCTCAGCCTGGCACTCAGTTAGCTTGGTTATGAGATCCTTGATTTGAGTCCTAGAATATGTATGCTCATGTTTTAGAACCGAAATTGTTTTCTCTAAGTCCTCTATCTTTAGTTTATAATCATTTTCAGATTTTCTAAAATCAGCTTTTAAAATATTTAAGGACTCAAGATCAGATCTCATCTCCAAGTTGTAGGACCTGTATCTATTAACTTTAGCAATGCATTCAGGGGTACAAGATGTTCCAATACCTTGGCTTCATCATGATTAGCTATCAGTGCTTGGTTTGGAGAGGCATCTTCCACCTGAAAGCTCCAGTCAAAGCCTCCATCTTTAACAGCAATAGCGACCTGCTGCTTTGGCTTCTCATTCTGGGGAACTTTATCAGTGTAGTTAGGTCTAGACTGTGTTTGGCCACCATTTGTTCTAGGTGCCTTACACTCCCTGTCAAAGTGACCCATCAAGTTACAGTTGTAACACTTGACTTTGCCTTTGTCCAGGTCAAACTTTCCACTGGTTGCATTGCTTGGAAACTTCCTCCCAGTCCGCTTGTAGAACTTTTTGGCTCTATGAGTTAGAAGAGCCATCTGCTGGACTATCTCCATATACTCCAGATCATCTGGATGGATATAGTCCAGATCTTCAAGGGTGAACAGAAAGTTGCCACAACTTTCATCAGAAGACACAAAGGCTTGAGAAGAACTTATCTCTTGGAATGGGCTTCCTTGAGTGTAGTTCTCCCTTGGTGTCTCTAGGAAGGTGATGAAATGACCCTTTGGTGAGTTGTCATGGTAGCATATGAGATGATGTTGAGGTTCTATGCTATCCCTTTCAACCACATGCAGGGTTGAACCCATTTGATTATTGGAGTTGCCAGATGAACCTTGCATGTTCATCTCCATCTGATAGCCACTAAGAATCCCATATAACTCTGTCAGAATGAGAGTTTTGAGATTCTCAGTCCTCTTGATCACCACATAGTAGTGTGTCCGCTACCTATGAAGTAAGGACATGAACTTCCTTACAATGTCCCTGTTTTCAAGAGGAACTCCTCCATCCATAAGGGTATCCACAATTTCAACATACCTGAAGTATTACTGAGTCATGGTTTCACCTACTTTGAAGGTGAAGTTTTCAAACTACTGCTTTTGGAGATCCTTCTTGTTCTCCTTAGCTTCAAAGGAACCCTCATACATTAGTTTCAATGCATCCCACAACTGCTTAGCTGTTTTGCATTTCTTGAAACCTCTATATACAGAGTTTGAAAGAGCAGTCTGAAGGGCTGTCATGGCTTTTCTATCAATCTCTACTCTTTTCCTGTCTTCATCAGAGTAGTTTGCCATAGCCTTGGGGATCATACCACCACTAGTAGCAGAAGGGGTGCTTGGTATGTAAGGTCCATTCTCAATAGATTCCCACATACTTGAGTCTAGAGACCTGATAAAACCTTCCATTCTCAAGAACCAGGTGTCAAAGTCATTAGAGTGATCAGTGGGGACTTGTTCATGGTTCTAGTTTCCATATCAGTTTTGGAAATGGCTGCCATTTGAAAAGTTTAGTATTTGTGTGAGTGAGGGATCTTAAGATGGTGAGATCTTATATCAAAGCCTGAAAGCTCTGATACCAAATGCAGGACCGTTGAAGGGCGGTCAAATACAACACAACAACACAAAGAGGAGAGTAACTAAACTTAATCAAACAGTGAACTGGATTAACCACAAGTAAAGACACTAAGAACACAAGTAATTAAGAGACAGGACACAAGAGCAAGATACACAAGGAGATGGTTTTCAAGATTGAAGTATATTGCTTTCTCAATGTTCTATTACAAGTGTTACAAAGCATAAAGATAAATTTACAAGAACATGAGATACTTATACTACATCCTACAGCCGGCCATACTATGAAAGCCAGCTGGATACAATTGACTAGACACAACACAAAATCAATTGTAGAGTCAAAAAGGCAGATTGCCTTTTTGACTTTGTGACTATGACATGCCATAGCTCACATCCTTATCTATTACAAAAAGGATAAAGTACATGAAGTAGAAAGTTGCAGACTCAAGACCTCAATATACAGTTACCAAAAGCATGGACCTTTTCACCAACTCATGTAAGTTGATGACTTTATAGAGTTACAGCAGAGAGGGGTCCAACTTTATAGAAAAGTACATAAGATAAAGCATGTTGTTAAAAGTCTTCGAAAGAAATTTATCTTCTGGAGTGAGCTTCAGAAGACTTTGTCTTTGAAGCTTCAGAAGACTTTGTCTTTGAAGCTTCGGAAGACTTCATCTTTGGCTTCGGAAAATATTGGTCTTGGCTTTAGAAGATTTCACACTTAGAATATTTCTGTTAATTGTGTGAAACTTTCGAAGCATTCTTCTTCAATGCACTTGTGCACCAGGATAGATTTTGGATGTTTGGGTTGCATCAGCCTTTTCATATATTCTCTACATATGTTATAAAGGGATACCCCTTCCTTGTTTCTTACTTGAGCAAAGGCTTTAGCTTCAATCAATTTGAAAAAAAAAGTATTCAGTCATTGCTTGCATGAACACTTTTCCACTTGGTGCCTTAGTAAGTTTGCCTATTATATCCATTCCTTAATTCATGAATAGCTAAGGGGAAATGATTATAGGTATGAGTTCTGCTAGTTGATGAGGTACATTGTTATGTCTTTAACAAACGTCACATCTTTGAGCGTAATTCATAGCATCCTTCTTAATAGTCGGACAATGGTATCCTAGCCCAGTACCTTAGAGAAGAAGCTCTGCCCCTAGTATGGTTACCATAGTCTCTTTTATGTATACTTTAGAAATTCTTGGGTTTTAGGACCTCCAAACATTTTAAATATGAGTTTGCCACTGATTTTCAATATAAGTATCCATGTATGATAATAAAGTGTGATACCTTTATGTGCAAAGCTCTATGATTCTTTTTTTCCTTTGGGAATTTGCCATACTGGAAGTATATATTGATGGGCAAGATCCATGATCTTCCTTGTTTAGGATCCTGATTTTTTAGATTCTATTTGTCTAATACTTTTTTCTTGTTGTACTCGTATAGATCAATTGTTGGACTCATGATGTGTATCATTGGTATTTTTACTATTAATGGTATCTCGAGTCCAATCTGGCATCTGCTAAGGCATCAGCCTCAACATCATTTTCTTTAGGAACATACTTAATGTTGATAAATAATAATTAGTTATTCTAGGAAATTCTTTGTTATTCTTATCACTCTCCATAACATTGACTCTATGGTTATCATTCTTTGAATAAGGTTTAGATTGGTAGGGTTTGTAGGATGATGATATTGATTTGCAGTTACGATGATCATTCATTTTTTGAGTAACGTTTAGATTAGTAGGGTTTGTAGGATGAGGATATTGATTTTTGGTTACGATGATCATATTGGACTGTGTGTCCATTCTTTTTCCGATAATCTTATCTTCTTCAAGCCTTATGAATATCAAAGCTTTATTCCTAACTTCATCCAGATTCCTATATGGGATCATCCAAATTCAACCATTTTTTAAAAGTTTGAACTATTGTGGCGACATCACGATTCGAGATTTCGAAGGATTCCCGACCGAACGTTCCTACATAATTCTTAAGTGACTCATTAGTATTTTATATTATTCTGCATAGATTATTGGTTAGACTTTCAGTTCTTCTACTATATGAGAATTGATTATTAAATAAGTTAACTAAATAAGAAAATAAAGTAATAGAGTAAGAGGGACACTTAGTAACCAATTTAATACAAATCCTATGATGGTTAATCAAAAGCCTTTACATAAGCAAGCTTCTTTCAGATGAATAGGGATAGGGATAATTTCCATCATTTTCCTATATTATACAACATGCTCTTCAGGAATCGTAGTTTTATCGTACGACTTCATGCTATGAGTCTAAAAACATTTAAGGATTCCTTATCACATATAAAAGGGGCAAATCTTTAGACTAACCAAACACTTTAAATCATATCATTTAGTTTCCTTATACCTTTTGCCATAATTGGACTGATTCTTGCATCCTGTGTAGATCCAACATTAGTGTTCATGAATTGATTATTGGAAATGTTATTTTTATTAGGATTTTATAATGATGATCCTGGAGTTGTGCCAAGATCCGTTGTAGTAGTACATCTAGCACCATCAGTCGGATCTATCATCCCGGTTCGAGTCTGCATAGGAATAAAATCTCCTAGATAGTTTTTTGGTGATCCTATAGTATCAAATTTAGGATCCTGGGATGCAATGGAGTAGTCATAATTTCACTAGCTTTTGCTTCTTTAATTTTATCTTTTCTATCTCGTTCATTAGCATATGTTCGTGTTATTTCATTTGAGAGAATAAGCAATCATATCATCATTTGAGATAAGGAAATGAGTAGACATCTCGGATCCTAAAGTGAAATGAGCAACAAGAGTTGTTTTCTTGGCTGGGTTATCATTTTTCTTTTGAGAAGATAGAAGTGAGGGAATAAAGTGACTCAACCAGGAGCTCAAAGAATAGATAGAAGAAAAAGAAAGCTTGAATTGAGATGAAGTTTTTGAAAATAGCTTCGATAAGTAATGATTGACACGAACTCTAGCAAAATTTAAGAATGAAAAGCACCACTGCCCTAATGGTGGGCGCCAAATTGTTTTGAATAGGGTAGTATGCTTGTATGATTTGTGTAACGAATATGATAATATAAATAAAGAAATGTCATACTTGATCCCTGTAGATCTCTTGTTCTTTTTATTGATTGCAATAAAAGATACAACTTAAGAGTTATAACTATCAGTACTAAATGTTACATAGAGTTGTGAGAGTTAATTGTGTGCTCTATTCGATCACTATTTCTCTTTATATATAACATAAAAGCTAACTAACTACCTAATAATCCTGGGGATTATACGGTCTTCATATTTGACCTTTGGTAATATGCTTTCACACGTGCTCAACAACTAGACTCCACTTCTTTGGGGTTCACTGAGTACAAGTGAGTCACCTACCATACAACTTAAAGCTAAAAGGAACAAATTTAGTCGGTTAGTAACAACATATTAGAATACTAAACTTGCACAATATCCAAGATACGGGACCATAAATTTCACCCACAACATTTATGAAAACACCTAGTTTCACCTACAAATAATCTAGAATTTTACCATTCATATTTCGTTTGCAAATTAGAATATCAAAAAAGTAATTCATACAAGATAGGCACTCGATATTATATTTACAAGTCTAACCACTAAGAATAAATAAATAAATAAATCAGCAATAAGGTAAATCATAATCATGTTATTCCTTAATTACACATTTAATGTGTAATTATATTATAGGGTAACTTACAGAGATGGTCTTTGTAGTTTGTGGTAAATTATGAAGTAGATCTCTAAAAGAGTATTTTTACAAACTTGGTCCCTAATGCACTTTTTGCTTTAAAAAATGGTCTCTGGTTATGTTAATGGTTTATTGGTGTCTTAAAGTTATGTTAGGTAAAATTACTATTTTATCTTTTTAAAAATGATGCTTTGAACCCTTGAATTTATATTTAAACTAAAAACATACATAAAATAAAACCCGAGAGTCCTCTTCGATTCAAAATTAGTACAATTTGAAATGGCACTGATTTCCAAACTATTATTGAATGTTCATAAGGGAATTTGATTCTATATCAACTTCATATTCTAGAATTTATCATAAAAAGTTACCACATGTGAGAAACATATTAACCTCATACTCAATGTTTGAAGTCATCCATGAAACAATTTCCTCTGATGCACAACAGAGGAATGTTAGAATAGTCTTGCAACTACTTTATCCATCCCTAAGTTGATGGGTAGTAGTACAAGGGGAAAAAAGATGCAACATTGCGATTGAAAAGAACAAAAGTAGGAGAAGAAGAATTGGCAACCGGGAGGATGTTGAGTAAATTTGTGGTTAATTCAAGACCATGAATCCAAAACTGGTTAGGAACTCGTACGTACGAGTGCTTTTGGAACAAATTTTCCTTTCGCCTTTCCCGTTTTGAGAAGAAGTATGTAGACACCCAAGATTGACAACATTAACATGCTTAACCGAACAAGCTTTAAAACGGATGACCCTGGGTGGCCAAGATGATGACGCCATAAGTCTTCAGTCATATATGCATATGCTGAACGAGCAGACAGTAGAAGTTGAGTTCAAAGTGAGTGGGTAGAGATCTCCGGTGCACTTGGAATATTATTAACCATAAAAGGAGGATATGGGCGGGGTAAGGTGAACTGTCCCGTTCCATGTTGAAGGTAATCAGGAAACAAAATCGATTCCTATTATCATTCATCAAATGTGTATATATAGGATTATTACAATTGACCTACTCTATTTACATAGGATTACAATATTCGAACTCAAAATACAAAGTATATCTTATACTTAATACATGTCCTAATACATGCAACAATAACTAATGCATAAGACCTGTGAAAAACAGTTTTAAAGGCCGTAAATAATAAATAAACAAAGGAGGTGCATCATAACTAATACCAACCCCAGAACATAAACCAACAACTGTCGTTGCACGAGGGCCTGCACTATTAAATCATATGCTGTGGAGACAAATAATGTTGTACCGTGGCCTCAACTCTAGACACGGACAGAATCCTCTTGCAGCAACTGGTATGGTTGGCCGGGGTCCTCATTTTCAAGTTTCGGTAACTCACTGGAATGCTTCTCCCTTTAAACAAGTAAAGTTTCATATTGAGATCACACCATAACAGACGTGATCAAACAAAATAACAGAAACCAATATGACAACATGACTTACGTTTTTGAATATATGACAAGACCGATACCAACGAATAAAAATGACACATAGTATAACCAGTCCACCTGCAACAATTATATGGTAAAAGGGAAAAATAAGTTATTAATATTTGAATCAGTTTTCAGTGTTTGAATAAACAGGATTTTCAAGTTGAAAACACATATCCATAAAACTTCTAGTTTTGGTGACCCAGCCCAACCCGAACGCACTCCAAAGAAATATAAATCAAAGACGCGCTACTGATTATGGGTCCATGTGTGCATTCGGAAAGATTACCTTTTGGCGGTATAAAAACACACGAATTACCACTGCCCACATATCAGCTGTGAGCAATGACAGATTGTATAATGTGGCTCCACTCGCCTGCAAAATTTCGATCACTGTTTTTATGAGATTGAATCCATACGTTTTAACATCTTTCTACTCTTATCTTTCTATAGCACAAGAAACAAACCTGCAGAACAAGAGGGGTCAAAGAATAGAACATAGAGCCTGATATTCCGAAACCAGCAAAGGTTAATATCTGAAAGAAGAAACCATGCACAAAATATAATAAAGTGACTTTGGTTTTCTGTCTGGTTTTTCAAATTTTACAAATGTAAACACGAAAGAAGTAAAACATAACGTGGCAAAACGACATTCACTTACAACTTCTGGAGACCAGGATACCGATTCAAGATTCTTGAACTCAAATATGGCCCTAAGGAATTGTTAAGGAAAACTGAAAAATGGTGTTCATGATCAGACTACATAAAAGTACAGAATTCGGGGCCTAGAGAGTTTTAACAGAAAAAGGATACATCTCAATTAAGCTCACAAGCATTCCAAATAAACCAAACATTGCTAATACTTCAACCCGACCAACCTTCTTCACGCAAAACTCCTGCATATCGCAAAGTGCTACGAGATTTATGGTTTCTGGTGTTTGTAGAACACGAATTTGTAAGTAGAAAACAGAAACATTAAGACTAGAGGTGGTGAAACTGCAAGTTAAACAGGTTAGATAACGGGTCAAAATAGGTAGTGCCAACCAGCAAAAACCTTGTTGGTCCACTTTTTAAGAGTTTTAAACTCTTAATGAGTAAAAATGATTACAGCCTTACAGGACAATATTATTACAAAGAATATTGTAATTGTTCTGATAAAGTGGCTTAGGAGGTTTTAATGCATTTGAATACATTTCTATGTGAACTTCAACTTTTTTGACCCGTTTGGCCCGGTTCCATGCTTGATCTAAAACCATTTGACCAGTCAAACATAACCCAAATCGACCCCTTAAATCGCCTCATTAATCGAAACCACCTCGCCAACATTGCTCAATGCAAAAAAACATGTCCCTGCAATCACAAGCGCATCGCCAAGAACAGGATTGGAGCCATCTGAAACACCAAAACATATATCATAAGGATTAAGAAACCATGATTTTCCTAAAAAGCTAGCCTGACTACTTTCGACTTCAATTGTTACCTCCACCACCGACACCAGAATCAGATAGCACCACTAAACATAGCCCTGAAACACATAGAGCGGAGCCGAAAAACTGCCATAAAGAATACTTTGTGCCCAGAAACAACCAAGTGAGAATTACGACCCAAACAATCGTCCAACAATCGAGTATTGTCACACTTGTAATTGATGAAAACTGGAATGCTTTATTAACTGCAAACCACCACAAACATCATGAATTACATAATCATAGGGTTTCACAAATCTATTGATATTAACCATTTTAACCTCAAAGATTTTGGAAAAAGTTGACTTTTACATGAAGCCATAATAGGTCTTGCTCTAGTTTACTAACCAAGATAATTGCCTTGAACATCTACAAATGCTAACAGCACATACCAATACCAAGAAATCTGCAAAGAAGTTTAAAAAGAAATCTAATTTCAGAATTCAGATGAACACAAACACAAGATCAACATCATCATCATCAAGATTCAGATTACATGTAGCTTTTGACGACGGTAGAACAAGATGCTTCCAAACACCAATGCTATAATCAAATAAGAGCAAAATGCAAGAGCAAAGGGGGCATTAACACCTACATAAACCAAATACACAAAATCAGATGAACACTAATGATCAAATTACTTTGAAACATTCATGAATTGAACTGAATTAACCTAGATTAGCAGATAGAGAAGAACTGAAGCTCATAAGTGCCATTGAAAAAGACACCAATTGACCCAACAACACAACATACAACACCCTGCAAAACCCTCCATACTTCACACCTGCACTGTTCATGGCGGAATTCATACTCATTCTCGTAAGTTAGTAATCAATTAGTGTACCCCTTTAATCAAATTCAAATGCTTTTTACGAAATCTTTGAGCCCACATCGATAAAAGCAAGATTTGGTTAGAATAATGTTGATGGGATCATGGGGTTATAATATTTAAGGGGCTGTGGGGTGTGTGAAGTGATTGATGATAATAAGTGATGGTGAGAGAGAAGATTTACCTACCAACCTCCTGACGACTGGTGGATGTACCTACCTCATGGCTACTTCCCGTTGGGTCCTATCACCAAGCATTCCAAAATTGGTGGAGGTGATATAAAACAAATGCGTTATCACCAATGTTTTTAGAACCAGATAAACCGGATGTATTATTGATTTATTGGTGGGATTGGTTCAACGATCTGATCTGGTTTTCAAAACATTAAATAATATAACTAGGTTAATCGTCGTGTAATACACGAATTAAATAAATAAAATATTAAATAATTATTAAAAAAAATTATACATTATAAAATCATATTTGAAGATAAAATATAATTATAATTACGTACAAATAACTGCTTTAAGTAAATAACGATAATGTATTTTTCTTAAATTTTTTATTTATAAAAAAGTTATGTTTTTTAAATATATTGTTTTAAGAAAAATGTTTTCTTTTAAATTTCGTTGTACTTTATATTTTATAAAATTTTTGTTTTTAAAAAGTGTGTTAAATAAACAATGGGTTTTTAATTTACTAAGGCTATACATATTTTTTGAAAATGATATGAGTAATACTCTTAGTATTTAATAATAATTATTATTAATATAGAAAATAAGAAAATATGTATAATGAGTTTACAATAGTTTCACACTTATTTTAGTTTTTTTATAGATAGATAGATAAGTCAAAAACTTATAAATAGACGGATTAAATTTTAGTTTAAATATATATGTAAAATAAAGATTAATAGTTACAGTATATATTTGAGTGTAAAATATAATTAAAATTATATATATATATATCTATATATATATATATATATATAATATATATATATATATGTGTGTGTAATAGTTCAAGAAATAAAACAATTATACCATTTTCTTAACTCTTTTATGTAAATAGTTTTATTTTAAACATTCATTTTAAGATTTATTTTATAAAAATTTTGTCTTTTAAAAGATCTGGTTTTGTACTTATTCTTGTTGTTTTATAAAGGTTGTTTTAAAACATTTCACCTTTTTATAATTTTTTATTTTAAAACAAAACGATTTAAAATATTTTGTTCAAAAAATATTTAGTGTTTTAGAAAAATTCAAATTATATAAAACTTTAATTTTTGTTATTTAGATTTTAATTAAAATATGTGATTTGTTATTTAGAAAAATTCAAACGAAGTATTATGTAACGTAAAGTGAAAGATAACGAAAGAGGAACATGATGATGAATGCATGCATTAACGAATGAACGAAAGAGGAACATGATGATGAATGCATGCATTAATGAATGAATGAAAGAAGTCTTGCAAGCATTGGATATCAGGGTCCTTCTTTGTGATCGACCAAACGCGTAGTGCCTTTATTGCTTACCTCTAGTACCGTGCATACGCTCATCTGTTCATTTATTGACTTCGGCCCAGTAGCTAAATTGTTCGGGGTGTAGCATATGGTATTGGTACGAGAGATATCCGATGTGCAAGTAAAGTTATAACAAAAGAATGAAGTATGAACGAAAGAATGACGAAGATAATAATAATATTATCTGTATGTACGTATGATGTATGATCACATACACTTGTAATGAAAGTTTTTAATGAAACTAAAGTATGTTTATTATAAAAACTAGAACTCACTCAGCAACGCTGACTTTTTATATGTTTTCCAGTTGGCAGGTAGTGATTGCTGAGGATGGCACTGCGAGGCTACTCAGCTCTTTTGGGAGGGCATCCAATTATAATGCTTTTGCGATGTAATGCAAACTTGTATTTTTATAACCAGATAATGATGTATTATTTGGCAAAAGTCTTTATAATGAAATGAGATGTCATTTTTTAGTGTTTCCGCTGCAATATTTTCTTAAAACAAATGTAATTATAAGTTTTATGTGCGATGAATGACCAACTGTAAGCGTCCCGGAGACGGGGCCTTACAAGTTGGTATCAAAGCCAAAGTTTAAGCAAAATGGGTAAATTTTCCAAAATAAATCTTTACTTAAACTGAGAATGGGACGGAAAGGGAATGGGATGCCAATCTGAGTAGCTGCATGCCATCAAGTATTTTCGTAAAGTTAACCAGTTTTATGTGCGCATGGTATGTGTTATGTATTATATGTGGATTTAAATACTGATGTAGTGAGGACATGTAATGCTTGGGGTGTGAAGAGTAAAGTAATTAGCTAATCACAACTGGCCACTGTAATTAGGGACTTACTATACTTGCCATAAATTGAGTTTTTCCCTTGAATGACCGTGTTGGTGTTTGAATCTTTCAGTGTGTGTGATGGTCGAGGTAGATCTTCGAAAGCTTCAAGGGGTGGAGGTCATGGTGCTGAACCGCGACCCAAGAGAGGGAGACCCAGAGTTGAGAAGGTGGTTTATGAAGAACTAGAGACCCCTCATCCGGAGGGTGGCGACGAGAGCGCCAACCTGAGAGCCTCAGTAAAGGAGGCTGTGGTGGAAGAAGTCCATCAGGTCATGCAGACGATCCTACCGTCTGTGGTGACCGAAGTGATTAAGGAAGTAAGAGAAGGGAAAGAAATGAGAGAAACAGGTCCTCAGGAGGACGGGAACAACCAGGGCCGGAAACAGTTCTCTCGGATGACGAAGAGAGGAGGAAGAAGAGGCCTGTGCCGGAGACAGCACGACGCTGTAACTATGGGGTGTTTATGAGATGTATCCCCCTACTTTCGACGTAATGGCAATGTGCCGCTGCTCACTAATGGTGAGAGAGATGGAGGCCGTTCTCGACATCAGCGAGTGTCGGGAAGATCAGAAGGTGAAGTTTGCCACTCATTCATTTGTGGACTCGACACTATGCTGGTGGGACAACATTGTCCCAGAAGAGGGTAATGGGCAATCGGGAGAATGAGATGGCCCGAGCTGAAAAAGATGGTGATTGAGGAGTTCTGTCCTCATAGGGAAATGGATAAGTTGGAGAGGGAGTTTTTGCAGCTGGAGGCGGGAACCATGACACACCAGCAGTACACAACAAAGTTCAATGAGATGGCACGATTGGTGCCAGATCAGGTGACGCCTCTATCTCGAAAGATCAAGAGGTACATTCAGGGCTTACCGATGGATGTTCGCAGGCATATGATCGCCTCCCGACCAAGCACGTTTAGGTCGGCGGTTGATTTGGCAGGGAGACTGTATGACGAGCAGGAGGTGGTGGTGACTGAAGCGAATAAGAAGGGTGGTGGTGATCGGAACTGGAATGGGAGGAGGTTTGGTCAGGGTGATGCCTCGACGGGTAACACAAAGGCACGGGTGGATAACCGCCGCGTGGCCATACCGGGAGCGGGATTGAGGAGGTGTGACAAGTGTGGGAAGGAGCATGCGGGAGAATGTAGGTTGGGTTTGAATGTGTGCTTCAAGTGTGAGAAACAAGGCACATGGCAAAGGATTGCCTGGTAGGCAAATGCTTTAACTGTGGGAAAGTGTCATATGAGCAGATTGTAAGAATCGAGGGCTGAGGGTCTGGGGTGAAGAAGACGAAGTGAAGGACCGAGGGCGAGTGCCAGGGCATTCACTATGACACAGGAGGACTAGGACGGACCCTGATGTTGTGTCCGGTACGTTTTAGTGAACCAAACTTTAGCTTCTGTGTTATTTGATTCGGTGCCAATAAAAGTTTTATTTCTGCTGCTTTCTGTGCTAAGCTCCTGTTAGTAGCAGACGTGTTGATGCGCCCTTTGATGTAGAAACTGCCATAGGTAAGTCTACCAGATTTCTGAGGCGATAGAAAACTGTGATGTGGAATTAGAAGGTCATAAGTTTCCTGTTAGACCGTTCGTGATGACCTTGGGTGGTTTTGATTTGGTTCTTGGGATGGATTGGTTGGCGGACTTCAAGGTGAACATTATGTGTCGCAAGAAGATGATTCGTTTGACAGCACCTGATGGCAGTTCAGTGACGGTTTATGGTGATCGGGTTACTATGATTCCAAGGTGATTTCGCTGGCAGTGGCGGGAAAGTGTGTGAGGCGTGGATGTATGCCTACTTGGCCTACGTAAAGGATGTGGATACGCCAACACCACAACTATCTGATGTACCCGTTGTATGTGACTTTCCAGACGATTTCCTAGAAGACTTATCAGGAGTGCCACCTGACCGTGAGATTGAGTTCCAGATTGACTTGATACCAGGTGCCCAACCCGTTGCTAAGGCACCGTATTGATTGGCTCCAACAGAGATGAAAGAGTTGATGGAGCAGTTGCAAGAACTGCTTGACAAGGGGTTTATTAGACTGAGTATCTCTCCATGGGGTGCTCCGGTCCTGTTTGTGAAGAAGAAAAAGGTAGTATGAGGATGTGTATTGACTACCGTGAACTGAATAGATTGACGGTGAAGAACCGCTACCCCTTACCGAGAATAGATGATTTGTTCGATCAGCTTCAGGGTGCCAGTTGGTTTTCAAGGATAGATCTTCGATCTGGCTGTCATCAGTTGAAGGTGAAAGAACAAGATATCCCTAAAACAGCTTTCCGCACGCGCTATGGTCATTACGAGTTTCTTGTCATGTCTTTTGGTTTGACCAATGCGCCAGCTGCTTTTATGGATTTGATGAACCGTGTGTGTCGGCCGATGCTGGATAAATCAGTGATTGTGTTTATTGATGATATCCTGATTTATTCGAGGAGCGAGATTGAGCATGTCGGTCACATTCGGGAGGTTCTGGAGACGCTGAGGAGGGAGAAGTTGTATGCTAAATTCTCCAAGTGTGCATTCGGGTTGCGCGAAGTTCAGTTCTTAGGTCATGTGGTGAATCCCGACGGGATTATGGTGGACCCGGCTAAAGTGGAGGCGGTTATGCAATGGTTGTCACCAAAGACGCCATCCGAGATTCGTAGTTTCTTGGGCTTGGTTGGCTACTATAGAAGATTTATCCAAGACTTCTCTAAGATTGCTTCTCCACTAACTAAGTTGACCCGAAAGGATGTGAAGTTCGTATAGGTTCAAGCTCAAGAGAAGGCATTTGAGGAATTGAAGACGAGATTGACTCAAGCTCCTGTTCTGTCATTACTCGATGGAAGTGAATATCTAGTGGTCTATTCTAATGCTTCCTACTTGGGGTTGGGTTGCATGTTAATGCAGAGAGGAAAGGTTATAGCCTATGTGTCCCGACAGTTAAAGTTCATGAGGTCAACTACCCTACTCATGACCTGGAGCTAGCAGCCGTGGTCTTTGCACTAAAGATTTGGAGGCACTATCTTTACAGTACGAAGTGCACCATCTTCACTGACCACAATAGCTTGAAGTACTTCTTCGAGCAGAAGGATCTGAACATGAGGTAGAGACGGTGGTTGGAACTTATAAAGGATTATGATTGTGAGATCCACTACCATCCGGGCAAGGCCAATATGGTGGCTGATGCCCTTAGCCGGAAAGCGAGGCCCGAGCCGATTCGGGTGAAGGCATGTCAACTGATCATGACCTCTGATATAATGAAGCAAGTCAAAGAGTTTCAAGATGAGGCACTGAAGGAAGATCATCTTAACTCTGAAAGAATGAGAGGTCTGGTTGGGGATTGGGTGAAAACACACTCGGTGTTAGAACCCGATTCAGTCGTGTGTGGATTCCTCGTTTTGGGGATCTACGGGTGAAGATAATGGATGAAGCTCACAAGACTAGATACTCCATTCATCTTGGTGTCACAAAAATGTACCATGATATGAAGAAAGATTATTGGTGGCCGGGTATGAAGCGCGACGTGGTGGAGTATGTGAGTAAGTGCCTTACTTGTTTACAAGTGAAAGCTGAGCATCAAAAGCTGTATGGAAAGATCCAACCTTTAGATATACCGGAATGGAATGGGAGCACATCACCATGGACTTCATTTCGAAGCTGTCGCGTACCCTGAAGGGTACGATGCCATATGGGTGGTAGTTGACCGTTTGACGATGCCATCGGAGAGGTTGGATGATCTGTTCATTAAGGAAATTGTAACTTGTCATGGTGTGCCAGTGTCTATTGTGTCTGATCGTGACACCCGGTTTACATCTAAATTCTGGAAGAAATTCCACGACGCTATGGGGACGAGGTTACATATTAGCACGGCTTATCATCCCCAAACTGATGGTCAGTCAGAAAGGACCATTCAGACATTGGAAGACATGCTTCGGGCATGTGTGATTGATTTTGGGGGAAGTTGGGATGACCACTTACCGTTAGCTGAATTCTCGTACAACAATAGCTATCATGCTAGCATTGGCATGCCACCATACGAAATGCTATACGGTAGGCGATGCAGAACACCCGTTTGTTGGGGTGATATCGGTCAAAAGGAATTGGGGAGCATCAAGGTAATCGAGGCTACGACTGAGAAGCTTGAGAAGATTAAAGCCTTCATGAAGGCAGCCAAAGACAGACATAAGTCGTATGCGATAAACGACGCAAGCCGATTGAGTTCTAGGTGGGTGACCGAGTTATGTTAAAGGTCTCACCTTGGAAGGGTATCATCCGCTTTCGAAGGCGGTGTAAGTTGAGCCCAAGGTATATAAGCCCTTTCCGAATCATCGCTCGAGTAGGAGAGGTGGCCTATAGACTGGAGTTACCGGATGAGTTAAGTGGAATTCACCCGACATTCCATGTATCTCATCTAAGGAAGTGCTTAGCTGATGAAGACATGATGTTCCACTGGAGGATATCGAAGTAGACGAAAGACTCAATTACCTGGAGCAACCGTGGCGATCATCGATAGAAAAGAGAAAAGATTGAGAAATAAAATGGTTCCTCTTGTGCGCGTACAGTGTAAGCACAGAAGGGATCCGAGTCAACGTGGGAGACTGAGGAAGAAATGAGACAACATTATCCACTTTTGTTCGAAGAATATCAGGTTTCGGGGATGAAACATATTTAGGGGGGTGGACTTGTAACACCCGGCTATTTATTATTTTAAAGCCGACGAAGGGAGAAAAAGAAATAAAGTCCAAAGTCGAGGGACCAAACTCACCAACGAAAGAAAGTCGGGTGAGTGGGAGTATATAAGGGAGAGGGCAGCCCTTACCCTCTCCCCACACACTCATAAATCAGACAAAGAAAAGAGGAGAAGAGAGAAAGGAAGAAAAGAGGAAAATGTTGGTTCGGTTTGGTTCGAGTAACCAAAATCGTCGAGAAGCGAGCCAAATCGAAGCCCTTGTCGTTGTGCTCGTTTGTGTGAGTTCTAGGACCCCACTTTTACTTGTTTTCAACCGGTTTTGGGGCTGGAAAGCATAAAAACCCGTTTTTGTATGTGTATGTGTTTGACCCATTTAGGGTGTGGTGGTGTATGATGCGTTTGAGTCTTGATTGTGAGCTTGTGTGCGCTTGAATGGTGTTGTGGTATGCTTCCTAAGGTTTAGGATGGTCGATTTGGGCTTAAAAGGGTTTTAGATGAGTTTGGAGGCCAGAAACCCTCGGCTGCAGTCGGGATGAACTGCATTCTGCATCAACTAGGGCTAGGCGACCGACTGGAGGCCGAATGGAGGCCATACCGCCGAACAGGGTGCGATTGGGGTCCATTCGCACGATTGGAGGTCCATTCGCACGAGTGAAAGGCCAGTCACATGGAGGTCATACGATTGGAGGTCCATTCGCACGAGTGAAAGGCTAGTCGCATGGAGGTCATACGATTGGAGGTCCATTCGCACGAGTGAAAGGCCGGTCGCATGGAGGACATACGATTGGAGGTCCAGTCGCATAAGTGCTCATCCGCATTGTCCATTCGCACGACTGGGTGTCCATTCGCACGACTGTCCATCCGCATTAGTTCATTCGCATAGTTTTCAATCGCATGGAGGCCACGCGATTGAAGGGTGTCCATACGCCTGAATAGGGCTGTTGCACCCGAGGAAAGTATAGTTTGACCTCTGACTTTCGGGGAAAGTGCAGATGTAAGTGTTGACATAAAGGTTCCCGTAAGAGCATGTAAGATAATTTGTATGGCCTTAGAGAGCAAGTAGAGCATAATGATGATGATGTTGCATGATGCATGTCATGTATGTATGATGTTACCCTATATGACGTAATGACTGTGCATGTTATGTTCCTTATTATGATGTATGTTTATCTTTCCTGTGACTTTACGTGTTATGATAATGAATGAATGAATGAAGTATTATGTAACGTAAAGTGAAAGATAACGAAAGAGGAACATGATGATGAATGCATGCATTAACGAATGAACGAATGAGGAACATGATGATGATGCATGCATTAATGAATGAATGAAAGAAGTCTTGCAAGCATTGGATATCAGGGTCCTTCTTTGTGATCGACAAACACGTAGTGCCTTTATTGCTTACCTCTAGTACTGTGGCATACGCTTAGCTATTCATTTATTGACTTCGGCCCAGTAGCTAAATGTTCGGGGTGTAGCATATGGTATTGGTACGAGAGATATCCGATGTGCAAGTAAAGTTATAACAAATGAATGAAAGTATGAACGAAAGAATGACGAAGATAATAATATATTATCTATGTATATCTAGTTAATGACCACATACACTTGTAATGAAAGTTTTAATGAAACTAAGTATGTTTATTATAAAAACTAGAACTCACTCAGCAACGCTGACTTTTATATGTTTTCTAGTTGGCAGGTAGTGATTGCTGAGGATGGCACTGCGAGGCTACTCAGCTCTTTTGGGATGGCATCCAATTATAATGCTTTTGTGATGTAATGCAAACTTGTATTTTGTAACCAGATAATGATGTATTATTTGACAAAAGTCTTTATAATGAAATGAGATGTCATTTTTGAGTGTTTCCGCTGCAATATTTTCTTAAGACAAATGTAATTATATGTTTTTTGTGCGATGAATGACCAACTGTGAGCGTCCCGGAGACGGGGTCTTACATAATATTTAAAGTTGGCAACCACTTAACGGGTTAAACAAATAGAGTTAACAGAAGTGGATGAAAAGGGCATGTTTTTTGAATACCAAGGACACAGAGGGGAAAAATAAAGTTTTTGTATGAAACCGGTAAAAAACATCAAATCTCAGGGACGAAAATGTCAATTAACTCTAAAAAATCAGATAAGAGAGAGAAACATAACAATTAATAAAATTTATTTTTAGTTAGATAGAGAAAATTATATGAGAATTTAAATTACTATAATACCCTTTTGAAGGAAAATTAATGTATGGATGTTTAGAAAAATGACAAGTGACAAAAACATGTTTAGAAAAACAATGAACAAAAGTTGGAATAGCCCCGCTTAGTATGATTTAGTCAATATTTATTCATGTTCCTTATAGTTTTGGGTTATGGGTACTCGTATGGGGTGAGTTGTTTTGGGTTTTATGTATACATGTATATATGTTCGTAATTGTGGTGTTATGTATGGCATTGGTATATATGTGTACGAGTGTGTGACCACGGGTGTATAGCCGTGGGGTGGGGTGTGTGTCAGGTGAAACCCTGGTGGTGGGTGTTGTGTGTGTAAGTGTGAAACCTTGGTGGTTGGTGTGTGTGTGTAAGTGTCAAGTATATCCATCATATTTATATACATGTGATGTAATGTGATTGTGATGTGTATGTGGTTTTTTTTGTATATAGGCGAGTATGTATGGAACATGCATGGGTCCATGAGTGTATTTGTGTATATATCGGGTGCGTGTTACCATGTATGTTGTATGTGTGGACATGAGTATATAGGTGCATGTGTATATGTGTTAGGGCATATAAATATATATATTATATATATATATATATATATATATATTATACCCTTAGATGTATGTATGTATGTATTAAATATACGGGGTTGCTTGTGTGTGTTATGGGCATATAGACTATATGGGTGTGTGTGATTCATGTTATGTATGTGTGTCGAATGGATACATTGATGAATGCATGTATGTGGTGGAAGTGGTGATGTTTCGAGAGTGTGTGTATATATATTTATATGGTTAGTTTATTTGTTGATACATGTATGTCCCTAGATCATGATATGAATGTAATAGATCTTGTTTGTCTGATTCTGAGGTAATGCTTGGAATGATTAATGAAATGATATTGTATGTTTGTTATTTATAATGTTTAATATTTTCATTAATGAGTCGACGTTGAATTGGTTAATTAGGTTTGTGGTTGTTTGAATTGTTACACATAATGTTATATTAATTAATACATTCAAACTTAACAAATGAAGTTCTCATGCGAATGGCCCATGCGAATGGACCATACGCATGAATAACTTCATACGATGACTCAGTCGCACGACTGAACCAGAGACTGGATCAGTCGTATGATTTTAACATAAGATTGGCTCAGTCGCACGACTGAACACTCAGTCATGCGATGAATCAACTGCATGGTTCAATCGCACGACTGAACCATACTAATGGTTCAGTCGCACGATGAACAATACTAACCTATAAATACAACCCAATTTGTGGAAAAACTAGAGAGCATTCGTTAATTACGATTCTAGACGTACCATAGCCGTCCAGAAGCCTCCCAATTCGTTTCTCCAAGTTCACAGAACACATTAGATTGATTCCCAATCGACTTCTAACGTTAGATTCAATTCTTGATTGATTCTTCATGTGTTCTCACTGATTGGATCGCCAATCAAATAGGATTCCGCACAATTTGATCTGGTTTACACGCTAATCACTAGGTATTTCATTCAAATACCAGGTCCTAACAAGTGGTATCAGAGCTTTGGCTCTTGATTACGTGTGATTCAATCAAGATTGATAAAAAATTTGTGTTTTTGCATTAAAACACAATGTTTGGTGTCAAAAGTGATCTTGGACGTTCCCTGCTCATCAAAGTTTGGTTTCTACGGACTTAGGCGATTAGACCTTGCGAAAATTCGAATTTTTATGGCTGAAACACGTTTACCTAGAAAATTTCGCAAAACAGCAGCTTCAGTCGCACGAGAGTCCATTCGCATGACTGGACTTCATTCGCATAGTCCAGACGCACGATTGGACCTAGTCGCATCTCCATTCGTACGATTGAACCGTTCGTTTGCATTGCTCATACGCATTAGATTCATTCGCACGACTGGGCCAATCGCTTAGTTCAGCCGCACGATTGAACCAGTCGCAGAGTTCATACGCACGACTAGACCATTCGCATCCTTCAGTCGCACCAGTGACATTTTGTTTAATTAGACTTAAAGTTATTCGCCATGGAAGATCAAATGTCAGCCTTTACTGCTGGGAAGGACTCTAGGATACGAACCTGTTGTTGCTTGAGAGTGAGGTGGGTAATCATAATAAACCACCAAAGCTCTTGACGTTAGATGAGTTTCCCCACTGGAAACAACATTTTGAGATCTACCTCAATGGAGTGGATCCAATCTGTGGGAAGCCATCGAGATTGGATATAGTACACCGTGGGAGCTGATGGAGTTAAGCTAACGTTAGGAGGGATGACGGACATGCAGAAAGTTAAATACAATGCAGAGAAAAGAGTTTATGCATTGATTACACAGTCTATTCCTAAAGACATATTCCACCAGTACTCAGAGAATAAGCAGTCCAAGAAACTTTGGGATGAGCTAGAAAAGAGGTATGACGGGAATGCTTCGTGAAGGCAATCAAGGCTAAGGAGTTAAAGAAGGAATTCGATAACTTCTCATCGATGGAAAACGAGAGTTTAGACGACGTTATAGATAGATTTACCATTTGATGAGTGAACTGCATACACATGGGGTGGCTACTACCATGGAAGAGAAAGTTACTAACTTTGCAGACGAATTGCCTGAAAAGTGGGCTTCATTCGTGTCTAACCTGAGACAGAATGGAATGATGGCAAAACTGGATATTAATGACTTCATTCTTAAGTGCGAGAAGAGGCACTTAGGATGAAGTACAGAGCTCAGAGTCTTCGTACAATCAAAATCCAGCTTTGTACAACGCCACGCCTCAAGCTAAGACATCTGGAACCTCTCCAGACTGCATTTGTGTCTAGCTCATCGGGTCCTTCACATGCGTCTCCTTCAGGATCAGACGTCGGGACCTTCTTGTACCCACTATATTGGATCCGAAGCAAGTGCTACTAAACTAAAGACTGAGAATCTCGGTAATGTGACTGTGGAAGTAGCTCGAGAACACATGGATCTTTTGGCTGCAGTGGTTCATTCTTATGATGAACTTGTTGCTGGGAAGATTGGAAACTGCCATCTGGCAGACGAGGACTACGAGCAGGTGGACGAAATGGAGCTTGAGAGGATGGACATAATGTGGGCCTTAGCTAGTGCTGTGCTGTCGGATGGCGAAGAAGTTTGTAAAACAAACCGGACAGAACTTGGTAGCTACTAAGGATACCACATTTGGCTTTGACAAGAGCAAAGTGACCTGCTTCAACTGTGGAGAGAAGGGGCACTTCAAAGAGAATGTGTCAAGCCTAAGAAGACGGGTAACGGGAACCCGTTCTCGTCCTTCACTCGTCATGACAAGCAAGCTACCAGTTCTACTTCATCAAGCAAGGATCCAAAAGCCTTGACTGCTCATGATGATGAAGGACAGGATTGGAGCTTTAGGTTTGTCTCACCAGGGGAATCAAACATTGCAAGTGTAGAAGATATTGACAATGATTCCGCTAGTGAAGGAGATCTAGCAGTTGAGATAGCGATGTCACATAGTGAAGAAGCAACTGCAATCGAGGTCAGTTACAAGCCTAAAGAGAAGACTACCACGTCAGAGACAGAAAAGACAGAATCACCAGAACCAGAGACATCTGATGCTGCGTTGATGGCTAACTCTTCTGAATCAACTCAGGTAAGTACTACTGACCAAATGTTTGATAATCATGCTTGTTCTGATTGTGATACATTAGGAACAGCATAGATGAAATTTTTGCTAGGTTATTAGATCATAATGATAACTTAGTAAAAGATTTGCAACAGTGCACTGAGGCTAAAGGGTATTAAAACAAATAAGCATAGTTAAAAAGAAAAGATAGACCTTTTGACTAAACAGCTTAGGGAAACCGAAGTAGTTGCTTTAACCAAGCTAATGACATTAGGTATTATCTAAACTCCCTAGAAGACACTAAGAAGCAAAAGGCAGTTCTAGAAGTAGACGTAAATTCATTAAAACAGAAACTGCACAGTGGACTAGTTCTTCACACATAGTCCAACACTTAGTGAGAGAAAGGAACAACGGGGAGGATTGGGTTATAAAGTGGTTCCACCACCACCTGAGAGTTTGATGAACACTAAGACTAGACCAATAAATAATAATCCCATCAAGAATCATGTGGTGTCTACTCCTCTTGTTAGTGATCTAGATTCCTTATGTTCATCTATTGACTCTGGAAACAAACAAAAGGAGGCCACTTCAAAGGCAAAGGTAAATTGCCTGTGTTAATCAGGAAAAGGAATTTGAAAAGGTTAACTTAAAGTCAGGGTCAAACAGAGTCAAATCAGAACCTAAAAAGACTTCTAAGGTTATCTTTCACATATTTCAAGTCAAAAACCAATTACCACCAAAAGAAAAAGATGTTAAACAGGTTAAAACAGTTAACTTTGTTAAACCAGAGAAAACATCAAAGAACCAAAGTCAAAACCTTGAGTGAGTGATGTTACTAGAGTGTCACACACTCTCCACTAAGAAAGTTTAATCATAAAGTTGATAGCAGGTCGTGCTACAACTGTGGTGAATATGGACACATTGCCTCCTATTGTCATTTCTATCAGACACTAGGAAGAAGATTGAACTCCGGTTTCAAAGCCTAGGTCTTCTAAGAGGATTCTCTGACTCCACCTAGAAGAACTAGTGAACCTAAAATTCAACCTGTAAGTCAGTCGACTGTTTATCACAAACAGGCTTGCACAAATCTGGATTATGGAAGGAGAAGACATCCTCTGTGTCTGATAATGATGACAAGAAGGAACCTGATCTACCCTCATCCTCTAAGGGTCAATGGATGGAATTTATGATATGTGATGCCTCTGGGAACCCAAGCCAGTAAAGGCTTGGGTCCTAACCTAAACTAATCCTTTACTTTGTATGTGCAGGGTGTTCGATACAGTGCTAAAACTAACACATGGATTGTAGACAGCGGAGCATCCAGGCACATGACAGGAAACAGGGCCTTTTTATCAAACGTCAAGCAAATAAAAGGAGGGCATGTTTCGTTTGCTGGAAACAAGGGAGGCTATATCACAGCCAGGGAGAAGTGAGGAATCAGAAAGTTAAGTTGATAAGGTGAACTACGTTCAACAACTACAAAATAACTTACTTTCTGTTTCCCAAATATGTGATAAGGGATTAAAGTCATCTTCGACAACAAGAAGTGTTACATGCTAAAGAAAGACCACGTATCCCAGAGGACCAAGTTCTAATGACTGCTTCAAGATATAAAGACCTTTATGTTTTGGATCTGTCAACGCTTCTACAACGGATCATGAGGTTCAGTGTTTTCTATCTAAAGCTACTGAGAAGGATTCCATCTCCTGGCATAGGAGAATGGGACACATTAGTCAAGGGAAGATGAATCACTTGATTCAGAAGGATCTAGTGAGAGGAGTTAATGTCAAGAACTTCCAGCTTCTGACTTTTGTGTAGCTTGCAAGAAAGGCAAACAGACAAAGAAGTCTCATACGGAAAAGAAAGTTCATTCAATAGAACTTCCTCTTGAACTTCTTCACATGGATCTGTTTGGTCCAGTCAGTACAAAGAGCATTGCAGGCGACTTGTACTGTTTTGTGGTCACTGATGACTACTCAAGGTTCACTTGGGTAATGTTTTGAAATCCAAATCAGAAACATTTGAGTCATTCAAGGAGTTGGTAACCACACTGGAATCTCTCTACAAGCTAAAGGTTAGACAAGTACGCTCAAACAACGGAACAAAATTCAAGAACCAGTGGATGGAGGCATACTGCAAGGAAAAGGGAATTGTGCATCAATTCACTTCTGCCTACATGCCTCAGATGAATGGTGTTTCTAAGAGAAAGAACAGAAGCTTGATAGAGACAGCACGGACTATGCTTGCAGACTCGAAACTGCCTATCCAATTCTGGAATGAGGCAGTGGCGAATGCATGTTATACACTGAATCGAGTCCTGATAGTCAAGCGCCACAGAAAGACATGTTACGAGCTACTACAAAGACGCAAACCAAATTTGGAGTATCTCGAACCATTTGGCGCGCTGTGCACACTTCTGAAGAAGACACAAGAAGGTAAATTCAGCGAGAAGGCAGATGAAGGAATCTTTCTAGGATACAACATACCGAACAAGCGAGTTTACAACAACTCAACGGGTCTAGTAGAAGTGTGGTGTAATGTTGACGTTCAGAGATATACCACACCACCTACTGGCAAAGGACCCGCCTACTTTTTCGACTATGATGGATTCTTCAAGTCCTTCAGCATCCCTCTCTCTCCCTCGGATGACAAGTTAGCTACTAGATGATGTATGATATCTTAATACACCACCTAGCTCACAGGGAGAATCATCTATTCAGTCAGAGGAATAGTCGATGACAGTGACTCCTCCTCTGGAGATGAAACTGAAGAAGATGACCAGAACAGTCAGGAGGAACAGGTTCCAGTTCCTGAAAGTCCACAAGCATCTACCAAGTGATGCACCTTCGACTACGGAACCTCAAACTCCACTACCTCAGATGCAGAACCAAATGTTCATAATCTTGGCTCTGAGGTAGCTGTTCCCACTACTCAAGGATCACGATTAAACGTCTATCATCCCCTAGACAATGTCATTGGGGATGTCAGATCAGGAGTACAAACCCGAAATCAGCTTATTCAGCTGACTACGCCTCGGTTATGGAGAAGGACATTCATGATGGTGCTTATTGGTGTTTTGTCTCGCAGTTTGAGCCAAAATATGTAAGTGATGCACTAAATGATGAGTCGTGGTGAGTGCCATGCAAGAAGAACTTCTTCAGTTCAGAAGTTAGGTGTATGGACTCTGTTGATAGACCTAAAGGTGCTAAAGTCATTGGCACCAAATGGGTCTTGAAATGCAAGAAGGATGACCAAGGGTCATTATCAGGAACAAAGCTCGATTGGTGGTTCAGGTTTTCGCCAAGTCGAGGGAATTGACTACAATGAGGTGTTTGCACCCGTGGCAAGGATGGAAGCCATTCATATCTTCCTTGCCTATGCATCGTACATGAAGATTAAAGTCTATCAATTAGATGTGAAGAGTGCATTCCTTCATGGGAATCAGAGAAACAGTCTATGTCAGTCAACCCGAGGGATTTGAAGATCCTTATCATCGGGATAGAGTCTACAAGCTCGACAAGGCTTTATACGGGCTTCATCAAGCTCCAGAGCTTGGTATGAGAAACTCTCAACTCATCTTGTGAAACACAGCTTTCGCAGGGGAGTCATTGACTGCACGTTGTTCATTAAAGAAAAAGATGGAGGCCTACTGCTCGTACAGATCTATGTTGATGACATAATCTTGGTTCAAAGAACGAGGAGTTATGCAAAGAGTTTGAAGCAGTTATGAAGAAAGAGTTTGAGATGATGCTATGGGGGAGATGAAGTTCTTTCTCGGTTACAGGTGGATCAGACACCAAATGGGATCTTTCTATATCAGACCAAGTATGTAGGAGACATTCTCAGTCGTTTTGACATGGAGAATGCATCTGCTGCTGGGACTCCACTTGCTACGAATCACGACATAGCACCTGATGAAAATAGAGATCTTGTAGATGCCATGATGTACCGATGATGATTGGATCCCTCATGTATCTCACTGCCTCAAGACCTGATATCATGTATGCTACATATTTATGTTCTAGATATCAGGCTAAGCCTAAGGTCAACCATCTGATCGGGGTCAAAAGGATTTTTCATTATCTGAAGGGTACACCCACACTTGGGTTGTGGTATCCTCATGATGATGACTTTGAGCTCACGACGTATAGTGACTCGATTACGGAGGCTGCAAGATGAACTACAAGTCTACATCCGCAGGGTGTCAATTCTTTGGGAGAAGACTAGTTACTTGGCAGTGTAAGAAGCAGACATCGGTTGCATTGTCAACCTGTGAAGCCGAATATGTTGCTGCTGCAAGTTGCAGTTCACAAATCATCTGGATTCAACAGCAAATGCGGGATTACGGTTTAAAGTTCTCCTCTACTCCTATTTGTGTTGATAACTCTGCTGCAATTGCAGTAACTAAAAATCCGGTTCAACATCCTAAGACCAAACATATCGGTATTAAATACCATTTCATAAGAGACTGTTTTGAAAAGAACTTAATTGATTTGGTAAAAATTAATACTGATTTTTAAGCGCTGACCTCTATACTAAAGCCTTTGATAAACCACGTTTTCAATATTTGCTAGAGGTCAACGGCGTTAAAAAAGAAGGTGAGGTTATTCCTGATGATGATAATGTGTAGTCTGATGTAGTTTAGTTAAAGTTTTTCTTTTTTATTTTATTTTTTTATTATAGTCTGTTTAATTTAAACTCATGTTATTTTGCTGTTATTAAAATCCTAAAATAATTAAACCAGTTATGATTTTAGTATTTTAGGGGGAGAATTTGTCAGCAAGTAACATTTAAAAAAAACGAGGGAGAAGGAGTGGATAGCTAATATAAGGTAGACCATAACTGTGATACCGATTCAAACCCTTGGAAAATGATAGTATACAGGAACAAATCAAGAGGGACTGTAAAATTTAATTTAGAAAAGATGCAAAGATTCAAAGTATAAGTCTGTGTAGTCTAAGCAATATAAAAGGGAAGATGATAGAAAAACTGGTAACTCCTAAGGCAACACAACGAGAGTAGACCTAGAGGTTGCTAGACCACAATGATATGTCGGTAGATTCAACACAATAGATGATTAGACTTGACTGGTGATTTCAAATCAAACTAAGTTGTTCAACTGACTGTGGGCTTCCATCTTATCACTAGTTAACACAGTCAACAATATTCAATTAAGGGAAATGAGCATGTAAACGCCATAAATGTGTGCGGATGACCATAATAGAGCAAAGCAAGAAAAAATGAAAGACAAATGCTATAAAGCTAATGACTTATGTTGTTGGTGCATTTTGTGCAAAATATATTAAGCTGCTCTAACAGGAGATAGGTTGTGTGCCTCTGCTGTGTGATGGTACTGACCTGAGGATAGCATAACCTAGATATTCTAGAATTCATTGTTGTTTGCCGCCTCTCTATTGTGCGATGGCACTGACCTGAGGACTGGCTTCTCTTTGAAAGCTCTAAGAATAGTCTCTCCTTGTAATAATACCCGTAGACCGCTCAAAAGCTCCTGAGGAATGTTGATTACCATATAAGTGTGGGATCCACCAATGTTAGTTGAAATAATTAAACCTAAAACAATCACCAGTTGTGTCAAAAGTCTGTGTATGGATTTAAATGGACAAACATATTGACAATCATTGTGGCTGCAATTCTTGAAAGTTCAAATCAATGTGGTAATCTAAGAGTCCAGTATGATTTCCTAAAGTTGCTAACGACTCTGGATGAACACCAAGAATTGAGCATCAAAAGATTTTGATAACAAGTCCAAATTGATTTGACTTGCCTCTATGATTCCAAAATTAAATTGGTCCAGGTATGGTCAATCTAAGTTGAAGTTGTCTATTCCGGAACCAAATCCAGTAGATTTCCATCTTAGGACTTATCTCTCACAAAAAGCAAAAAGAATTCTTATTTTTTATTCTTTAGTTTAATTTTCTAATTTAGTTAGTCGTTTTAGTTTGTTTGTTTGTCGGACTACATCAGGAAAATCAGTAAGGGATCAACTCACTAAAAGGGTCATGTTTGAGATGACCACATGTGTTTTTAAAAGTTTAAAACAGTCACGTTTGAGGTGATCAAAAAGTTTTCAAGTCAAAACGATCATGTCTGAGATGATCAAATGCTCATAACTTAATTTCTACAATTAAAGGGGTTTTAAATGTTAAATATTCAAATTGGCAGAAAACTTAATAAGTATGACCCATTCGCACGAATGGACCATACGTATGGACCAATCATACGAATGAAGCCATTCGTACGAATGGACCATGAATATGGACCATCCAACCGAATGGCCCATACGATTGGCCCAGTCGGACGTTAAGGGTGGACGAGTGAGTCAGTCGCACGACTGAGATCCAGTCGGACGACTGAAGAAGGACGACTGAACCAATCGCACGACTGAGTCCCACTTGCACGACTGAAAGGTGCGTATCAGCTCAGTCGCACACTCAGCGGTACGCATGGGATCAGTCGCATGACTGAACCCCATTCGCACTTTTCAATCACATGACTGATCTCAGTCGCACAATCTCAATCGCATGACAGAAAGATTGTCTTCAAGTTTAAGTGTTTCATGACTTTCTTAGCCAATGGTACTAACGTTTACTATCTTTGTGTACAGATGGCGAGTCGATGGACTATAAGCACGAAGCACAATATGTGCTCATCTGGATTTGACATCCAGAAACGCTGTTGATTTCTCTGGCATCATCACATTTCTACTGAGATCGAGGATTGCACATGCCATATCTACTCCTTGTACTCCGTATCGATCCATTCAGCAGGCCTTCTGGGAAGGCGCTACAGTTGATAGATCGTCTGAGCCTCATTGCATCAGAAGTACCATCTGGAGAGGCTATTACTATCTCCAAGGAGGATCTAAGGATCGTATTACATTGGGGGATGACACTGATTGTCCGACTCGATTACACCCCCTCACAGTCAGAGGATGCTTTCTTAGAGCCAAGTACTCTGGGGACATCAATGCTGGGGTACTCAACAAGAGTAACCTCTGTCCCCAGTTTAAGTATCTTGCGCACGTGTGCTGCTTAAGTGCATAGCTTCCAGGAAGGGAGGTTTTGATGAGCTATCCGACCAGATACAGAACGCGTATGTTGCGTCGGTGCTGAACCACCCGTTCAGCTTCTCCAAGATGATCTTCACCTACCTGGTGGAGAACATCGAGGGGAAAGGGAAGGAGGGCTTCTGTATGTACCCGAGGTTTATGCAGATGATCATAGATCAGAAGCTTCCCTCCCTGCCGAAGGAGAAGGAGGATGCGGTAGTCCTCGAGGTGATGGATGACACTACCTTGGGGAGGATGAAGGTGTACAGGGGGAAGCAAGTGAAACCCCCTGTCAGGAGGTTGTTTGGGCATCTGGCCCGGGAGGACTACGTGGTGCCAGCCAAGAGAAAGTGGCGCCACGATGATAGTAACTCTGATGTGGAGCAGATTGCTCTACCCACTCATGACTCGGATGATGATGACAGTGGGGATGCTGGAGACGGTATGCCTATTCCACCTAGAGGCACTGTGTCTGATGTTGTACCTCCAGTGTCCGCCCCAGCTGGAGATGTAGCCGAGTCAGCTGGATTCCATCAGGATTTTGTTCATGGTGCGGAGGAGGAGGAGTCGGATGAGGAGCCCCTAACGCGAACTGTGGGAAGAAAAGTTGTTCCCATAGAACATGGGCTAAGGGTGGTTGGTGAACACCCGAGAGACTTCGGAGAGACTGATACTGACCCAAGCTATGCACCGGGGTCAGCAGGCAGGGTTGTAGGGGGAGCATCCACCTCAACGGGGACGAGGAGGAAGAGGATGGCTAAGCCCCATGGTCAGAAGAAGAAGAAGCTTCGGTTGACCTTCGTCACCACCACAACCACCACATCCACCACCGCTACCACAGCCACCACCATACCTCCCACCACAGTACAGATTCCATCCACCACCATATCCTTTACTCCCACATCACCTCCACCATTTCACAGACCTATCTTCACTACAGCCACCACCACCACCACTTCACACCAAGCAGGACCCTCAGCCCATCCCTCACATACTTATGGATCACCTCTACCTCCAA
The DNA here is from genome assembly GCA_025506515.1 of Flaveria trinervia. NCBI lineage: Eukaryota > Viridiplantae > Streptophyta > Magnoliopsida > Asterales > Asteraceae > Flaveria > Flaveria trinervia. The sequence continues at coordinate 11,851,845 of CM046458.1, read as the reverse complement.
TCGAGGTAGAGGAACAGCTGTTTGCGCTCAACAGGATGGTGATGCGCTTACTGGCTGCAGATGAGGAGAAGGCGGCCCAGATCCGCCAGCTTACTGACTGCTGCACAATCTCACCAGATTACAGAGCAGGCTCGAGTTATAGAGGAGCAGGCCCAACAGATGGCTGCTCATAGCACTGAGATAGCCCAACTCCAAGCACATAGTGTCACATCCAGCAAGAAGATAGAGAGTTGGAGGAGGCAAAGAAGACTATCATGTTAAAGCTATCTAAGGAGGAGCCCTTGAAGATCAAGGAAGGGGACGGAGAGATGATGATGAAGATGATGATGAGATGATTGGGTGATACAGAGTAGAATGGGGAAACCGAAGAGATAGGACAGAGGAGAAGGACGATGATGATGAAGCAGAAGGAGGGGATGCAGCTGCATCGCCTCTGCTTCGGTCAAGAGAAAAGGTCAAAGACAGACAACCCACCAGCTTCTACTTCTGCTCCTCCAAGTGACAAGACGATGATACAGGATAAAGTAAAGACTAGATGTTTATGTATTTATTTACTTTTATTTGAATCTTGTATTGAAAACGATGTATTGAATGTTTATATTAAGTTAATGATGTGGGAATCTGTTGTATTTGAATCCCCACTGATCACTCTTGATGATTTTGACACCTGGTGCATGAGGATGGAAGGCTTCATCAGGTCTCTTGACTCAAGAATGTGGGAATCTGTTATGAATGGACCTTTCATACCCAGCACCCCCTCTGCTACTGGTGCTGGTATGATCCCTAAAGATATGGCCAACTACTCAGATGAAGATAGAAAAGAGTAGAGATTGATAGGAAGGCCATGACTGCTCTTCAGACTGCTCTCCCAAACTCTGTATACAGAGGTTTTAAGAAGTGCAAAACAGCTAAACAGCTGTGGATGCACTGAAGCTGATGTATGAAGGCTCCTCTGAAGCCAAGGAGAACAAGAAAGATCTTCTGAAGTAGCAGTTTGAAAATTTCACCTTCAAAGCAGGTGAAACCATGACCCAACATACTTCAGGTATGTTGAGATTGTGGATACCCTAGTGGATGGAGGAGTTCCTCTTGAGAACAGGGACATTGTACGGAAGTTCATGTCCTCACTTCCTAGGCAATGGACACACTATTGTGTTGTGATCAAGAGGACTGAGAACCTTAAAACTCTTACTCTGACAGAGTTGTATGGGATTCTCAGTGGATACCAGATGGAGATGAACATGCAAGGTTCATCTGGCAACTCCAACAATCAAATGGGTTCAGCCCTTCATGTGGTTGAAAGGGACAGCATAGAACCCCAACATCATCTCATATGCTACCCTAACAACTCACAAAAGGGTCCTTTCATCACCTTTCCGGAGACACCAAGGGAGAACTTTACTCAAGGAAGTCCATTCCAAGAGACAAGTTCTTCTCAAGCCTTTGTGTCTACTGATGAAAGCTGTGGGAATTATCTCTTCACTCTTGAAGACCTGGACTGTATTCATCCAGATGACCTGGAATACATGGAGATAGTTCAGCAGATGGCTCTCCTCACTCACAGAGCCAAGAAGTTCTACAAGAGAACAGGAAGAAGATTTCCAAGCAATGCTATCAGTGGAAAGTTTGGGTTGGATAAAAGCAAAGTTAAGTGTTACAACTGTAACCTTATGGGTCACTTTGCTAGGGAGTGTAAGGCACCTAAAGCAAATGGGGGCCAAACACAACCCAGACCAAACTACACTGACAAAGTCCCTCAGTCTGAGAAGCCTAAGCAACATGTTGCTGTTGCTGTTGAAGAGGGAGGCTTTGACTGGAGTTTTCAGGTGGAAGATGCTTCTCCAAACCAAGCACTAATGGCTGACCATGATGAAGCCAAGGTATTGGAACATCTCTATACTCCTGAATGCATTGCTAAAGTAAATAGATACAGGTCCTACAACTTAGAGATGAGATCTGATCTTGAGTCATTAAACATATTAAAATCTGATTTTAGAAAGTCTGAAAATAATTACAAATTAAAGATAGAGGATTTGGAGAAAACTATTTCAGTACTAAATCATGAACATACAGATTTTAGAACTCAGATCCAAGATCTTAAAACTAAGTTGACTAAGTGCTAGGCTGAGCTTGTGATCAGCAAAGCCAAGGCAGAGAAGAGTGTTCTTGAAGAAGAGACCTTCAAAAACATGATATCCTCATCCCTGCACAACAAAGTGTGCTATCAAAATAAACAGGGACTGGGATCAAATGAGATAACTCCTCCACACACAATCTTGTCTGTAAGATCTCCTAGGTGTGGAACTTGTGAAGATGAGCTTCCTCTCATAGATCCTATAAGTGAGGATGATGAAGAAGTGATAGTGAAGATTCCTCTGAGAAGAGTGAAGAAGAGGATTCTTCCAAGGGCCACTATCCTTCTGAGGAGAAGAAATCTACTGTGATGACCAAGTCCAAGAGAAAGAACTTGATCAGGAAGAGCAAAAGGAAAGCAAAGAAGGCTCAAGAAATCAAGGCTACTTTTGATGCTAAGCAGAAACAAGTTTTTATCTCTGCAGGTTTCAAAGTAGTAAGGACTGAAGACATCAACCAAGACTTCTCAGCTAAGAGTCATGGTTCATGTTCAAATCATCTCAGTGCAAAGAAGAAGACTGAGCTGTTGTGTACCACTGCTGCACAGCCTGGACCATCAAACTCCAAGAACAGTTCAGAGCCCAAAAGAACTGTCTTAGCATCTACCAAGATGAAGGTGGAGAAGGGATGTGACCAAAGCCAGTCTTGCTCTCAAAAGGAGACTCCTTTGAAGAAGAAAATGTTATATGTCATGTGTGAAAGTACTTCTCACATTGGTAAGGATTGCCCATACAATCCTAAAAGTACCATCCACATGACCAATACAAAGACTTCAAAGAATCTCAAGAATCTCAAGCTTCGGAAGGAAAGTCTGTTTCCTTCGGAAGCTCCAAATCAAAGAAGAAGGTAAATGGAAATTACCTTCGGAAGAAAATTTGGTCTCGGAAGAAAGGAGTTCTTCCGAAGCACTAAAGTCTGCTGCAGTGACTGTAGAATCTTCCGAAGGTTCAGTCATCAAAATTTGTGAAGTTCCAAAAGCTTCTAAGTTTTGAAGGTCAAGTCCAAGACTCCAAAGGTGGTGTGGAAGTCTAAGAAAGACCAAATGACTGAAATTTCTCCATCAACAAAAGCTGAAGATCCCATAGTACAACCATAGGATCTATTACTGTTGCATTACCTTCTATTACACTTAGTGAGCCCAAGACAAGTAAGGCTTGGGTTTCCAAATGTAACTAATCATTTTCTTTGTGCAGGAACAGCTCAAGACAAACAGGAATGTCTGGATAATTGACAGTGGCTGTTCCAGGCACATGGCAGGCAATAGGTCTCTACTCTATAATTTTGAGAGAATTGATGGAGGACCAGTTGCTTTTGGAGGAGATGAAGGTGGTTACATTTCTGGAAGGGGCAAGGTCACAAATGGTAAGCTCAACATTGAGAAGGTAAACTTTGTTAAGGAGCTTGGGTACAATCTTCTGAGTGTATCCCATTTTGTGATCAGAGTCATAACATGCTCTTTACTGAGCATGAGTGCATTGTTCTCAACCCTGGAGTGGTCATTCTCATGAGCATATCCTGCTCAGAGCCCCCAGGAAAGGGAACATGTACAAGATGGATTTGCAAGAAACATCTCCTTCTGGAGAAGTTTCATGCTTTCTATCTAAAGCAATAGTGATGAGTCTTTCCTATGGCATAAAAGAATGTGCCATGTAAACTTTAAGAACATGAATAAATTAATTAAACATGATCTGGTAACTGGAATGCCAAAGAAAGAGTTTACAAGTGATGATCATTGTGTTGCATGCCTGAAAGGGAAGCAACACAAGGTATCTCACAAGCCTAAGGAAAAGAACTCCATCACTACTCTCCTACACTTGTTACATATGGATCTTTTTGGCCCCACCAGTGTAATGAGTTTAGGAAGGACCTCTTACTGTTTGGTGATCACAGATGACTTTACAAGATTCACTTGGGTCTTCTTCCTTAGAACTAAGGTTGAAACCCCTGAGATTCTGAAGAATTTCATCTTAAAAGTTGAATCAATGTGATCACAAGGTCAAAACCATAAGATGTGATCAAGGAACTGAATTCAGAACCAATCCTTGATACATTTTGTGATGAAAAAGGTATTACAAGACAATATAGTGCTCCCAGGACTCCTCAGCAAAACGGAGTTGCTGAGAGGAGAAACAGGACACTTATTGAAGCTGCAAGAACTATGTTGTCTGACTCTAAACTGCCTATCACCTTCTGGCAGAGGCAGTTAATACTGCTTGCTATGTGCAAAATAGAGTTTAGTAGTTAAGACACATGGTAAGACCCCTTATGAACTTTGGCACAAGAGAAAACCTTTCATTGGTTTTCTCAGGTCATTTGGATGTCCTGCACCATCTTGAATACAAAGATCAAGTTGCCAAGTTTGCTGAGAAATCAGACGATGGACACTTCATTGGATACTCTTCCCAAGCTAAAGCTTATAGAGTATATAATCTCAGAACTAGAATTATTGAGGAGTCAGCCAATGTGACTTTCAATGAGCACACACCCTGTGTGGCTGGTTCTGGTCCGGATTGGCTGTTTGATCTTGATTTAGTTACCAACTGTTTTTAACAAATCTTGTGAGCATGTTTCAGGATCTGTAGAAAATTTAATACAGGTGATCCTGATCCAAGATTTGAGCTAGGAAGACCTTCAACTCATACATCTTCAGCTCCAGTTGAAACTACTTCAACAAATGAAGTTTCTATCAGCATAACAATAACAATTCAGCTGATACATCTGGTATGCCTTCAAATTCCAGCTCAGAGGCTTCTCAACCAGATAAAGACACCTCAATTGTAGAAGACAACAATGGTGATGGTGATAGTGATCAGGAATTTCTTGATACTAATACCCATACCATAGATGACAACATCAATGATGTCACACACTCATTGGATCAAGTTAATCTTGATAAGTGTGATAATGTGGAGGGTAAATCTCCAGACCAGATCTAAATTTCTCAAATTTGGATCTCTCTCAGCAACTTGCTGTGATCCCTCAGCTAAGGATCCACAAGTCTCACCCCACCACAAACATCATTGGAGATGTTGTCACAGGGGTAAGAACAAGAGGACAAACCCATGAAGCAAATATTTGTCTTCACTCTTGTTTCTTATCTCAGATAGAGCCAAAGAAAGTTGAAGAAGCTCTAAAGGATGGAAGTTGGGTTGAAGCTATGCAACAAGAGCTGCTTCAATTCAAAAGGCAGAAAGTTTGGAACCTTTGTCCACTTCCTCATGGGAAGAGTACCATTGGAACCAAATGGGTTTTTAGGAAAAGAAGGATGATAGAGGAATCATCATCAAGAAAAGGCAAGACTAGTTGTTCAAGGATACACACAAGAAGAAGGGATTGACTACACTGATGTCTTTGCTCCTTAGCGAGACTAGAAGCTGTTAGGATATTCCTGGCATTTGCTGCATCCAAGAACTTCAAAGTCTATCAACTTGATGTAAAGTGTGCTTTCTTATATGGAGTGATTGATGAGGAGGTTTATGTCAAACAACCACCTGGTTTTGTAGACCCTGATCATCCTGATTATGTCTGCAAGCATGACAAAGCTCTTTATGGGCTACATCAGACACCCAGGAAGTGGTATGAGACACTATTTGAGTATCTTTGTAAACATGGATACAGGAGAGGTGCTATAGATGGAACTCTCTTCTCATCAAAGGACAGGAAATGACTTATTGCTGTTCAAGTATATGTAGATGACATTATCTTTTGTTCAACCAATCCAAGCTCTGCAAAGACTTTGAGAAGCTGATGAAAGATAGATTTGAAATGAGTTCAATGGAGCTCAACTTCTTTCTGGGAATTCAAGTGAAGCAGGTTGAGGATGGCATCTTCATAAGTCGGTCAAAGTATGTTCAAGACATACTCAAGAGGTTCAACATACTGATTGTAAGATTGCTAAGACACCCATAGCCAGAACCCTCCCTTGTCCAGATCTTGAGGGCCAGTGTGTAGATGAACATTTATATAGGGCTATGATTGGGTCTCTTATGTATCTTACAGCTAGCAGCCTGATATCATGTTTGCTACATGTATTTGTGCAAGATATCAAGCCAACCCTAAGATGTCTCACTTAATCACTGTGAAAAGGATTTTAAGATACCTCAAAGTGCTTCAACACTTGGTCTATGGTATCCAAAGAATCCTAATTTCAATCTGTATGCCTATACAGATAGTGATTATGGTGGTTGCAACATGACTGCAAAGTCTACATCTGGGGATGTCAATTCCTTGGTGGAAGGGTTGTCTCATGGCAATGCAAGAAACAATCCTGTGTGTCTGCATCAATTGCTGAGGCTGAATACATTGCTGCTGCAAGCTGCTGTGCTCAAGTGCTTTGGATTCAAAATCAGATGCTGGACTATGAATTTAACTTCAAAGAGACTCCTATCCACATAGACAACAATAGTGCTATCTCTATCACTGAGAACCCTATGCAGCACTCAAGGACCAAACACATCAACATCAGGTATCATTTAATAAGAGATAACTATCAAAAGGGATTAATTAAACTAGTCAAAGTTCATACAGATGAACAATATGCTGATCTGTTCACAAAAGCTTTTGATGAACAGAGATTTAAGTATCTGATATCAGCTATTGGGATGATTAACTTTGAGTAGACTTTTTCTTAAAACTGATTCTAATTATTTCTTCTTAAAATAAGTGTGTCCTAAGTTGTCTAGTTCATCACTTCATAAGCTCATGTTTTCTTTGGATGTAAACTCTTTTTGAAAACTTTCCTTAGATTCTTGAAAATTTTCTGATACTTTGAAGATAAATTTTATCTTCGGAAGAAAAACATGTCTTCAAAATAATAACTGTCTAAGAGAGTTTACCTTCGAAGAATTCAAATTCATCTTTCGAAGCTTAAAATTCTTAACTCAGACACTTATTCATTTTTAAGACTTTTTCCTTCCGAAGCAAATTAACCTTTGGAAGCTTTGTTCATTCTTATACAACGCATCCAAGGTTTATTTCTCTTCCGAAGCATAAATCTTCAAGACTCTCAGAAATTCTTCCGAAGCCTTTTAGCTTCGGAAGCTTTTTCAATCAAAACTTCCGAAGACAAATTACCTTCGGAAGCTTTTCGAATCCAAGAAAACTACTTTTTGAGCAAAAGAAAACTACCTTTTCAGATGGGACCGACTTCCGGATTTCAAAGTTTATCCTCTTTCATTAACTTTATTCAAATCCCTTTTAACATAAACCCAACGGTTCCCCCTTCTTCCCACTATCTTCCTCAATTCCACTATCCTCTAACCTAATTCTCTCCGCCTTTGCTTTCTACCTTTCTTCACCCTTAAGCTTCTGAAATGGCTAACCTTAACCGCAGAAACAACCCAGATTTCTCCATGCAACTTCACAGGCAACATAATCAAGTTGCTCTGTTAACTCTGAGAAAATGCGAGTTTCTCAGAGATTTGCCAATTCTTGACTTGTTCAAACTATTTCACCTCCCTGAACCATTGATCCTACTCTATATGAGGATCACTTGCTTGAATTCTGGAAGACCTGCCAGAGTCATTAGGTCATTATGGGGGGGAGAGGCACTGTCTGCCACAGTGCAAGGGAGACAATCTTGATCACTCTGGCCATCATTACCACCATTGCAGCTGGATGATGAAGAAAGTGAGGTGTCCTTCCCAAAGGAGCGGTTAATCATTCCTTTGAGCAGATGAGCTATGAGGGAGATTTCTCTGTAAAGACCTTCAGAAAGGGAAGGTCTCATCCCAGTGGAAATACCTGTTCCATGTGGTTATCCACAGCTTATCAAACAAGCATGGTGATGGACCAATTCCTGAGGATCTCTCCTTTATAGTTCATGGAATGGTTCAGGGGTCAAGTTCAGGTATTCACATTGTTTATACTAATTTACTTGCAAACTTAGACTCCTTAGAGTATTACATGTTTCCTAGATATGTTCAACACATTCTCAACTGTGAACTGGGCTCACAGTTGAGGGAAACAAGTAATATTCTTAAATTGGGACAGATGAAGCCCGGCATCTTTAAAATAATGAAGAAGCCAACTGTCGGCTTCTCAGGGGTAGAAACAGCCCTAGTCCTAAAAATGCTAGAGCTCATTGCTCAAGGTGACAACCTAGCAACACAAGCTAGTGTTGAACCCACACCTCTTTTATCCTTACCCCTAAAAAGACCAGAAATCACCCTCACCTACCAAAGAAAATCCAAACGAACCCCTGCTCAGGCTATTGAGTTTATGCAGGCCCCCATATACTCAACCTTACAGGAAGAAGTGCATACTAGAGCTCCCACTTCTCCTGAGGAGCAAACCACTCCCATTTTTCACCTATCAGGGCTGAGGTTCCTCATGCTCACCCTGATGAGCTCACTAGCCCAACAGCCTTAAGCCTTCACTCTGAGTCTCAACACTCAAGTGAACAACCTTCAGGGGATAGCTACCATCCCCAGCCTTTGGATCTCAACCAACCAATTCCTAACCTATCCTTCTATCTGATGAAGACTTGGATTCAGTGAGTACCATGAGTCTCTCTCTTTCCCCTACTCAAAGAGAGATGAGTACCTCTGACTCTCCTCAGTCTATCCAACATCAGTCACCTGTTACTGAGGTGGACACTTCTGAACCTGTTCAGGATGTCTATATGGAAGAGGCTCTCACTTTTGAAAGTGATTACATCATTAAGACCTTGACCATGGCAACTCAGCCCCCTGGCATCTCAACTGAGGCTGCCAGTGAGCAGAGGAAAACCAGCAGCCAAGAAACTCAAGCTGGTGGTGAGCGAGAGGATTTTGGTCCAATCATCTCATCCCCCATTGATTCTTCTGATGAAGATGAGGGGAATTTGAGACTAAAGGTGCAGAAATTGTCAAAAACATGCACTATTTAGTCTCTAAGGTTAGTCACTTGGAATCCCAGGTGACTACCTTACAAAACAGGGTCAATGATCAGCAACTTCAGATTTCATATCTAAAGGAAAAACTAGCTGAGAGACCTTTAAGGAGAACTCAACCAGGAACACAAGAACCTGTGGAAGTGATTGACTTATCCTCCAGCTCATCTATGCAAGTGGGTGATGCTACCAAAAAGGGGGAGAAAGTTATTACAACCACAGAACTGGGAGTTCTTCAAAGAGAATGGACATAGAGGACTCACCATCCTCACTTGCTATTGTGCATTCTCAGCAACTTCTCAAGTTCACATTAATGTGGACTCTATAGACTCAATCATCAGGAGTCTCTTTGAGGAAGGTATACCAAGGGCTGTCTCATCTCCACCACAAGAAACTGGCAACTACATCATAAGGTGGAGGTATGATAAGGACAGAAGAGCCCTTATACTTCACAGAGTTCAAGGCTAACAAGAAGTTTTTCAGTTCCAAAGCCTGAGCTTCTATGAAAGACTGGATTTAGTCAACATGCCACTTGTCAATCCAAGCAATTCAAGACAAGCTGACAGGCTGGCTCAAAGAATCCAAGACAGGATCCTTGCAGAGTTCTCTCTAAGAAGGAGACATAGGCAATCAGGCAATGTCATCGGTCAACTGGATGTTGAGGTGGACCATAAGATTAGTTTCATAGGGGAAACCTTGACTGAAGGCCCGGTGGGAGAACCTGAGACCCCCTCATCATCAACAACTGCTGCAGAGGTCCAACTCCATCTGAGACACCTACTGGTGAAGGTGTTTCTCAGCCTCTCTCTGGCCAGAGCATGGAAGCTACACCAAGCAATGAAGGCCAAGCCTCAATCCACCTGAGTCACAAAGGTCTGCTGGTGACAAAGGAAAAAAGAAATGACTCCTGAGGAATTGAGGAGGAGAGAGAGAGAGAGAGAGGAAAAGGAGGCTAAGGGGAGAAAGTTCTTCTGGGTCATCTAGCTTCATGCAAGCTGCAATCAGGGCTGCCCCCAGACCAAATACTCAAGATGATGAGTTAAGGGCAGTCAGGATTACCTATTTACAGACCAGGAACTATGATATTGATGAAATCATCTCCCTCCCCTTAGAAGAGTTAAATGAACTGGCTGACATGGAAGTGTCAAGAGAGATGAAGGAGAAAAAGGATGCAAGGTACTTCTCCAATTCAAAGAGGAGAAGAGACAGAAAAGACTTTACAAGCCTCCCACTCTCTCTCCAGTTCAAGAAAGTCCTGCATAGGAAGATGTGGCTCCACAAGAACCTCAGGTAGATAAAGAAGAAGATAGGGTCAAGATGATCAACTACTGAGTGCCACAGGCTTCTATCAGGCAAATTCACTTCTTCCGTGTCCTATGACTTCATGAGTTCGAGTACCTAAAGCAACTTGAGCTTGAGCTAGTCAAAGAAAGAAAAACAACCAAAAGGAAGCTAAGAGAAGAAGCTGCAAAGTCAAGAGCCATCATTCAAAAGAATGCAAAGAAGTCTGCTGACAGACAAAGAATGATGAGCTTCTTGAAGCTATATGGATTCTTCGGAAAGAGACTTGGCCCCATGTCTCTATCTACAATGGATGAGCATATAAGGGTGATCAAGCAGAAGATTAAAAGTGGAGAAATGATTGACTTGCACTCTCTTCCAAGTCAAGTCCACCTGAAGTGGAGGTCAAGTTTGAACAACCTGAGACACCTCAACCAGAACCTCTAGCTGAGCCTCAGCAAACTTCATCTTCTGATCCAAGACAGGGTCAAACTCCCTCTCCTTCTAAACCTGTGAGGGAGGAACACCCAACTGAGAAAGACACTGATGATCAACATGGTGAGCAGACCATCTTCTCAGTTAAAGACATCTAAGAGGAAGAAGAGAATGGCTTCTAAACCAAAGACTAAGAAGAAGAAGCCAAAGTCACTACCTTTACACCTCAGGCTGAATCAGATCAACCTGAGGAAGTGCATGATGAGGCAGCCCAATCAACTCCTATGCAAGTGGCTCCTCTAACAACTGAGACACCCATCTTGTCCTGGACTTATTCTACCAATCCAGAAAGATGGCATGTTATCAGAGATCAAGGTGTTGAGAATGTCTACTCCTGGAAAGACATAATCAACTACCTCTGCATGATCTCTTTGAGAAGAGAAGATACTATGAGAGTCTTGATGATCCTGACCATCTAATGAGAAAGGATGGTCTTGATTGTACTGAAGACTACCAACATCTGAAGATCTTCTAAGTGTTTTGGTAGCATCAGCCTAGGGGGAGTTTGTAAGGATTCCTTAAGTCTGATGCAACCCAAAACATCCAAAGTGTCTCAGCAACATGCACTAAGTACTGAAGTGAAGAATACTTCGGAAGTTTTACACAATGCATTAGAAAATACTCTAAGTGTAAAATCTTCCGAAGCCAAGACCAATATCTTCTGAAGCCAAACATGAAGTCTTCCGAAGCTTCAGAGACAAAGTCTTCCGAAGCTTCATCCTATGAAGACAGATTTCTTCCGAAGACTTTTAGTACACATGCTTTATCTGATGTACTGTTCCATAAAGCCTTTTTCCGCTGCATCTCTATAAAGTCACCAACTTACATGAGTTGGTGAAAAGGTCCATGCTTTTGGTAACTGTACATTGAGGTCTTGAGTCTGAAACTTTCCACTTTATGTACTTTATCCTTTTTGTAATGTATAAGGATGTGAGCTATGGCATGTCATAGTCACAAGGTCAAAAGGCAGATATGCCTTTTGATCCTACAATTGATTTTGTTAGTGTCTAGTCAATTGTATCCAGCTGGCTTTCAAAGTATAGCCGGCTGTAGGTTGTAGTATAAGTATTTCAAGTTCTTGTATCTTTCTAAAAACTTTGTAACACTTGTAAAAGAACTTGAGAAAGCAATATACTGCCTCCTTGAAACCCATACTCTCTTGTTCTGTCTCTTAATTTACTTGTGTTCTTTGTATCACTTTGGTTAACCCAGTTCACTGTTTGATTAAAGTTTAGTTAATCTCCTCTTTGTGTCGTTGTGTTGTAATTGTGTTAAAGCCCTTAAACGGTCCTGCACATATACATACATATATATATATACATATACACATATATATATATATACATATACATATATATATATACATATATATATGTGTGTGTGTGTGTGTGTGTATGTGTATACCGAGCTAGGAATCCTCCTACATCTTCTGAAGAACTCGAGATTAGAGATTTGGGAAAACTGTTCTAACATCCTCACAAAGGATGCACTCTAAAAGGGGTGCATATAAATAGGGGGAGCTTATAAGATGAATAATTTTTTTATCAGATTCAGAAAGCTTCAAAGCTGAAGATCTTTTTGATGTTGACTTTTCGGTGTTGATTTTGTTTGAAGAAGTCGATAATAATAGACTAAGGGGGAGTATTGTTGGAGCTGTACAAGATAGTCTATATTATGAACATAGTCAAGTCAACAAAAGTCAACATTACGGTCAAAGTCAACATAAAAGTCAAACACGACACGTTCGAGACGAATGACTGAGATGAGACGTTGAAGATTTAGATGACTAGGAGTTTTATTGTAATAAATATATTTTGTGTGAACAAAATAAATTTTACTTTGTTTGAGTCATTTTTTAATCTAGTTATATAGTCTATGGGGTTATGTGTAAATGAGAAAACTTAGACTAGACTATAAATAAACTAATTGTAATTAGAATTAGGCTAAATGGTTGTATGGCCAATAGATTGAGGGATTATTTGTAAACACATTATTAGCAATCTAATTGAAGATTAAAAAGTTTTTGATTGTGATTATCATATTTTAATCTATAATTTCATGATTTGATTCAAGTGTGATTATTTTGAATTTACAAACACGTAAAATGATTGGTTACTATACATTCAAATTTTAAAAACATTGATTGGAATAGGTTGTCATGTTCTTTACTTTTATTTTTGTTTCCTATTCTTTTAATGTAATTTATAGCCAATTTTATGTAACCAAAGTAATCTAAATACTTGTGTTATTCTTTAAGTTTCAAAGCATCCGTGTAACTTTTATGAAGTCACGCCTAGGAATATGGTGCGTGACAAATAATGCACTAGTGTGGAAATAGAAATATCATACTTGTAACTTTAATATCTCATTGGGTACTATTGTAGCTTTATTGTTTATACTGGATAATTTTAAAAAACAAAAAAGATGACTTTTACACGATACCTATTCTATTGGTTATGTCCACACTCAATCTTTAGTGATTTTTTAAAAACTTAAAAATACTTGCAAGATAAACAAATAATTAAAATGATAAAAATTATGTAATGGTTCCAGATCATATTAACAAGTTCATCTTACTTGCACTTATTGATCCTCAATCTAACAATAACACTATTTAGTATCCATAGAGATAAACATTAAAACTAATAACCTCTTAGTAGTGATCACAAATAACTTTTCTCTTATCATATGAACACCAATATACAAGAACTACAAGTATTTTGATTATGTTATGAGGCCTTCTCCTGCTTTGATCTTTTCTTACTAATTGACGATGAAATTTGATTTGCATGTGCATAATTACTCAAGAATACATCCAAAGTGTTATCTGTATTATTAATATGCAAGGGCTGAGTTCAATTGCTAGAATAGTAGGTTTTTAAATACTATAAGCAATAAGAGAATAAAAATTCACCAGAACCACTACGATCAACCTCATGATTAGACTATCATGAATTTTCTCTCTAGAATTATATCTGTTATAAATTATCTCATTGTACCCTTATTTTGTAATTGTCAATTTTGCACATAAGGAACATAAAATGCATTGAGTTAATTTCAGTTTTGCTACTAAAGTTAGATTAATATAATCATTTTCCTTCAAAATATTAAAAACATGTGTTTATCTCCAAAAGTTTTATATGTTGTTTTAATTCACTCTTCTTATTGAGTCGGGGGTCTCTTCGGAAGCGGTCTCTCTATCTCTCAAGATAGAGGAAAGACTCGTCACCAATTACCCCTCCCAAATCCTGCTTTTGAGTGGGATTTACTGAGGATGTTTGTTTGTTTGTTTGTTTTGTTGTTTTAATTCACTCCAAAAGTTTTATTATTTTGGATAAAAATTGAAACAACTAATAAAACTTTAGAACTGAAATTAAAACAACTTATTAAACTTTTATAGGTAAATTGATGGTTTTAATCGTTTTGAGGAAAATTATTATATTTAACAAACTTCAAAGAGGAAAATCAAACTTAACTCAAATATAATTTTATATTTTGAAATCTAAGAACAAAGTATTTTCAAATGTAAAGCTAGATTTTGGACCATGAACACTTACAATTGGCCATATTATTGAAATATTTTGTGGTTACATTCGGTTTACATATCAACAAACAAGGGAAACTTCACAGAAACAGCTTAAATGGAAATCAAAGACAAATTTTCAGCTGTTGTTTCTGTGTTTTCCTATGGAGTCATTAGGACACTTTTTATGTACTTAAGAACCTCATCAACGTTGACCGTCCACGCAACTGAAACAGGAGAATAGCTCGTCCATGGGTTCTCCGTGTTCCATCTGCATCATTGGATACAAACATAAATCAGTAAAATGAAAACAGTCAATATTTTACGCAACGTGTTGACTTTTGAGGTCAAACAGACTACTTCAGAACTTATGAATTTGTAATGACTCATATTTTTTATAAGCATTTGACAAACAATAAATGTATATGTCTATATATACTAAAAAATGTGTGTTGCACAATGTCAGCTTGAGATTTTCATGAAAATATAAAGTGATTTTGAATAACTGTTTGACCTCAAAAGTCAAAGTATCTACAATAAAGAATTTACTTTTTCAATCCTTGGTCCATTAGAGTATGCCCAACACAGAGGCCCTGTGTCTCCACCCTAACAACACCTTTCTTGTATGTGAAAAGATCGGGCCGAACTAGTGCAACAAAACTGACAGGGTCATGAAGGAATATCCCTGAAAAAATTAAATAAATATTAAGAAATGAATACATCAATTGTTTTGATTTCATTATAATGATCAAAGAATTATGAATGCACACCATAAACACCATCAGATTTCACATGCCATTCTCTGTAAAACTTAGTAATGTCACACAAAAATTGTGCATGCTTCCCTGCAGACTGCCTCAGTTCATTAAGATCCTCATCTGAAAGCCACAGATTAGTGTCTAGCTTTAATTATGTTGTAGATTACGAAGAAGCATGAATCTAGGAGCTTTGACTGAGAATATGAATGGACCTGATAGTTTGACTTGTGTTGTGATGTTTATGCCAACGACATCTATATTGGCTCCAGAGGTGAACACAATATCCGCCGCTTCAGGGTCCCCATAAATCTGCAGAGGTGACGATTTTAACTCTTTTACTTGTGAAAATATTGATTTGGGTTTATTTTATTTACAAGGGCAAAAATGGGTATGATAAAAATATAAACAGGTCAAACGGGTTGATATCTTGCCTAATTATTAATAAACTAATCATATTGAACACAATTTTGGGAGTGTTAAGACTCAACCAAACCAACATGTACTAATGTACCATTCAAGTTATTCACTTAAAAAGAAAAGAAAAGAAATAGGGTACATTTGCTTCTGCAGCTGGATTGATGTTTCCAAGAGAAAAGAAAGCTCCACGAGTATAACCACTCTTTTCACTTTGTTTACAAATGATGAGTCCCTTTTGATGGCCTAGATTAACAGAATCAACACGTTGATTATGACACTATATCCACAACAGAATCTTTAATGGTAATGTGATAAACAGATGAAGATGACATTTGTAGCTTACCATAGCCAAATTCGTGAGCGGGCCAAGTGCAAGTACAGATATTTCACCAGGATATTGAGACACCTTATCAACTAAAAATTCAGATGCTGATACGTCTACTTTCTTTGATTTGGGGTGGGTAGATTTATGTTACCTAATCCATCTGAACCATGAACAAAGTCCACAACCTCTGGCTCTCCACCCTATGATAATATACGAGTACTTGATATATTCATAAATTTCAATCAATAAGGGGAAAATGAACATATATATCTCAGTGAATTGTGTAAAGATCACAGTTAGATTGAAATATCTCCACATTACTCTCAAAAACTCAATTTGATAATTCTATTATAAAACATTGTGTAGACCAAATACTCTCCTTATATACTTGGTGAACCGCCAAAAAGTTTGACTTGGTGGTTATAACTGCTGATAATAAGTTAACACGGATTACTTTATTACCCTAAAACAAATTAAAAGATAACAATAAAAAGAAAATGATTAAGGGTATATACACTTTAAATAATCTTGGCAGTTATCACCTAACACCACAACTGTTTCAATAGTAGCAACTGAGTTCACACAAAGATAAACATACCTTTAGAGGTCTAGAGCAACCTTCGGCAACAGGGATCCCACGACGTCCTGCCATCTCACACTATCCTTTTACAAAACAAAACTAATAACTAACCCGGTTCAAGATCCAAATTCTTATGAAACTAACTCAAGAAAGTGAGTACCAGAAGTAAGGCATTGCGTGTGGCATCTTTCGTCGATACATTACCAAAAATAGTAGTTAAACCCAAGATCTCCAAGTTTGGTGTCTGAAAAGCCATCATAATTGCCATGCTATCATCTGTAATTTGTAAACGAAATCACATAACATTAAAAAAAAACCTCTACATCACCAATTCCCATATCATTTTAGGTGTCACATTGCAAATTTCAAAACTGAAACCCCGAATTCAATCTAACCGACCATTATAACATCAATTTATGCATCAGGTGGCAACAATCCACTATACAATTAACTGTAAGCGGCAATGTTCTCATCATCCACAATCGATGAAATCACAAAACAATAACATCACAAAATCAAAGTATTAAGTATACCCACTGTAATTCATCCAATTTACAGTCGAAGAACATCATCCAAATGATGTTATTGTTTTGTAATTTCAAGCATACCCATTGCAATTCATCCAATTTACAGTCAAAAACGTCATCCAAACGATGTTATTGTTTTGTAATTTCAAGTATAGCCATTGCGATTCGTCCAATTTACAGTCGATCAACATCATCCAAACGATGTTATTATTTTGCAATTTCAAGCATACCCATTACAGTTCATCCAAATTACAGTCGAACAACACATCCAAACGATGTTATTCTTTTGTAATTCCAAGTATACCCATTGCAATTCATCCGATTTACAGTCGAACAACTTCATTCAAACGAAAAAAGAGGATATAAAAAGGAGGATAAAGAGTACCAATGCCTGGATCTGTATCAATGATGATCTTGTCGGAGACCCCACAATGGCCATTGGGCATCAGTGTTGATGAATCCATGAGGAGATTGTTGTGTGAAATGAATTGAAGATGATCAAGTGGTGAGTTGTGAATGTGGGGATTGGTGGGTTTTAAGCATTGTTGGGCGCAAAATGGAGAATTTTATGCCAATGGATATTCAACTATTTTCCTTGATATTAGAAAAGTCACTAAGTATATATTTATTTTTTTTCATTTTTTTATTCTCGTGTTTGGATGATGATGCCAAGATAAAGAAACGTGTGTAATTAGATGAGTTTTTGTATACACTTTTTAGGCGTAGATGATAATGATATAGGTTTTGGATGTGTTTGGTGTACCAAAATTTTTAAATTGATGAGAAAACACATTAAAACTCTCATGATAATTATGACTGTCTTTGAGTAGATGAAAAATAAAATAATACTATTTATTTTTATATTTGGAACACATGTTACAATACTTATAAACTTTTTTAATATTTTTTAAAGTGGTTACAAGTAGAGTAGAAAGAAGAAATAATTTTAAAAGTATAAAAAACAATATTATTTAATTAAAAAATAAAAAAATAATTATTTTTAATGTGGTTATAAAGATCAAGATGATGATGAGCAATAAGATTTGAATGCTCTATCAATGAAACATGAATGTACAGTAGTTCAGTTGGAAAAATAAAGTAGTAAAATTTCTATAAAGAGCAAAAAAGAATAGATTTAAAATAATTAAAAAAAAATAATTAAAAAAAAACAAGCAGGGTTGTAAAACAATGGCGAGAGTAGTGTAACCGTAATAGAGATTATACCTAGACGTCAATGTTTGAAGATTCGGATAGGGTTTTCTTTTAAAATCATGTATAAAATAAATGATAATCACCACTATATTATGCATGCATGTACGATTGATTGCTATACATTCATGTTTCAATTTCACTAGCAAGACATTTACATATTTGTTTTAAATTTGGATTTAAATATTTTATTGTATTATATTTGGATAATTTGTAGAATTTTGTGATTCTAGCTAAGCGAATATTCATATGTGGTGCACTTTTCTTTAAGAATTTAAGGGCCATGTGTTTTAATATCTTTTCTATATAATATGATATGACATAAAGTTTGGTGGCAAAAGGTGATCAAGCTAACACTTTTTAATCGCAAAAACAGCTGAGTAATAGTTTGGTGACAAAAAGTGTTCGGTCCCAAAAACAGCTATTTATTTAACTCATGGTGGTTTAATTATTTGTAAAGGTATATCAATGATCGAAGACACAATATGTAGTGTTATTTACGTTCTTGATTTATACAATAATATGCGGGGGGAATATTTGGCCATAATCATGCCATCATGGATAGACTTTTAAAAGGATTTATCTATACAATAATACGCAATAATGACAATGTTATAAAAATTATAATAATGGCAGATCATATATTATCTCACATAATGGGTACAATTTAAGAAAAAAAAAATTAAAATTAGGGTCCAACCACTCTTCAACCAATAATGACATTGTTATGATGTAGAAATGTTTCTGTAGAGGAAACAAAATATTCTAGGCAACTTTAGGACTCACGTTGGATGTTTGTGGAACGGTTGGAATTTTATCAAAATACTAGTAAGCGTTTAACATATCAAACAAATCGGTATAAGTTATGCAGATAATACGAAGAAAACACCAATCTAATCTGGACAAATTCTATAATTTTTCTATATATTTAATCCAATTAAAAGACAAAACCTTGATCTCCTTCATTGTTTTCAAAGACGTGCGAGTGTCCTTTTTGAATAATAAGGTTTTTTGAGTGTTTTATATTATCAAAATGGTGAAATAATAAAGGATCTTTTGTTCGTACAATTCTTATTATTATGGGGCTATACGTTGGTTTTATGATCAAATAACAAAGCCCAATTTGTTAATGGATTTGAGTTTGATCCATGGAGTCCAATATTAAGATACATATACACGCTCACATACGCAAAAAGGAAGTCTCCACTCTCCATATCAAAAAAGAAAACTTAGAACAGGTCGTACACTTTTCTCTTCACAAGTCACCAACGTTGTAGTATTCTTGCTTTGTCATTTGAGTTGTAACTAGTTTCTTTAACCCCCACGCATTCCGCGCGGGGCCGTATGTAGCGTGGTATTATTACGTCAATAATCCCTTATTTTATTTAACCCGACTCGTTTCTAAACAAGATTTATATCGAAACGTAACCCGACTCGTGTGTTGCGGTGAAATACGTATGTGATCTATGTTATGCTTGTATGGCTTACTAATTAGAAAAAGGTAATTTAATTGAAATAATAAGTAAAAAGTAAAAGAAAATAGGTATTTCAGATGAGAAGGAAAAAATTATAAAAATCATGAAATAAAAACTAGAGAGTAAAAAAAATAGGTAAGTTAAATGAGGAGTAAGAAATTTTTTAAAAAAGAAGAAAAAACAAGAAAGACAAAAACAACATGGCATAGGGTTTGAACCCGTAACTTGCTGCAGGTTACCAATCTAAACGACGGAGCTTTGCTACTGCTCTAGAATTTTGAGTTTTATTTCAACAAATATTAATTTAATGTTAACTTCACTCGAAAAATAAAATAAATAGAAAAACATTTGGTCCAATCAGGGGATGACACGTGACAAGTGACAAGTTCGATGACATCCCACCGACCTTATTAAATGAGTGATAGTTAGTTGAAGTTTATTTTGCTGTTTTGTTTCCACAGTAAGTGATCTTATGATGTTTTAGATTTTTGTATTTTGTTTAATTCTCGGATTTTGAACAAGTAATACCAAGCAAAATAGATTTGTAACCAACATAATTATGCCCTACCTGCGAAAGAAAACTAATCAGTAACACATGTGTTGTTCTGATTAACATATATCTGCTACTGTTGTTTATAATATATTAGGTTAATATCCTGTGTAATACACGAGTTGTATAAATAATTAATAAATAGTTAGTAATAAAAATTAATGAAATTATAAAACAATATCTTAAGATATGATATTATTGAAGCTACGTACGAGTAAAGAATTTAAATAATAAACAACGATATTATTTTTTTAAACTTTTATTTTTATTTTTTTATTTTAATATTTAAAAGTAATTCGTAAAAATTTAGTATTATTTTTAAAAAATTTCTTATGAAAAGTTGAAATTTTAATCATTTTTGTTTCATTAAAAATTTATATTTTAAAAACAAAAGTTTAACATATTTCTTAGTTTTAAGAAAGTTTGATGTTTTAAGAAAATTGTTTATTTTATAAAAAGATTATTTATTTAGAAATTGTATTTATAATAAGATCTATTTTCTTAAGTAATAAAAACGTAGTTTTAATGTTAAAATAAATTAAATAAAATTATCAGTAATTAATGAAATTATTTATTACGAGAGAAGAGGGAAACTAAATTTTACAAGCTTTATCATTGCGCCACGTGTCACTAAAAACCTTCTTTTATTAGTATACATAGATTTAAATCTTAATTATATATAATATATGTGCCAAAGATGCATACAAAAGTTAATAATCGCTATATAATTGCGTTCAAGAAAAAATTAGTAATTAACTAAGATTCTTTTTATCATTAGGCTATTTGAGTAATGTTCTTGATATATGTTATCGAATTTTATTCCTTTTGCATGCTTAGAAGATTATTGAATCTTAATTATATATAATACTAGGTTAATATCTCGTGTAATACACGGGTTGCATAAATAATTATTAAATAGTTAGTAATGAAAATTAATGAAATTATAAAACAATATATTAAGATATGATATTATTTAAGCTACGTACGAGTAAAGAATAAATAATAAAAAAAAGATATCATTTTTTAAAATTTTATTTTTATTTTCTTTATTTTAATATTTAAAAGTAATTCGTAAAAATTTAGTATTATTTTTAAAAAATTTCTTATGAAAAGTTGAAATTTTAATCATTTTTGTTTCATTAAAAATTTATATTTTAAAAACAAAAGTTTAACATATTCTTAGTTTTAAGAAAGTTTGATGTTTTAAGAAAATTGTTTATTTTATAAAAAGATTATTTATTTAGAAATTGTATTTATAATAAGATCTATTTTCTTAAGTAATAAAAACGTAGTTTTAATGTTAAAATAAATTAAATAAAATTATCAGTAATTAATGAAATTATTTATTACGAGAGAAGAGGGAAACTAAATTTTACAAGCTTTATCATTGCGCCACGTGTCACTAAAAACCTTCTTTTATTAGTATACATAGATTTAAATCTTAATTATATATAATATATGTGCCAAAGATGCATACAAAAGTTAATAATCGCTATATAATTGCGTTCAAGAAAAAATTAGTAATTAACTAAGATTCTTTTTATCATTAGGCTATTTGAGTAATGTTCTTGATATATGTTATCGAATTTTATTCCTTTTGCATGCTTAGAAGATTATTTGAATCTTAATTATATATAATACTAGGTTAATATCTCGTGTAATACACGGGTTGCATAAATAATTATTAAATAGTTAGTAATGAAAATTAATGAAATTATAAAACAATATATTAAGATATGATATTATTTAAGCTACGTACGAGTAAAGAATTAAATAATAAAAAAAAGATATCATTTTTTAAAATTTTATTTTTATTTTCTTTATTTTAATATTTAAAATGTAATTTGTAAAAATTTAGTATTATTTTTAAATATTTCTTACAAAAGTTGCGCCACGTGTCACTAAAAACCTTCTTTTATTAGTATACATATATTTAATAACAGGGGCAAACTGTATTAATAAGAAGGTGATAATTATTTATTAGGACGGTTTCTTAGAAACCTCGCTTTAAAATATTACTATTTTATAATTTTTAGGGGCGGCTGGGGTGAATTTTGGGGCGGGTTGTTATTTTTTAGGTGGTTTTTGGGGTGAGGGGGTTGAGTTTTTAATGAATATATTTATCCGTGTATTACGCGAATCAAATAAATAAAATATTAAATACTTAACAATAAAAATTAATGAATTATAAAATGATCTTTTGATGTAAGATATAATTGATATTACGTATAAGTAATTAATGACGATATTATTTTTTAAACTTTTGTTTAGTTTTTTTTGTTTTTTTCAAGAAAAGTCTCTTTTTAAAACATTTTTTTTCAAAACAAACCATTTTTAGAAAAGTATTATTTTTAATAATTTATTTATTATAACTTTTTAATTTAGCTATTTTGTTTTATAAGAATTTTATTTTTTAAAAGTCACAGGTTTTAAAATATACTGTGTTTTTAAAAGTTCGATAATTTTTTGAAAAAATTTATTTTTTTTAAAAAAATTATTTCTTTATAAATTGTATTTGTAGAAAGACCTCTTTATAAAAATATATATTTGTAATATGAAAAATATTAGACAATATAATTTGTAGTTAATATGATATTTATTAGGAGAGAGAAGTGTGAAAATAAAATTAAGTCCTTTAGAATTGTGACAAGTGGATTCAAAATTTTTTTTATTAGTATTGATAGATTTATAAAAATATCTCTTTATAAATAAATAATATATATATATATATATAATATGAAAAATATTAAACAATATCATTTTTAGTTAATGTGGTATTTATTATGAGAGGGAAACGAGAAAATAAAATTTAAATGCTCTGGAATTGTTACAAGTGACATCCAAAAACTTTCTTTTATTAGTATTAATAGATTTGTATAATGATCATTTTTCAAGCTATGTTTTACTAAAATTTTCAAATACAAGGTCATTGTTACATTGCCAAACTCACCATATAAATTTAAAACCATACCATTCAAATTATTAATATAATTGTAAAACGTCGACTTGATGTACAATAATTCCTCAAAAGGAATATAAAAATTACAAACACTTAGTGTTTAGTATACACAATTTCAATTTACAATACAACAATACTTTAAAATGTGTGGACGTTTATCTAATATACATTTTGTTAATAAGTTGTGGTATTAATTGTAAAATCAACTTGTTAATTTTAGTTTATGATATATAATTCCAAATCTAAAAACAAATAAATGAAACACATGATTATATATATATATATATATATATATATATATATATATATATAATTACCCATCTTTCAAATACATATCTTATATTTTGTTTGGTACCAACCACACGTTGTGTTCGTTGATAGAATCTATAAACTACTTTGTTATTATTATGAATTGTTAAGAAATTTTAAGAATAAGAACCCCCACTTGATTGTAAGATTTTTTTCCAATACTGCTTATAATTTAAATCATTTATCGGTTTCATTACTAGCTTAAGAATGTTTAATATTATCATCGATCAATTGAATAAGGAACTTTTTTTAGATTAAGCTTACTAAAATAACTGTTTTTAGCACAAAATTAATATTATAATAATATCTTTCATACATATTTTATGGGTATAAATTTTAAAATTATTGTTATTATTATCTTTATAAACAATCTTTATTTGTTTATACGAATGATTTTTTAATCTACTTGCATTCACATATTGGGGTACCTTTTAGTTAATTAAACCGTACAACATTATAATATTCAAAGATATATACTAAACAAGAATAATTACCATCCCCACCGTTACTCTTATTACTCTTATAAAAATCAATATCTATACCTTCTATCAATATCTATAAAAATAAAAAATTCCACATATATCTATATCTTGTATTTATATCTATATCTACATATATATGTTTCATTAATCTATGTAAGATTTATATAAAGGCAGATACACCTAAAACATCCAACGTCTTCTTACATGCATGCACTGAAGTACAGAAGTAGAGATGTTTCGATAGTTTTAAACCATGCATTAGAAAATATTCTAAGTGTAAAATCTTTCGAAGTCAATGCCAACATATTCCAAAGCTTAAAGTGAAGTCTTCTGAAGTTTCAAGAACAAAGTCTTCCAAAGCCAAGAAGTGAAGACATATTATCTTCCGAACACTTTTGAAGACATGCTTTTATCTGATGTAATTTACCATAAATGTAAGACCCCGTTCCCGGGATGCTTACAGTTGGATACTCATCGTAAATAAAACATATAATTTACATTTACAATTTCTAGAATATTGCAGCGGAATTCTTTTAAACCAACCATTTCATTTATATATAATTGCTTTTGCAAAATAATAGATCATTAACAAATTACCAAAATACTACTTTTTGCATTACATCACTAAAACATTATAATTTAAACAATTGGATGCCATCCAAAAACATCGAGTAGCCGCCTTGCGCTATCCTCAACAACATTTACCTGCCAACTGGAAAATACATAAAAGTCAGCGTTGCTGAGTGAGTTCTAGTTTTATAAATAAAATACTTTTCTTTTGTTTAAAACCATTCTTTACTTTCATACGCGATCATACATCATATGCACACATAGATAATATCATTATTATCTTCCATTATCATTCATTATCCATATTTCCTTCATTCATTCTTTCCGGATCAGTGTCATCAGCTATACCCCAAACGTAAGCACAGAGCATGTACTGGGTTGAAGTTTATAAAAAGACTTCCATAACACACATAGCCTGGCACAGCACCAGGGTAAACGATAAAGATCCCACCTGTATGCTATACCCCAAACATAAGCACGAAGCGGGTACTGGGCCGAAGTTCATAAATGTCTTCCATAACGCACGTAGCCTGGCACCAGCACTGGGGTAAACATCCAAGGTCACATCTGTAAGCTATACATTTGGTCAGTCACAAAGACTAGACCCCTGTGTGTATCCTTACGGGTTAGCTAAACCACACACAGTTGAGTTAATGACATTTTAGAATTATGCACCTTCTTACATTTGCTTGCAAGGCATTCCATTTTATCATTCATTAATGCATGCATTCTTTCAGTCCTTACATTCCTCTTTCATTATCTTTCCACTTTCGTTACATAATACTTTACGTTCATTCATAATCATAACACGTAAGTCACGGAATAATACATAATAGGAACGTAGGATCAACATAACACATTCATACATAAATCACATACCCCATCGCACATTATCATAAACATCTTGCATGATCCATTCACAAACGCATACACATTCATAACAAGTACAAGTCATCATAGAACATAACCAACTCATCGTGGGACAGCGGGGGTTCGGGGGCGGCAGCCCCTACCAACGGGGTCCTAGGGGCAGCAGCCCATAGTGGGGTCCAAGGGGCAACACCCCTGGCTGGGGCTGGGCTGCCAGGTTAGCGCGTAAAATTTTTATTTTAAAGCATTTATATATCATATTTTGTTATAGAAAAAATTTGATCTTCCTGTTAAAACCATTTAAAGTCTTGTCATTTAAATCGTATATCTAGTATGTAGTTCCAGCCCTAAACAAGTATAAAACCTTTAAAATAGGAGATCTAGAACTTACCTAGACTCAGTGAATAGCTTCTCAATCAACCTTTCAAAGCAAGGGCCACACTACGCATCCTGCAGATAAATTAACACTCAAAGGGGTTAATTTCTTGCTTTGTCATTTGAGTTGTAACTAGTTTCTTTAACCGCCACGCGTTTTGCGCGAGGCCGTATGTAGCGTGGTATTATTACGTCAATAATCCCCTATTTTATTTAACCCGACTCGTTTCTAAACAAAATTTACATCAAAACGTAAACCAACTTAAAACGTACATAAAATGTCAAATTTCTAAAAGTTAGTTTAAATGTAAGACAATTGTGTTGCGGTGAAATTGAACAACTTAATGGCAACCTCCAACAGTATGTGATCTATGTTATGCAGATAAATCATAAATTCATAGATCTTTGATCTGTTTGTTTTTTGAGATATGCAGATAGATAGTAGATGATATATCCGTGTTTCTATTTGTTTTCTGATGATCGTGACGAGGGTTAATGTTGATGTCGTGTTAAAACGGTGTCATTCGGAGTGGTCTTCTGCTTGGAGACAGAGGACGTTGAAGCGGCGGTGGAGAAAACGGTGAAGGCCGATGCGGTGGTGGACGGTGAGATTAGAGAGGGAGAAAACACGTGCTACGGTGGGCGCGTGGGGAAGGTAAAGGATCCGTACGCTATTGCGTGGGTCATCTGCACTCCTACGAAAAAGTATGCTAACATGGAAGCTTAGGGGCCATTGATTTGGAGTAATAACCTTTTGATTTAGTGGGTTTATTGTATGTTAAGAAGGTAGGTGTAGTGAATGGATAGGATCATTAGTGGTGTCAATTGATGTTTTGAGTTGTATTTAGGTTTTAATTTTTAATAGTTTAATTATGATTTTGCAGGGACATTTGAACTTGCCGAACGGAATTTGGTCCACCACGGCTTCTAAGACCATGTTTTTGAGAGGAATTGAAGGAAGAGACTATAGTAAGGTGTGAATCTCTTAACTTGATTTTACTTCCATTTACCCTTATCTTTCTACTCTATTCAAGAATCATTGATTGGCCTGAAGTGTTCTATTTGCGTGTTAATTTTGAGTTTCTGATGATACCTCATGTTAATTTCTCGATATGCAGTGTTATGTTACACAATATTGACTTCATTCATTTCAAGGATAAAGTTCTTGATCCTAATAAAGAAAAACACTTTAGAGGTGTTGATGTTTTGCAATTAGTTTGAATCTATACCCGTTTCTAAGAAAGTTCTTCTATTACACCTCCAAGATATTTAATTTTCTCACTTATATTTGCATGCAATCAAGTTCTAGAGTAACTGAAGTATGATGATTAACGTTTATATTCTCTCATTAAGATTGTATCTTAAAAGCTACTCAATTGATTTTCAATTTTTTCCTTCTGTTAGTCAATTTTGGTTCATTTAACTCATTTGCAAATGTTACAATTTTGTTTTTGTAGTCCATATTAATAGTCAGTATTGTTTCAAATGTTTGAAGGTTTTGAAGGAGCTATTATTTCACATCTTTGAAAGCTATTCAATTTACTTTTTGCAGTCCGCTGTTTACATTTTTAACACTCACACTATATCCATATTGCTATTTCAAGACATACCACTGCAAATTACAACACTACCGCGAAGCGCGAGGCGTCATACTAGTTTAATAACAGGGACAAACTGTTTTAATAGGGAGGTGATAATTATTTATTAGGGCGGTTTATTAGAAACCACACTTTAAGGTGGTTATTAAGAGTTTAAATGAATATATTTAACTAGGTTAGTACCCGTGTATTATGCGAGTCAACTAAATAAAATATTAAATACTTAATAATAAAAATTAATGAATTATAAAATGATCTTTTGATGTAAGATATAATTGACATTACGTATACGTGATAAAATGATGATATTATTTTTAAACATTTGTTTAATTTTTTGTTTTTTTTTTCGAAAAAGTCTCTTTTTAAAACAATTTTTTTCAAAACAAACCGTTTTTAGAAAAGTATCATTTTTAATTTATTTATATAACTTTGAAATTTAGCTATTTTTATTTTATAAGAATTTAATTTTTTAACAACCATAGGCTTTAAGATAGTTTTTAAAAGTTTGATAATTTTTTGAAAAAATTTCTTATTTTATAAAAAATTATTTTCTTATAAATTGTATTTTTAGAAAGATCTCTTTATAAAAGCATATATTTATAATATGAAAAATATTAAACAATATCATTTGTAGTTAATGTGGTATTTATTAGGAGAAAGAAACAGAAAAATAAAATTTAAGTGCTCTAGTATTATTACAAGTGAAATCCAAAAACTTTTTTTATTAGTATTAATAGATTTGTATAATGATCATTTTTCAAGCTATGTTTTACTAAAATTTTCAAATACAATGTCATTGTTACATTGCCAAACTCACCATATAAATTTAAAACCATACTATTCAAATTATTAATATAACTAGGTTTATTCTCCCGCGCGATGTGCGGGGATTCTTTTTAAAGTTTGGATGCCTCACGACGATAATTTTAAATGACTTAATCAAACATATTACACGCTCATACAGAAAAACAAAACATGCTTCTATTTGCATTTCATCATTAACCGGTGTGAAGCATCGCCAGTTTTGCACTCACAATTCTGTCATGTTGATTAAGTTCACTTGTTAACTCCTATCCAGCCAAAGGAATAATTGAATCCACTAAAACACTTGTTTCTTGAGTAGTTTTAGCATGCTTCTATGTCCCCTTTCAACACATTACAAAACCTAAATTTTAATGAATAGAAAACACACTATTGGAAAAGAGCACAATAGAAAAGTCCTCTATATTAGGGTAATCTTAAGTAATTTTAGTGTGCATTCTTTCATCCAACTTAATATATTAAGTTAATATCCTCATATGATAATTCCAATTATTATGTATAGGAGTCGTCCTTAAAATGATGATTAACCATTGACCTAAGCAATTCAAGAACATGAAATAAATTCATAAAATACAGATTATACAAAAGATTTCAATTGAATCACTAGAAGAATTTACTATCTTTGTGCTAAAGTAACATATAGAATCTACTACTATGGAAGATCATTCCATGAGTATAGGATTAATATTGAAACCTAGTCAAAGATATTAGTGCCTCAAAACAAATTTTAACCCAAGAAAGCATATGCAATTAGGCAAAACCCAAGCAAAAGCTAGTTGCATCGAACTGCACTTCCACCAAAAATAGAAAAACATAACCCCAACTGTTGAGCCTTCCCCTGCCTCTCTAGTCTTTCTATGGTGAGTTGGAC